>NC_051165.1:125153826-125363826 GCF_013339725.1 Rhipicephalus microplus
GATGAAAGGTATGTGCCGTAGATGTAGACGATAAATATAGTAATGGCCACAGGTCAAAAGGACGCATATAGTTCACGCATGTGGAGGATATATATAGACATTTTCAACAGAGATAGGGCACATCCTTTCTAGAGTGTTGCGTGCGAATGTTGTATATCAATTATTGCGTCGCTGACTCGACAGTGCATTCTTGAAGGGTCACACGTGCCCGAGGCGATTATGATGGAATGAGAGTCTTCGTTGAAAATGTTCATAGGTTGACCTATACGGGCTAAGGAGTGGGAGAGAAAGAGAGAAGTAGAATCGAGGAACAATTTATGTTTCAAGTACGACCTGAAAAGGGAGAGAATCTCATAAAGGATCTGATACCAACACAAAAAAAGTCCTTGTCGAAGACATGTCAGTAACTTCTCAGGATCGAAATGGGCTCACTGCCTGCCTGCCTGCCTGCCTGCCTGCCTGCTGTTTCGAACGACGGACCGATCCCGCCGAAGCCACCACTGTTGCGAAAGACGGGGACGCCAACACGGCCCCGAAGGCGCCACTGCTTTCAACTCCGCCGGGAAGGTCACCAGCCGTTTGGTAGCGTATGTTTCTCAGCCCGCGACTGCTTCTGCGCAGAGCTGATAAGACGAGCGGACGAGACGACGGTGAGTTAAACAAGGTTTATGTACAGCATATATACAGAGGCGTTACAATTTCGGCACTGGGGCCGACAGAGACTCGAAGAGCCGAGCTCTCCTCTCTAATACATAGGTCAACTTTTCGCCTAAGACCGCTGACTCACACACATGTCGGCTCTCCGACATGGGGACTCCTCTCTCGTAGGACTGCCGATCGCGACGCGCCGCAGGGCTTCTTTTATTTGCACCGGGTCCAACCAAAAAGTCCAATCAGAAGCGCCGCTGGTCGTCAGGGCAGGTTCCGCCAATGGGGTCGCCGCGCCATGCGTCAGACCACCAGACACGAGGACGCCGGCTCGCTGTCACGGGCGCAGCTGACTCAATGCACGTGGGCCTGTTGCGAAGCCACCTCCGAAATCCCACGGCTGACCTCCACTGTTGCGAACGACGGACCGATCCCGCCGAAGCCACCACTGTTGCGAAAGACGGAGACGCCAACACGGCCCCGAAGGGGCCACTGCTTTCAACTCCGCCGGGAAGGTCACCAGCCGTTTGGTAGCGTATGTTCCTCAGCTCGCGACTGCTTCTGCGCAGAGCTGATAAGACGAGCGGACGAGACGACGGTGAGTTGAACAAGGTTTATGTACAGCATATATACAGAGGCGTTACAATTTCGGCACTGGGGCCGACAGAGACTCGAAGAGCCGAGCTCTCCTCTCTAACACATAGATCAGCCTTTCGCCTAAGACCGCTGACTCACACACATGTCGGCTCTCCGACATGGGGACTCCTCTCTCGTAGGACTGCCGATCGCGACGCGCCGCAGGGCTTCTTTTATTTACACCGGGTCCAACCAAAATGTCCAATCAGAAGCGCCGATGGTCGTCAGGGCAGATTCTTCCAATTGGGTTGCCGCGCCATGCGTCAGACCACCAGACACGAGAACGCCGGCTCGCTGTCACGTGCGCTGCTGACTCAATGCACGTGGGCGAGAGAGGCGCCGCGCGTGTTCACGCCGTTGAGATGTTCGCGTCAGGCGGACTGCGGGCTGGCCCTGACCCAGATTGCTTTTTTCCGAGGCACGGACGTTTGACGGGGACTCGCTGGCATAACAGCACCCCCGCTGCCAGACAATGCACCGGAAAGACGAGCTGCTTCCACGGGGCTCGGATGTCAGGTGCGCTCGTTCGCCAGGTCCCTCCAGGTTCGCCTCCAGGGCCATAGGGAGAATACAGCTCCAAACTGTTCCGGGAACACATCCCATTTTTGACGACGGATCCCAGCTCCACTGGCTTGTCGCCACAACTTGTCGACCAGCTTCACTCGTCTCTTCTGACCATCTTCGGTTTCAGCACTTGTCGATGGTTCTGCAACTTGCTAAGAACGGTTCGACAACAGACAACACACGACACAAGCAAGTGCCCTCGGTCACCCGACAGAACACCAGACAAAGTATAGTACAACATATACCTAACTACGTGTTTATCGGAATTTTGTTCCCTCTACATCAAGAGGCACATGTGGGACAAAAGACCCTTAAAATGACAACAACGTAACGAATTAGAATACCACAAAGTTGGCCCCTTGAGATCACTCTGAACGAGAGCGCTCAGGCCAGGTCGTGATGAGGTCAAAATTTTGCCCCGAATCGCCAGCCAGAAACCGAAAGGTTGAGAAGGTACTAACTAAACGCACTGCTCAATGCACCTGCATTAACGTTTACCTTTCCTTTTTTTTTCTTTAGCGAACGTCAAAGTTGCGCTGTGGAGCAACATGCTCCACCTCAGTAACCGGCCCACTTTTAGGCGACGATACCTATGCGGCACCAAGAGCGGCTCACACTTGCGACGTTGCACAGGGGAACAACGATACGACTTGCTACTGATTGACTCCTCACCACTTAGCTCGATATCGTGTTCGATCACCGTCGTGTCTCCGGGACGGTCCGACAACACATACCCAAACTCGGAAACAATCTTTCTCAGGTCCTCTTTCTCAGGTCCTCCTTCACTTAAGCTAGGCTCTAGGTTTATCTGCTCCCGGATTACTTTCGATCCCCCTTCGATTACCACCCTAGAACTCAAATTTTCTGCTTCCTCTTCCTCTGAAGCATTCAACAACAGATTTACGACCGCTTGATGTTGAACATTGGGTTTCATCAAGTTGTAAATTTTGTTCTGCCGCCTTCCTACTTGCACCTCATAATTTGTATCGCAAGGCATCGATAATACTTTGGCGGGCCCTTCCCAATCAACCTCAAGCTTGTTCCTTTTGGATGGCTGCAGCCGCATTACCTGATTATCAACTTCAAAAGCGCGCTTCTTCCCCGATTTCTCGTAGTGCTCCTTCGACCGCACTTTTGCCGCGTTTTTCTGGCTTTCCACTAGCGCTTCAATTTGGCTTTCCACTAGCGCTCCAATCGAGAAATCCTCACGCTGCTCTCGAATGAGCGTCTCTCGATCAACTCTCGGCAGCTCGCTCAAACTTTCCGCTACAGGCGAGAGCGTTGCAACCCTCTTGCTCTGACTCAATGGCGCCATGTCGTCTCCCCTTTCTCCGGAAACCGCGCAGCTAGGTTCGGCGACGGGCCGCTCGCGTGACTGCTCACATGACTCATGCGGAAACTTTCCTTTCTGGGGTTCCGTCGACCCGCCGACAAGGTCACTTGAGAGTTCACCGCATGGAACCAGGTCCAGCTTCCGCGAAAGCTTTCGCGCTTGCGATCGCGTGAGGGCCATGCACGCAAAGTTGGGGAAGAACGATTTGCCCTGCTCTTTGAGAAGCTGCTCTGAGTTGTTGGAGAAAAGATAAGGAAAACGATCATTTAGCGCGGCAGACACAGCTGCTTCGGTGCGAAGCTTACCGAACGGGCCTTCAATGACAACCGTGGCGATTGGTAAGCGAACACTCTGCACCTCGGCGACTTGCCTGATCCACGCGCATTCTCCTGTGAAGTCATCCGGAGACACTAATGAAGGATGGACAACGTCCATGGTTGCCGCTGAGTCTCTAAGTGCTCGGCACGTTTTCTCATTGACCCTAATTTCTTGGAGATACGGCTCCAACAACCGCATGTTTTTTTCTGATTCTCGGATTGTTGCGAAGGCAAATTTTTCCTGACAGTTTCTCGCGATGTGTCCTTCCTTTTTGCAGTTGTAGCAGATTAGCGGCTTCCGTTTGTTTTCCGATTCAAATGCCTGTGTGGTAGAAACCTCACTCGATTTCTCCGCTTCTGTTTGCCCTTCCCCTACACTGTCCTTCGTAAGAGACGGGTCCTTTTTGAAATTACGGTGCGGAACGGGTTTCCGTTGATCAGGTTTCCTTGAAAAGCCCTCTTTCCTTTCATCCTTTTCAACGCGCACTGCCCTGCTGTGCAACTTTCGGCGAGTATAATACTCCTCAGCTAACTCTGCTGCCTTGTTTAGCTGTACTACCCCAAGTCTGTCCTGCAGCCAAAGTCTGACATTATGCTCGATGCAGCGGTAGAATTGCTCCGATGCAACGCATTCCACCACTTTATCGCGGTCGTCATACACACCTTCGCCCTTGAGCCATTCAATTAAATCGGCTTTAAGACGAAACGCGAAGTCAACGTGTGACTCATTCCCCTTTTCAGCATACCGTATTCTTTGCCTGAAAGCCTCGGGTGACAACTTATAACGTCTTAAGAGCACTTCCTTGACCTCGTCATAGCTCTCAAACGCTTCCCTCGACAAGCAAGTTATCGCGTCGGACACTTCGCCGGGAAGAAGAGCTAGCAGGTTCCGCGCCCAAAGAGGCCGCTCCAAAGCGTTTCGCTCACAGACGTGTTCAAACTTGACGAGATACTTCGCCATGTCCTCGCCTACCACGAACGGTGGCAGTTGGTCCCGAATTCTAAAACCGCTGACCTGAATCGTCGGAGAAGCTACGCTAGGCGCCTGCGAACACTGTAGTATTGCCAATTCTAGTCGTTTCAACTCTAGGCGCTCTTGTCTCTCGGCCTCCTCGCGCTCGCGACGTTCGCGCCTTTCAGCTTCTTCACGTTCGCGAGCTTCGCGCCTTTCAGCTTCTTCACGTTCGCAAGCTTCTCGCCTTTCAGCCTCCTCACGGCGTGCTTTGATATCCACCAAGGCCTCATCGACTTCCTCAGCCGACACTCCTTCATCCTTCATGATCTCAAGGATCGCTTGCTTTCGTTTCGCACGGCCCAAAGTAATGCCGAGTTCCTCACAAATTTCGATGAGTTCCTTCACTTTAAGGTTCTCCATCGTTCACACTAGCCTCTTGCTGTTTGCCCCTGTTAACAATTTACTTGCCATACCCACTATAAGTCAACTAGCAAGACGCGCAAGCAATTTTTCACTCTCCCGTGTTTACCCCCTCCGCATTAACTTTGGTTTCAAAGCACTTCGACTTTGCTTGAAACGATCAAAGCTCACTCTAATGCTTCACACAGCCCTTCTCTAAACTACTACAACCTGAGCTAGAGTAGTCTGGTGAACTGAGGGGAAAACATCAGGCACTCACCGCATCGATGTCGCTGACGCCGGCCGATCCCGCAGCTGCCAACCACTGTTGCGAAGCCACCTCCGAAATACCACGGCTGACCTCCACTGTTGCGAACGACGGACCGATCCCGCCGAAGCCACCACTGTTGCGAAAGACGGAGACGCCAACACGGCCCCGAAGGGGCCACTGCTTTCAACTCCGCCGGGAAGGTCACCAGCCGTTTGGTAGCGTATGTTCCTCAGCTCACGACTGCTTCTGCGCAGAGCTGATAAGACGAGCGGACGAGACGACGGTGAGTTAAACAAGGTTTATGTACAGCATATATACAGAGGCGTTACAATTTCGGCACTGGGGCCGACAGAGACTCGAAGAGCCGAGCTCTCCTCTCTAACACATACATCAGCCTTTCGCCTAAGACCGCTGACTCACACACATGTCGGCTCTCCGACATGGGGACTCCTCTCTCGTAGGACTGCCGATCGCGACGCGCCGCAGGGCTTCTTTTATTTACACCGGGTCCAACCAAAATGTCCAATCAGAAGCGCCGATGGTTGTCAGGGCAGATTCTTCCAATTGGGTTGCCGCGCCATGCGTCAGACCACCAGACACGAGAACGCCGGCTCGCTGTCACGTGCGCCGCTGACTCAATGCACGTGGGCGAGAGAGGCGCCGCGCGTGTTCACGCCGTTGAGATGTTCGCGTCAGGCGGACTGCGGGCTGGCCCTGACCCAGATTGCCTTTTTCCGAGGCACGGACGTTTGACGGGGACTCGCTGGCATAACAGGCCAGAGGGGCGCCGCGCGTGTTCACGCCGTCGAGTTGATCGCGCCAGGCGGACTGCGGGCTGGCCTTGACCCAGATTGCCTTTTTCAGAGGCACGGACGTTTGACGAGGACTCGCTGGCATAACAGCACCCCCGCCGCCAGACAATGCACCGGAAAGACGAGCTGCTTCCACGGGGCTCGGATGTCAGGTGCGCTCGTTCGCCAGGTGCCTCCAGGTTCGCCTCCAGGGCCATGGGGAGAATAGAGCTCCAGACTGTTCCGGGAACACGTCCCATTTCTGACGACGGATCCCAGCTCCACTGGCTTGTCGCCACAACTTGTCGACCAGCTTCACTCGTCTCTTCTGACCATCTTCGGTTTCAGCACTTGTCGATGGTTCTGCAACTTGCTAAGAACGGTTCGACAACAGACAACACACGACACACGCAAGTGCCTTCGGTCACCCGACAGAACACGAGACAAAGTATAGTACAACATATACCTATCTACGTGTCTATCGGAATTTTGTTCCCTCTACATCAAGAGGCACATGTGGGACACAAGACTCTTAAAATGACAACTCAATTTTTTTCCCCACGTACAACAACGTAACGAATTAGAATAACACAAAGTTGGCCCCTTGAGATCACTCTGAACGAGAGCGCTCAGCCCAGGTTGTGATCAGGTCAAAATTTTGCCCCGAATCGCCAGCGAGAAACCGAAAGGTTGAGAAGGTACTAGCTAGAACGCACTGCTCAATGCACCCGCATTAGCGTTTAGCTTTCCTTTTTTTTGATAGCGAACGTCAAAGTTGCGCTGTGGAGCAACATGCTCCACCTCAGTAACCGGCCACTTTTAGGCGACGATACCTATGCGGCACCAAGAGTGGCTCGCACTTGCGACGTTGCACAGGTGAACAACGATACGGCTTGCTACGGATTGACTCCTCACCGCTTAGCTCGATATCGTGTTCGATCACCCTCGCGTTTCCGGGGCGGTCCGAAAACACGTCTTCAAACTCGGAACCCATCTTTCTCAGGTCCTCTTTCTCAGGTCCTCCTGCACTTAAGCTAGGCTCTAGGTTTATCTGCTCCCGGATTACTTTCGATCCCCATTCAATTACCTCACTAGAACTCAAAATTTCTGCTTCCTCTTCCTTTGAAGCATTCAACAACAGATTTACGACCGCTTGATGTTGAACGTATGGTTTCATCAAGTTGTAAATTTTGTCCGGCCGCCTTCCTAATTTCACTTCATAATTTGTATCGCAAGGCTTCGATAATACTTTGGCGGGCCCTTCCCAATCAACCTCAAGCTTGTTTCTTTTGAACGGCTGCAGCAGCATTACCCGATTATCAACTTCAAAAGCGCGCTTCTTCACAGATTTCTCGTAGTGCTCCTTCGACAGCACTTTTGCCGCGTTTTTCTGGCTTTCCACTAGCGCTTCAATTTGGCTTTCCACTAGCGCTTCAATTTGGCTTTCCACTAGCGCTTCAATCGAGAGATCCTCACGCTGCTCTCGAATGAGCGTCTCTCGATCAACTCTCGGCAGCTCGCTCCAACTTTCCGCTACAGGCGAGAGCGTTGCAACCCTCTCGCTCTGACTCAATGGCGCCACGTCGTCTCCCCTTTCTACGGAAACTGCGCCGGTCGGTTCGGCGACGGGCCGCTCGCGTGACTGCTCACATGACTCATGCGGAAACTTTCCTTTCTGGGGTTCGGTTGACCCGCCGACAAGGTCACTTGAGAGTTCACCGCATGGATCCAGATCAAGCTGCCGCGATAGCTTCCGCGCTTGCGATCGCGTGAGAGCCATGCACGCTAATTTGGGGAAGAACGATTTGCCCTGCTCTTTGAGAAGCTGCTCCGAGTTGTTGGAGAAAAGATAAGGAAAACGATCATTTAGCGCGGCAGACACAGCCGCTTCGGTGCGAAGCTCACCGAACGGGCCTTCAATGACAACCGTGGCGATTGGTAAGCGCACACTCTGCTCCTCGGCGACTTGCCTGATCCACGCGCATTCTCCTGTGAAGTCATCCGGAGACACCAATGAAGGATGGACAACGTCCATGGTTGCCGCTGAGTCTCTAAGTGCTCGGCACGTTTTCTCATTGACCCTAATTTCTTGGAGATACGGCTCCAACAACCGAATGTTTTTTTCTGATTCTCGGATCGTTGCGAAGGCAAACTTTTCCTGACAGTTTCTCGCAATGTGCCCTTCCTTTTTACAGTTGTAGCAGATTAGCGGCTTCCGTTTGTTTTCCGATTCGAATGCCTGTGTGGTAGAAACCTTACTCGATTTCTCCGCTTCTGTTTGCCCTTCCCCTACCCTGTCCATCGTAAGAGACGGGTCCTTTTTGAAATTACGGTGCGGAACGGGTTTCCGTTGATCAGGTTTCCTTGAAAAGCCCTCTTTCCTTTCATCCTTTTCAACGCGCACTGCCCTGCTATGCAACTTTCGGCGAGTATTATACTCCTCAGCTAACTCTGCTGCCTTGTTTAGCTGTACTTCACCAAGTCTGTCCTGCAGCCAAAGTCTGACATTATCCTCGATGCAGCGGTAGAATTGCTCCAATGCAACGCATTCCACCACTTTATCGCGGTCGTCATAAACACCTTCGCCCTTGAGCCATTCAATCAAATCGGCTTTAAGACGAAACGCGAAGTCAGCGTGTGACTCATTCCCCTTTTCAGCATACCGGAACCTTTGCCTGAAAGCCTCGGGTGACAACTTATAACGTCTCAAGAGCACTTCCTTAACCTCGTCATAGCTCTCAAACGCTTCCCTCGACAAGCAAGTTATCGCGTCGGACACTTCGCCGGGAAGAAGAGCTAGCAGGTTCCGCGCCCAAAGAGGCCGCTCCAAAGCGTTTCGCTCACAGACGTGTTCAAACTTGACGAGATACTTCGCCATGTCCTCGCCCACTACGAACGGTGGCAGTTGGTCCCGAATTCTAAAACCGCTGATCTGAATCGTCGGAGAAGCTGCGCTAGGCGCCTGCGAACACTGTAGGATTGCCAATTCTATTCGTTTCATCTCGAGGCGCTTCTGTCTCTCGGCCTCCTCGCGACGTTCGCGCCTTTCAGCTTCTTCACGAGCTTCGCGCCTTTCAGCCTCCTCACGGCGGGCTTTAATATCCACGCAGGCCTCATCGACTTCCTCAGCCGACACTCCCTCATCCTTCATGATCTCAAGGATCACTTGCTTTCGTTTCGCACGGCCCAAAGTAATGCCGAGTTCCTCACAAATTTCGATGAGTTCCTTCACTTTAAGGTTCTCCATCGTTCACACTAGCCTCTTGCTGTTTGCCCCTGTTAACAATTTACTTGCCGTACCCACTATAAGTCAACTAGCAAGACGCGCAAGCAATTTTTCACTCTCCCGTGTTTACCCCCTCCGCATTAACTTTGGTTTCAAAGCACTTCGACTTTGCTTGAAACGATCAAAGCTCACTCTAATGCTTCACACAGCCCTTCTCTATACTACTACAACCTGAGCTAGAGTAGTCTGGTGAACTGAGGAGAAAACATCAGGCACTCACCGCATCGATGTCGCTGACGCCGGCCGATCCCACAGCTGCCAACCACTGTTGCGAAGCCACCTCCGAATCCCACCGCTGACCTCCACTGTTGCGAATGACGGACCGATCCCGCCGAAGCCACCACTGTTGCGAAAGACGGGGACGCCAACACAATCCCGAAGGCGCCACTGCTTTCAACTCCGCCGGGAAGGTCACCAGCCGTTTGGTAGCGTATGTTTCTCAGCCCGCGACTGCTTCTGCGCAGAGCTGATAAGACGAGCGGACGAGACGACGGTGAGTTAAACAAGGTTTATGTACAGCATATATACAGAGGCGTTACAATTTCGGCACTGGGGCCGACAGAGACTCGAAGAGCCGAGCTCTCCTCTCTAATACATAGGTCAACTTTTCGCCTAAGACCGCTGACTCACACACATGTCGGCTCTCCGACATGGGGACTCCTCTCTCGTAGGACTGCCGATCGCGACGCGCCGCAGGGCTTCTTTTATTTGCACCGGGTCCAACCAAAAAGTCCAATCAGAAGCGCCGCTGGTCGTCAGGGCAGGTTCCGCCAATGGGGTCGCCGCGCCATGCGTCAGACCACCAGACACGAGGACGCCGGCTCGCTGTCACGTGCGCAGCTGACTCAATGCACGTGGGCCAGAGGGGCGCCGCGCGTGTTCACGCCGTCGAGTTGATCGCGCCAGGCGGACTGCGGGCTGGCCTTGACCCAGATTGCCTTTTTCAGAGGCACGGACGTTTGACGAGGACTCGCTGGCATAACACTGCCTGCCTGCCTGCCTGCCTGCCTGCCTGCCTGTCTGTCTGTCTGTCTGTCTGTCTGTCTGTCTGTCTGTCTGTCTGTCTGTCCTTTACTGAATTTCCGAGAGAGTAGATCTCCTAAAGTGCAATTCCAGCTAACCCCCCTGCCTATCCTGTAGCTGTATGTCTTTCTCTCTCTTCCGATTGTGGTACCATCCCCATGCAAGTCGTCTCTATTTCTTACGAGTAAATCACAGTCTCCTTCCTCCCACTATTTAACCTACGTCTTGTAGGTCACCAAGCCTGGCCAGGCTGAGCTCCACAACCGACATTTCTTCATCACACTGGAGTGTCAGTTATAGCCATGGATACCCTGTTTCGAAATTTTCTGCGTAGGGTGGGGTAACCCTACTCGCATTGGAGGTGGCAGTATCGTCGCTCTGAACCTCGCGTCTGACTGTCACAGAACGAGCGCTCAAAAAGGGCGTGCCGCCAAATTCTCGTGACGAAACGCCGGAGTGATGCCGCGAGGTCAAAAGAAAAAGAAAAAAAAAGAAAACAAGCTCCCCAGGCACGCTCCCTCTCTCCTCAGAAGTGTAGGTTCGCCGACGAACCTCCTCACCCCACATCGGCGGCGGAGCAAGCACTCGAAATTTCTAGATGGAAAGGGGCGTGGTGATGTCGGGTTGAGTCATCCGTCGCGGACGGCCCTCGTATCGTCTCGACCTTTCCCCCAGCCTTCGCTGCGCGGCGCGCCGACGAAATAATGAGAATTTTCTGGAATGGCGCGCGGAAGGTATTTAACCGAGCAGTGGATATGGGAGATCAGGAGAAGACGGAAGTTAGCGCCAGAGCACGTAGGGATTCCGCCGTGTAGTCGGCGAAGGTTTTGTCCGTAGAGACAAAGCAGGAGAAGAAGATGATTTCCACCTGAGGGGTGACGACTCGAGGTACAGGCAAGAGTGTGTGTTTACCGCTATCGAGCGAAGACGCGTGGCAACAGCTACGTGTGTGAAACCGACGTGTTTCCGGCGAAGAAGTTTGAAGCTTGAAGAGTGGCCTATTGAAGACGTGAGGTTTCCTGGAAGAGAAACTTCGGGGGCCGCGGAACGAAAACAACGCTGGACTTTGAGTGAGTGATTCTCGGAAGAGTATCATCTAGACTTTTGTTCCAAGAACTTTGGACTGAATAGGTTTTCTATCTCTTTAGTCTTTAAGTGTCTTGGTTGTTCAATGCATGCGACTGCATTGTAGTGCGTATTGTTGTCTGTGTCCGTTGTTTCGAGTGTGGCTGATTGTACTGTGTAGTACGTTGTATGATTGGTGACATATTTTACTCAACTATTGTGGAGTGTGCATACTTGTTTATTGTTTTTGATCTGCCAATATTGAGAATATAATTTTGTTTTGTTTATCAACTCTTGGCTCTGACTTGTTCTTTGGGCCAAAGCCGGCGTCCGCTGGCGCGCAAAAAAGTACCACTTCTAAATTGTCCACGCTTTCGTGGTGCAGTTCGGGGGGCCGATACTTCGGCCCTTGGAATTAGCCCGGCGATCGGGTCCCGAATTAACGGGACCTGTGTGACAATTATTGTGGCATCCGCGACAGGACCTTTTGGTGCACAGTGCGCCCAAAGTAGTGAGAAAGAGCCTCGAGTTGTTGATAGGGCTATTGGAACGATTTTGTGTGTTGCTCAGTGTTCTCGTTAACGAGTGCAGGAGAGTGTTTCGATAGACTGATTTAGGCAGAGACTTTTTGCACGCGGCAAGACTTCATTTGCAAGACACAATGGATCTCGAAAAGTTAGTAGCTCTTGGTGAGAAGATGGGTCTTTCTGGCGCCGAACTACGGAAGTGAGTAAGCCAGAAGGAGAAAGAGGCGGTGGAGAGAGAGAGGTTGGCAGCTGAGAGGGCCAAGGAAGAAAAAGCAGCTGAGTTGGAGAGAGAAAGGCTGGCCGCTGAGATGGCGAAAGAAGAAAGAGAGGCAAAGGAGCGACAGCTGAAAAATGAAAGAGAGCAGCAATTGAAGTTGGAGTTGGAGAGAGAAAAGCTGACAGCTGAAAGGGCGAAATAAGAAAGAGAGGCAAAGGAGCGTCAGCTGAACGAAGAAAGAGAGGAGCAATTGAAGTTGGAGCTGGAGAGAGAAAAGTTGGCAGCCGAAAGTTCGAGAGAAGAAAGAGAGGCGAAGGAGCGACAGCTGAAGGAAGAAAGTTAGCAACAATTGAAGTTGGAGCTGGAGAGAGAAAGACTGGCAGCTGAGAGGGCGAAAGAAGAAAGAGAAGCGGAGATGGCTGAAAAGGAATGGCAGCGGCAGCACGACATGGAACTCGAGCGGCTCCGTTTGCAACAGCGAAGCGAAACTCCGGTCAAAGCTAGAGTCGAAAGCAGCGAACGGGAAGATCATGGCTTCCGCTTGAACCCAAGCAAGCTGCTCGTAGTGTTTGATGAGAGGAAGGACGACCTTGACGCGTACCTTCACAGATTTGAGACGATTGCAAGGAGCCAAAATTGGCCGGAACATCAATGGGCAACTGCTTTGAGTACTTGCTTGAGTGGTGAAGCGCTCAGTGTGTACGGTAGGCTGACGCCGACCGATGCAGCCAACTATGCAAAAATGAAAACTGCTTTGCTGAAGCGATTTTGATTTACTGTGGAAGGATTCCGGGACAGATTTCGGACAGAAAAGCCAGCTGATGGTGAGACGGCTACGCAGTACGCCGCCCGACTTTGCCATTATTTCGACAGATGGATTGAACTTTCAGGGACAGCGCAGGAGTACGATGAGCTTAGAGAGCTCCTAATTAGAGAACAATTTCTCACTAGTTGCCACCCAAGCCTGTCGCTGTACTTGAAAGAGAGGAAGGCTGAGTCGCCCCGCCGCTGTGGTCTAGTGGCTAAGGTACTCGGCTGCTGACCCGCAGGTCGCGGGTTCGAATCCCGACTGCGGCGGCTGCATTTCCGATGGAGCCGGAAATGTTGTAGGCCCGTGTGCTCAGATTTGGGTGCACGTTAAAAAACCCCGGGTGGTCTAAACTTCCGGAGCCCTCCACTACGGCGTCTCTCATAATCATATGGTGGTTTTGGGACGTTGAACCCCACATATCAATCAAATCAGGAAGGCTGAGTCACTTGAAGGCATGATTGAATTGGCTGATCAATTCTTGGAAGCGCAAGATGGAACTAATTTGGCCAGGGTCAAGAAGGACTGTCTTGAAGATTCGAAGAAATCGGCTCCCGCAGAAAAGAAGCGTGCACCGGAGAGCATTCCGCGATGTTTTCTGTGTAACCTAGTGGGTCACCGTGCTAAAAACTGCCGAACTAACTTCACGAGCCCCACGGTTGTAAAATGTTTCAAGTGTGGTCAGACTGGGCACAAAGCAGACGCATGTCGAAACGGAGCAAGTCAAATTCACCAGATATCCTGTGTGCTAGCAGCACCGAAATCCGATGATAATGCCGTCACCGACAGATTTGTAGAGTTGAAAAATGGGGAGAAAATCTCTATTGTGGGTGCTGTAATGACAAAACAGCCAACCGGTGTTTCGAAGGGAATGCCAACGCTGCCTGGAAAAGTTGCGGACAAAAAGATTACGGTGTTAAGAGATACCGGCAGCTCCACTGTTATCGTGCGGAGAAATTTGGTACGGGAAAGTGAGTTAACAGGCAAAATGAAACCGGTTTGCCTAATTGACCGTACGGTTCGGATGCTTCCCGAAGCAGAAATTGAGGTTGAAACGCCGTACTTCAGCGGGAAGGTTACTGCTTTATGCATGACGACCCCCCTGTACGACTTTGTCATCGGAAACATCGACGGGGCGCGAGGACCGAATGATCCGGAATGTTTGGGAGAAGACCCTAAGATAGAGCCCTCGCCAACCCAGCGACCGCGAGATACAGTGGAGGAGCAGCCCGTGACGGATTTCACTAGAGCCCAAGGTGAAGCCGCGGTGGAAGGTACTGTGAATGAGAAGATGATCGTGTTGAATGAGTTCACATACTGGGCAGCTGGACTTACGTCGGCACGACCTCAATCGAGCGACAGTGTAAAGGTGACGGAGTCGGCCAGCCAGGCCAAATGTCAGAACGTGAACAAGCGGGTGAATAACCGGGCAGGATCGGTTGAGCGTCATGACCCGTTAGCGGTGTCGGAAGTGACAACGATGGCTAAGACGCCGCCTCAGATACCTCGTTGGAAGGGGCTCGCCGGAACAAAACGACGAAACACAATAAGAAGAGATCGAGAGAGCACCGCAAAAAAGGGCGCAAGCGCCGCTCGAAATGCACAGGATAGGTGCTGAGGTCAAATCGGGATGTGTTTGGCAGGGCTGAGTGCCATGTGTTGTGTTAATGTTCTTGTTATCCTGTGTCACAACTGTATGTCGAGCGAATCAAAATGTTTGTTGCGGTGATGTGATGTATAGTATTGTACAATTATGGTAATGAGAGCTTTGTATATTTGTATTGTTTGGAGTATGTGATGGAGCATTGTATTCATGTACCTGTGGCTATATTCTATGTGTTGTGAGATTGAATTGCAATGTACAGTTGTATTGAGTGATCTATTGTGAATGTGAAGTGTCATGGCGACGGATTGTGTTACAGTCTGTGAGAAAGTGTGGTGACTGTTCGCGCTCGTTGTGTGGTTTTGAATATTATGAGATAATATTTATAAAGTGGGGGGCAGTGTCACAGAACGAGCGCTCAAAAAGGGCGCGCCGCCAAATTCTCGCGACGAAACGCCGGAGTGACGCCGCAAGGTCAAAAGAAAAAGAAAAAAAAAGAAAAAAAAGCTCCCCGGGCACGCTCCTTCTCCCATCGGAAGTTTAGGTTCGCCGACGAACCTCGTCACCCCACATCGGCGGCCGAGCAAGCACTCGAAATTTCTAGATGTAAAGGGGCGTGGTGATGCCGGGTTGAGTCATCCGTCGTGGACGGCCCTCGTATCGTCTCGACCTTTCCCCCAGCCTTCGCTGCGCGGCGCGCCGACGAAATGATCAGAATTTTCCGGAATGGCGCGCGGAAGGTATTTAACCGAGCAGCGGAGATGGGAGATCAGGAGAAGACGGAAGTTAGTGCCAGAGCACGTAGGGATTCCGCCGTGTAGTCGGCGAAGGTTTTGTCCGTAGAGACAAAGCAGGAGAAGAAGATGATTTTCACCTGAGGGGTGACGACTCGAGCTACAGGCAAGAGCGTGTGTTTACCGCTATCGAGCGAAGACGCGTGGCAACAGCTCCGTGTGTGAAACCGACGTGTTTCCGGCGAAGAAGTTTGAAGCTTGGAGAGTGGCCTATTGAAGACGTGAGGTTGCCTTGAAGAGAAACTTCGGGGGCCGCGGAACGACAACAGCGCTGGACTTTGAGTGAGTGATTCTCGGAAGAGTATCATCTAGACTTTTGTTCCAAGAACTTTGGACTGAATAGGTTTTCTATCTCTTTAGTCTTTAAGTGTCTTGGTTGTTCAATGCATGCAACTGCATTGTAGTGCGTATTGTTTTCTGTGTCCGTTGTTTCGAGTGTGGCTGATTGTACTGTGTAGTACGTTGTTTGATTGGTCACATATTGTACTCAACTATTGTGGAGTGTGCATACTTGTGTATTGTTTTTGATCTGCCGTTATTGAGAATATAATTTTGTTTTGTTTATCAACTCTCGGCTCTGACTTGTTCTTTGGGCCACAGCCGGCGTCCGCTGGCGCGCCAAAAAGGACCACTTCTAAATTGTCCACGCTTTCGTGGTGCAGTTCGGGGGGCCGATACTTCGGCCCTTGGAATTAGCCCGGCGATCGGGTCCCGAATTAACGGGACCTGTGTGACACTGACTGGCCGTTATCTTTCGATCCCGAGAGGTGGCGACAGCGATTCTGCCTTGGACCCCAATCGCACCAATCCCTCCATTCAAGTAAGCCCTTCCTTGCGATTCAGTTCGCACAAAAAACAGGTGACATAATGAAAAGCCCGTGAGGCTCATTCGAGCGAAAAATGTGACTCTTTCGATTGCGTGTACTTGCACATAGGGTGCAAGCCTTGCATAGGCGGTTGCTGCATACTCTGCCCCCCACCCCCTTCCTCTCTCTCTCTCCACTGATAACAGGCGTTGACAGGGGAAACAACAGCGTGCGACGGTTGCACAGGTCGCCGCTGCCGCTGCGAAATAAAGAAAGAAAAAAGACTTTTTTCAAGTTGTGCGCCTGGCCCAAGTTCGCGGTGTATATAGTGCATGCGAGGCCCCGGCGCGCGCGAACTCGCTTATCAGCAGCGTTTAGCCGTCGTCGCGCACCTGCGCACAATCTGTATAGCAGTGTACGTACAGTGTAGAAGGACGACGTGGCTCTACGCCTGTTCGTGCGTACGCGAACCCCGTGCACACGTAGTCGCGACGGTGTGGCTGCCGCCACCTCGTCCGGATGCCCGGAACGTGCCGAGAAGCCGACCGCTTCCTGCAACGTGTCCCGAAGCCCTAATGAAGATTCGACGACGCCTGTTCCCCATACGCGCGCGTTGTGCTGGTGGCAGCAGAATCACTATAGCGCCTCTTTTCCCCCTCAACCTCGGCCTGTTGTTTCACTGCAGCGTTCGCTCACCCCCAACTATTCGCCGTGTTATATAGAAATAAACTGGACGCCGTCCCGTGGCGAGCCTGCGGCGCGTTGAGTGGTGCCCACATCGGGTGTCGCTGTATATATTATAAACTTTGCAGTGTGTGTGTGTGTGTGTGTGTGTGTGTGTGTGTGTGTGTGTGTGTGTGTGTGTGTGTGTGTGTGTGTGTGTGTGTGTGTGTGTGTGTGTGTGTGTGTGTGTGTGTGTGGCAGTGAGTCGCAGGTGGTGGCGGCGACAGGCAACGTGGAGGCGACGTCTGGTCTGGCGAGAAGTGCCCCCTGGATTACGAGGCACAGACTTGTTTACCTCCTCTTGAATGAAAAACTGTGAAATCGGACACGCTTTGGATATCTCGCGCAGTGGGAGTGAAGTGGATACGGGAATGCTTACTGTGTATCGAGAGCTATTTCGAATTCAATCGACGTACCGGCGGCGTACACTGACGGTAGAACTTTTTTTTTTCTTCCTATGTGTGATGTAGGCTAAAGAATAGCCACGTACTAGGAGTTACAGCTTCAGTCCTAGTGTGAACAAAGATGGAGAGAAATTTGAAAACCATATTTTTGATAACGCTCTTGGGCCATAACTGGCGTATCTAATGAGGTCACGTACAACTGAAGGTCTTCGACAAGTGAGGCTAACATGCGTTATGCTATATACAATATTATGTAACCGCAAAACGTTCTCAACGTCTGCACCGTCTGTTACGGACCATGCTTATTGTCTAATCAGAATTCTGCCGATGCAACAAGGCGTTCCAACCTTGGTCAGCCCGAACAAGAGTTCTAGCAGTACTGTCAGTATCCACGTGTATCCCGCTCTGTCCGGAACGCAACAGTCAGCCTCGCCCACCAGAGTTGTTATAGAGTTCACCGGACGGCTCCCTCGGGCTTGATGATTTAAAGAGACTGTGGAACTCTGCCGGGACGTGATACTGTTAATTTGGACATTGTCTGTTTATTGGCTTCTTCAATTTTTCGTAGGTTATAAACGGAGCCATCTTTCGGGGGGAGGGGGAATCATGTGACGTATGAAGGGATGGTAGATAGAAGCCGAGAAGGAGGAAGTCAGAGAATAGAATAAACATGGAGTATGAGCCGGGCCACGTCACCCAGTCATCATAGCGTCATATATATATATATATATATATATATATATATATATATATATATATATATATATATATATATATATATATATATATATATATATATATATATATATATACTTCCATAGTTGGACACGCATGTACCCTAAATCGTGATTCGTTAAGAACCTGTTCTAAACATGTTTCAGGCACTTCTATACAACAAAAATTCCCTTTTTGAGGCCATTGAATTCGGACATTGCTGTTCCAGGAGTGTCAACGTTTGACCTCATTGTATTGGAATGTTTCTCACCCTCTTCGCAGAAAGCAATGTGAACAGTACTCTTACAATAGCTACGCATGCAGGCCGATATTAAATGCTCACAGCGGTTTCGCAGTAGAGCTGTCACTAGTATAGCTCCCCTCGTAGTGTTCTTGTACGCAGGAATCTTGGAAGCAAGTCTGGGCGCTTGAGAGAAGGTCAATAATGACCAAATAATGTGGCAATGTCTTGTAAGGATGTTTACTAGGGGCTTGTGCATGAATTCCTGACAAGTATTTTTCAGGGGCAAAGCTTGTTATGGTATAAAGCAATCCCTCCCTCCGTCGTATCCAGTAGTGTCTCCCTGATTATACAATAGATGACGCTATCCCTTGAGGTGCATGTAAACTGCAGTTGGGTGACTATATACTAGATGGCGCTGTACCCATTCTGTGTCGTCATCACCATCTCTCGTCAGGTGTTCTAGATGGCGCTGTCCCATAGAGATGTGTGCTTTGATTTGATCATGATTTGATCATTTGCAACAGTACCGAGAAGTGTGAAGGGCAAATAACATGGGAGGTAGGAAGGCTGCAGTCGACGATAGATTACACACTGATGTCTCATAGGATGTATGATGAGCTCAATATAATGCACATAGATGAAGGTGGCTCCAGAAGTCTGGGTAGTGATCACAAACGTATCAAGCTGAGTTTTGGAAGAGCAGTGAAAGTGGGAAGGAGACGAGATGAGCAACTACAGGAAAATTTTTATTCAGAAAGGCAAATAGAAACAGCTACTAAACAAATTGAGAAAGTGATCACTGAGGATAATAAAATAGTGTGGACATACACGAATCTAATTCGACTGTTTGAGCTAGAGCTTGATAAGGCACGTGTCAAGTCACCCCGGAAAAGAAGACACAGACCCAAAAGTTGGTGAAATGAGGAAGTTAAGAGAGCCATAGCAAAATGTCAGGAAGCCTCTAGGGAACACAGACATGCTAAGCAGCGGGGAGAACCAACAGGTGATGTTGAAAGAAAAATGGAAATCTTTCTAAGCTGTAGAAGGCATGCATTCCTTCTGCTCAATGAAAAGATTAGAAGAAATATAATATAGCTCAGTGGCTGGCAGCAGTACATAAAAAAGATTGAAAGGCAACTGCGAAATTTTGGAACCATGTAAACTCCCTAAGAAAGGAGACGAGCCTATAGAGCAGAGGTTTATTACTACAGCTCCAGGTGCTAGACTAGAAGGGGACGAAGCTATTGAATATATAAGAACGAGGGTGACAGAAAAATTTCAACAAAGAAGTGCTTTATGCACTGAAAAAGACAAGGATGAATCAAGTTGCGCAATGGCTCCATTTCCACAACAAGAGTGGGAAAGGGCTGAGAAAAGGGTTCCTGTAGTACATCAACAGGCCCAGATGGCATTCCAATTATGCTGTAAAGACATTAGGTCCGATGTCTAAGCATGCTTTGAGAGAGGCAGTGAGCAAAATAATAATCCATGGAGGAGTTCCCGATGGATGGAAACTTAGCAGGATGAGCATGATCTATAAAGGAAAGGAAGACAAAGCTCACATAAACAACTACCGTCCTATAACAGTGACATCAGTGGTCTACAGGCTGGCGATGCAGATTATAAAGGAAAGACTGCAGGCATGGATAGAGGAGGAGGGGGTGCTGGGGGAACTTCAGAATGGGTTTCGGAAACACAGGAGGTTAGAAGACAATCTTTTCTCACTGGCGCAGTGCATCGGAATAGCAGAAAAGGAACACAGGCCCCTGTGGCTAGCATTTTTCGATATCAAGGGAGCGTACGATAGCGTGGTTCAAGAAGAATTGTGGGGAATACTGGACACACTAGGCGTGGAAGATGGAGTCACTAATCTTTTAAAGGATACTATAAAAGTAACAAGGTAGTTATAAAGTGGGAAAAAACAGGTATCCAAGCCTGCAGAGGTAAAACGGTGGCTTAGGCAGGGGTGTCCTATGTCACCCCTGTTATTCATGATGTACCTACAAGGATTAGAGGCCAAGTTAGAGGGAAGTGGACGGGGCTTCAACTTCTCTTTCGTCAAACAAGGAAAACTCATTGAACAGGCACTACCAGCATTGATGTATGCAGATGATATAGTGCTAATGGGCGACAACAAGGAAGATTTGCAGAGATTTATGGACATCTGCGGTAATGAGGAAGATAGGTTAGATTTCAGATTCAGTAAGGAAAAATCAGCAGTCAGGATTTTTATTGACAATGAAGGTAGTGAGCTTAGAATACAGGAAGTCACGCTAGAGATAACAGATAAATACAAATATTGGGGCGTATGGATAAGCGATGGGGCCGAGTACCTAAGGGAACACGAAATATACGTGACGACTAAAGGTAACAGGAATGCAGCGGTGATGAAAAACAGGGCTCTGTGGAATTACAATAGGTACGATGTTGTGAGAGAAATATGGAAGGCGGTCACGGTTCCTGGTCTGACGTTCAGCAATGCGGTCTTGTGCATGAGATCTGAAGTTCAAGCAAGATTAGAAATTAGGCAACGTGGAATAGGTAGTATTGCCTCAGGAGCTCACGGGAATAAACCCAATCAGGGAGCACAAGGTGATATGGGATGGACAACATTTGAGGGCAGGGAAGCTAGCAGCAAGATAAAATTTGAGAAGCGATTGAGAGAAATGGGGGAGGAGCGTTGGGCTACGAAGGTATTCAGCTACTTGTACACGAAGAGTGTCGATACAAAATGGAGGAAGCGAACCAGAAAATTGACTGCTAAATACTTAGAAAACAGCAGGTAGCCAAACCAAAAAGAATTATCGGTTAAGGTGAAGGAAGCTGAGACCGATATGTGGAGAATTTGCATGATTAAGAAGTCCGCACTAGAGATCTATCGAACCTTTAAGCAGGAAATTGCCAAGGAAAGGATCCATGATAATACTCGGGGTAGTTCTCTACTGTTTGAGGCCAGGACGGGAGTATTGCGAACCAAGACATATCGGGCCAAATACGAAGGGGTAGACACGGTATGCAGTACCTGTGGAGAGGAAGAAGAAACTGCCCAACACATGATAATGTTCTGTAAAGGGCTTCACCCTATAGTGCAGGATGATGGCGCAGAGTTTTTCAAAGCACTGGGGTTTAGGGACAGGGAGGGCAAAATAGACTTTAAGGGGGTAGAATTAACTAGAAGGAGGTTATCTGATTGGTGGCTAAAGTCAAGGCACGAGTGAAAATTAAACCCTTCACTGCAAAGTACGAATCCTACACCTCACTATTTAAAGAAAAAATAAATAAATCTAGATTTTGGTTCATTAAGTATTACGGCTTGGTGGCGCTAGCCACCGGCCGGTCTAATGGGTACAGCCATATCCATCCATCCATCCATCCTAGTGCAATATGCTGGTTGGATGAATGGACACTAGATGGCGTTGGACTTGCCGCTGCCATATATTGGTTACTGCGTGGGCTGCGCGGGGCTTCCCTCATTCTGCATTTTCCCTCCTTCTCCTGAATCATCGCCGTTCGTGTCGGATTGCGAGAGCGGTGGCGGGAGGATCCCGAAACAGCGCGCGGCAAGAACGCCACTGCGAAACGGGCTCAACGAGAACAGGATCCCGGAATGCGAGAGCGGTGAGGCAGTGAGGGTCTCGGAGTTTTGTCAGGCGTGGTTCTCGGGGGATTCGCGGTATCTCCGAAAAACCTCCGGACCTTCACCCACCTCGCCATCAACCACTCCATGGAGATGCTCGAATTTTCGTTTCCCTCTTGCCCTCTGAAACATGCCTACACGTGCCCACTTTGCAACGTACCGGACACCGTAGCACACTTGCTCCTGGAATGTACCGTGACATGCAACCGGAGAGGGACGTCTACCAAACACCCAAAAAGAACGACGGCCACCTAATCGCAGCTTGGTAGGGCGAGCTCGTCGAGGACATGAAAAACCAGTGACCAGTGACCAGTGACCAGCCACCATGGCCAAGAAAGCAGTCGAAGACAGTTCCTGGACTTTAGGGAACCCTCCAACCTTAGTGTGATACAGGGCGCTGTTCGAAACACTGTTTCGTAATAAACGTTTATTTCTCTGTCTCTTATCCACTCCGCCTCTGTACTATATACCGTACAGAAAACAGCAACATCGTACTAATAGTGACAACCATTATGATATGCTGATATCCGCTAGACCCTCCTTTCTCTATGATTCAAGGCGATGAAATAGGCACGTTGCTTATCTTCTATGAAAGATCGCCAACCCGACTGAGGAGTTGGTCTTGGCTCAAGTTTCGTTCTAGAATGCAGGTCTGCATCCTGTGCAACATAAAATAGTACGATTCTCCACAGGCCAAGTATTGAGCCATGTAACACTTTTGCTACTGGTACGCTACAACAAATACTACTACTGCTACTACTACTACTGCTGCTGCTACTACTGCTGCTGCTAATATATTAATAATAGTATTAATAATAATAATAATAATAATAATAATAATAATAATAATAATAATAATAATAATAATAGTAATAATAATAATAATAATAATATTATTATAATTGGCAGATCTCGCATACTGTGGGAATCGATGATTTGCGAGGCACGAATGAGGAAGGTGATATGTCACTCTAAAATTCGCGCATTGTTACCTGGTGGAGTGAAATGCCGTACATGACTTACGTGTCATGATTGTCACGTTTGTATGTGTAGTTTACCTTGGTATTCTATTCACGTCATGTGATACCATATTTAGTATATGTGGAGATAGCGAAACGGCCGCGAGAACGCTAGGTGCGTGGTATGTTGTCATTTTCTTAAATGACACGCTTGTCAGCATTATCATGTTTACACCGGTCATATACTTTCGTGATCCATTGCCGTCACATAACACCAAATTTGGTATATGTGGAGTTAGCAAAACAGCCGTGAGCGCATCATGAAGGGCCCAATATACTCCATTGAAGCGTTGACCCGTGCGCACGCTGGGCACAGTGACGCTACGTTAGTAAAACACGAGCACATATAGTCTGACGCCAGGCGCGACCAGTGTTCGTCGGCGAGGCTCGACGGCAACCGGTGCGAAATGCAACATGTTGCATTTCGCACCGATGCGTTACCTAGACAACACTGCGCCTCCCTCTTTTCGTGACGGAGGGAAGCCAGACGCACTGAAGCGCGCATGCGTCAAAGCAACGCAGCCCGTTGCGCGCCTGCGTGTATATGGCCAGACCGGTGCCTGGCGTGGCAACGCCGGCGTGACGCGACGAAATGAACGCCGCTGAGCACGCGCACCGCGTAACATCGAAATGTATTGGCGCCTTGACTGTGGTATGTAGTCATGTTTTCAGGTGACACGCATCTCATGATAATCATGTTTGCACCAGTCACATACTTTCGTCATCCATTGATGTCACGTAATACCAAATTTGGCATGTGTGAAGCTAGCGAAGACAGCCGCGAGCACATCATGAGTGTGGCATGTAGTCATGTTGTTACATGACAGGCATGTCATGACTATCATGTTTGGATGTGTCATTTATCTACGTCGTCCGTTCGCGTCACGTAATACCGAGTTTGGTACATGTGAAGCTAGCGGAAAGGCCAATGAGCGCGTCATGAGCGTTGCATGTAGTCATGTTGCTACATGAGACGCATCTGATGTTTATGACGTTTGCACCAGTATCACACCTTCGTCATCCATTCGCGTACCATAATACCAAATTTGGTATATACGACGCTAGCGAAACGGCCGCGAGCGCATCATAAGCGTGACATGTAGTCATGTTGTTACATGACACGCATGTCATGATTTTTATGTTAGGGTCGGTCGCTTGTGTTCGGCATGCGATCATGTCATACCATACCAGTTTTGCAACATTGCATGTGAACGAAACCACCGAAAGAGCTGCAGGAAATTGAAATACCGTCATGTTATGTCATACCAAGTTTGGTATCGATGCCATTATCGAAACGGCCAGAAGAGCTAAAGGTAGTAGGCGGCTGATAGATAGATAGATAGATAGATAGATAGATAGATAGATAGATAGATAGATAGATAGATAGATAGATAGATAGATAGATAGATAGATACGCTCAAATTTGCCGAAGTTCGCTAAGAAATGCTTCGCATTTGATAATAATAGGAAGAACACAAAAAAAAGGAGGATGCCACAACTTTGCTGGTTGTATATGTTGTGTGGTTTTCAGTGCAGATGTGATATGGTTATCTATCTATCTATCTATCTATCTATCTATCTATCTATCTATCTATCTATCTATCTATCTATCTATCTATCTATCTATCTATCTATCTATCTATCTATCTATCTATCTATCTATCTATCTATTCTATTCTATTCTATTCTAAAAGGCTAAATGAGCCGCAATTGTTTGTGAAAACAATTCTAATTCCTACTTCTGAAAAAGCCACGCCACATGGCCTAGCTAATTATCAAACCGGTTTTCGGCATCATCAGTGCGCACTTTGCTTGCTGGTCTCCCCTCACCTATTTGAAAACATGCACTGCTGAAGCTCTCCATGTAAATAAGGCGGCACCGTTAAGCATATATAACCCTGTAGACCTTTAATGTTCGCTCATGCATAATCCACCCGCTAAACGTGCGTCAGCGCCGACGCGTACATATAAAAAGGGACGCCGCGGGCATCGCGCAACGCGATCAGCGTCTATTCTGACTCCATCTGTGAACCGGCCCAGAGGGGCCTCACCTGCGAGGATTATTTTTCTTTTCTCGTTTGAAAAGTATGGCTCTCGTTAAAGTCGATTCCACGGGCCGAGGGCCTGACCCCGCTGGCAACAAGAGAGCCAGCACCAACACACACACACACACGCAAGCACGCA
The DNA here is from genome assembly GCF_013339725.1 of Rhipicephalus microplus. Classification (NCBI taxonomy): domain Eukaryota; kingdom Metazoa; phylum Arthropoda; class Arachnida; order Ixodida; family Ixodidae; genus Rhipicephalus; species Rhipicephalus microplus. Next base: position 125,178,795 of record NC_051165.1, read on the forward strand.
CCAACTGAGAGAGAGAGGGTAGGAGGGAAGAATGACTCAACATAGGCGTGCAAGTGCGTAGGGTGAGGCCCATAATACAGACTAAAGAGAGCAGCGCCGCTGGTTATTCGCACTAAGCAGCATACAGACAGACAAGCATAGAAATGCAGACACGTACTCCGCGGGAATTCTGCCTACCCCGACGATATGGATCGTCCCGCGGCCGTCGGATCGCGCCCCCGCGATGCCACTCTCGTGAAACAGTGGAAGAAAGAGATCGGCGGCCGCCTCACATCTCTGCCGAAATCTCGCGCCGGTCGTCTCTGATTCCTCGCTCGCTCGCGCGCGGGGTATGTCACACACCCTCTCTCTCGTCTCTCTCCGCGTGTGTGTGTGTTGCGGCGCGAGTGGAATGGAGGAGGGTGCTCTTGATTGGTCGCCCAACTCCCTATATATAAGCAACGTTTGTTCAACCTGGTGGCGGTGGTGGCGCAACGAGCGGTTTGCGAACCCGCGCCACGGCGCGAATGCGCGAAAATAAAGGAGCCGCCTTTCTGGGGTGCTTAAAAAAAAAACCGGCTTTCGCAAAGGCACGCTGTGGGTTTCCTAAGGACTCTTTCTCTCGCTCCAAGACAAGTCGCCCGTAGTTTGTTCATCACTTCTCGTCCGAGGCCGGGGTCGGTTGCCCCGAAGGCGAACACGAAGGCAATGGGTGCGCTCGCAGCCACTAGGCTTTTATCTCTCCGATCGCCAGGGCTCTCCCCCCTTCGTTCTACTGCTTTTTTTTTCTTCATTTCTTCTTTCCGACTTGCATTAGACGCTATACAGGCGGCTTCTAGGACTGATCATGACATGTCGTTTCTTGAAACCTTATCCGATCTCGCATTAGCTTTACACGCTGCGTCGGTGAGTTCGCGGAGTGCCGTATATACTTCGTTGCTCTAGTCATACGCGCGTTGTTTTACGATTGAGTAAAACGACATTTATCACCACCCGAGTGGAGTTCCTTTTCTTCTACTTAATTATGCTAGCATTCGTGGGATTAGACATAATTGACCTAAAACATTTGGTGCACAGTAGTGAAGTAGCTTTACGTCTACGGTCTTGGAAGCAAGACATGAAGAATAAACGTCATCACCTGATATCATGTTATCAATGGAAACTATGGATGTTCTATCGATGATCTACTCTCACCTGTGGCAATAAATAAATAAATAAATAAATAAATAAATCGATCGATCAATCAATGAATGCATCTGCGGATTGAGCAATGCATCTACCTATATAGCCATCTGTTCGCACGCCACCATTTACATTTGCGATATATTCGGTTTTGTTTAACTCACTTGCTGTGTAGAGGTTGAGGTTTATGTCCCGTTGACCAGCAAAGTTCGGCAACAACAAAAAAGGTAACCCAAGAATGAAAAATTACCGCGACGAAAACATATATCAGACCAATAGAAACAAATAAAATAAATATTAAATAACGTGTTAGCTAGCAAGCGTTCATTTTGCAATAGCACGTTCACTTACATGCATTATATGAACTTCGACCCATAGTATACGGAACAACACATCATTTCGATTCTATACATAACAGTTCCTCACAAATGTTTATCTATTCCAGTGTTCTTCGTAAAGACGTCTATCTAAATCGATATTTTTTTCTTTTGTCTCTTGAACCTATTTATGCTGTTTTCACTGCAGCAGCGTAAATCTCAAGTGCGCAGACCTTCTCTTTGATTGAAAGATTTCTTCGACCTATCAATCAATCAGCTTTTGCGGCAGTCATTGTCAACCTTTTTTTGTTTCTTTTAACCTCCCCGATGATGAAGCGACGAAATAAGCGCACGCATCAGGTGGCGCTATCGGTCGGTCCATTCTCGTCCCACGGACAGCGATATCGAAATGCCCCGGAATCGGTGCGACAGGTCGTGGCTGCTATAGTTTGGGGCGAACCCGACTTTACAACGACGTTGTGCTAAGTGCGCGGCGCCCCTGTTATCAGCTCCTCCTATCTTCCCTTTCCGAAGACGCGCCGATGCCTCCAGGGACAGGTCAGACGAGCGCGCGGCTATTAGAAAAGAGACTTTACCTACGCCAAGCGTAAGCTTATAGCTGTGTGCCGAAGGTCGATGTTATGTCTGTGTGTGTGTGGTACAGGAGAAATGGCGCAAGGGAGGACCGGCGCTGGTGTGGCGTCGCTGATAACTGAGATATTGTGCGTGGCAGGTTGCTGCAGGCGTTCAGCATCGGCTCCACTTTTTTTTTTTTCGTTCTCGCTTAGTGGTGGCGGTGGTGGTCAGCTCGCAGCGTCGCATATACGAGAGCTCACGTACAAGAATGCCAATGCGAGAAATCCTGTACTTCACCCGATATACTTTTTTTTTCTTCTTGTACATTTGTTCCGACTCCGTTTCTTTACTGTTTGTTTTGCTTGTTTTCGTCGTTTTGTGGCGGCTGTTAAGAGCCCGTGGGTGTGAGTTGTTCCTCTAAATGGATCACTCGAGAAAAAGAGGGGGAGGTGGCTCACTAGTTGTGAGGCGCCATTGTAGCGTTGATGGGCCGCATTGACGGATTACCAACGAGGTGAGATGCGAAGCTGGTGACGTCTCGTTCGCGTTGCCAGTAAGTCACCCTGAAGTCCCTCCTCCCCTCCTTTTTTTTGCATGTTTGGGTACAGTGCTAGAACGACGTAGATGAAAGAGCAGAGAAGAGACACAGACAATCAATAAGCTTTTCTTTACTCTGCCATCTTCGTCGTTCTCGCGCTGTACCCAAACAAACTGCTTTATACCAAATAGCCCAACTTACATTACTATTGGCTTTCTTAGTTATTCGTGCAATGAGGCTAGAAACATTTCGGCGTTGTAGTAGTGAAGCGTGTTGATCGTCATGTGATTATGCTGCGTTAACGCCATCAAAGCCGCCATGTGGGAAAAAACCAGTGCGTTAAGAAGCTTCGTTCGTGACCTTCACGTGCAAGCTCTAAATAGGGATCAGGAGTTCGAAGGAAAAATTGGAAGTGCGTAACAATAACAAAGAAATCGTAACTGAAACAAAAAAAGAATGGCATGTTTGGTTTGGGGGGATGTACAACGAGGTGTGCAAACACAGAAGACAAGAGAAGATAACAGCCCGCGTAAAGTTGGCCTTTGTGGTGTATACGGCTACTGTCTTTTTCAGTGTAGTTTAGTGTGTACTTGTTTGCGCACTTTAGTTTACACCAGATTAATTCCCGTACCAGCTATCTCCACTTTCTATCGTCATGCAGGACACACGCCTCCGGAACGTATTTTGACACCCCCATGGTGTTCTGGACCGTCCAAACCTACGCTTGACAGTGCCAGGAATTAGCAAGAAAGCGGATTTCTCCACGCCAGCTTTGAAGCAGCTGACTAATGCTGCACGAATGATACAAACACCACGTTAAACTTTATATAAGCTTTATATGGTCGTGAAGAAAGACAAACAGGAGACACCACCTTTGTTGCAAGCCGGCTATTCTTATTGTGCCTCGTATTTCTCTTCTTCTCGCGCTACTCGAGCGCGAGAGCCAAAGCTCCGTTGCCGCTCTTTATTATTACACTCGGCCATGACTGCGACGAGCGCGCTGAGCTGCCGAAAGTGTCTCTGGAGGGCGGCACTGGCAGTGCCCTGGTGGTCGGGCACGTGTAAGCCGCGAGCTGTCCTGTTCCAATGCCTGGTACACTGGAGGACTGACTCTACTGGGTGTGTCGCAGTGGTCAGTCTTGGCCATCTAGAGACGTCATGAGAACACTCCAAGTTGCGTCTGGCGGCTGACTTGAGCTATGTCACAAAGAAAATGGAAGTTGCCGCACACCAGCAGAATATCGGTGCAATGGTATCCGAGAGGCTCCATGAATGGCGTGGTTCCTTGGTGCTTTCCCTCGCTCACGTCCACACTCGATGCGATTCGTGACTAGGGAACACTGGGGAATGTCTCGGCTTTTGCGCGTGTTTCACTCGCACAAATGTTGTCTGTGGCCATGACTGGACATGTCTCGGCCAATGACTGCACCATGAAGTCTCTGACGAGTAAGCCCAGGAAGTGGGTCCCGACGCGCAATGCAACAGCTGTACCAGGAAATCCACTTCATAGCCTGCTTCTGTGACTCCCGCGTGGCGTTCCGCCATGATGTCATAGGAGCATTGCAAGGCACAGGTGGTTACCGGTGGGTGCGTCGTCAGAGTGGCACCTTTTACGAGGGCTGTCTTCGGTTTTGGTTACGAGCTGTGATGTAGTTGAGTCGCGTACCGATGAAGAGCCATGGAAGCTCAAGTGGTGAAGTGTAGCTCAAAGCTGCAGCCTCGAGGTGGAACCCCTCTTGAGCTGTAATGGTCAGGTTGAACTGAGTGGTGGCAGAGAGGTGGGAGGCAGTCCGGCCAAAAGCAGCAATCAGCTTGCATCTCCATTCCGCCCACGATTGCTGGCGCTCCCCTTCGTACCTGTGCCACGCCGCGGCGGGATTTCGAGGGCGCGGTCTGTGGCTATGCACCACTTCTGCTGTTTTGCCCATGCCTGGCGAGCTCCGAGAGCGTTGACGGTAGCCGCCCAATCGTCGGCGTCGTCCTGGAAGCCGCGGAATGGTGGTAGATCGCAGGCAGCCAGCGATGGTTATACAACCGCCGAAACTCCGGAGCATGTCGACGCCGAGCAGACGAGTTGCTTCGACAAGACCGCGAGGGAACGCCCGAGCTGGCGAGGGTTCTCGGGTAGGCTGGCCTCAAGTTTTTGCGACGCGGCCGCAGCCAACATGGCCTTGAGTGTGCACAATGTCGGCAGAGCGGCTGGTGGCAGGTTGGAGGTCGACTCTAACAAGGCGTCAGGGCTCCCAACTTGTGGCGATTTGTGATAACACAATGGTGACGGGTCCACCGCGGTGGAGGAGCGGTTATGGCACTCGGATGATGTCCCGAAGATTGCGGGATCGAGCCCTTGGCCCCGCCGGTCGCATTTCGAAGGAGGCGAAACGCTGGTGGCCCGTGTATTGGGCGATTCTGGAGCTCGTTCAAGAACACCTAATGGCCCAAACTTGCGGAGCTTTCATCTATGGCGTCTCTTATAGTCCCGTCCAGTTTTTTGGACGTAACAGTCCATGTGTTAATACAGAGACCTCATCAAGTGGGCATTTTTTTGTGTGTGCAACACCATTTGTGTTAACGAACACCATGGGTGCCGACAATCAATTTTCTTGTTTTAGGAGACATATAGGGCTATCGCCTTAATGACGTAAAAGTTACCGTGCAAGAGGGAAACTCGTTGCAGCGGGGCAAACTGCCGGGGGGCGAGGAAAAGTGCTCAGTGAAACAATAAAAGAGACAAGTGTCGAGAGAAAACGACCGCGACAAGTGTGCACAACCGCGCCGACGTCCACGACAACGAGTGGCACCACCAGCGCACAGCGGAGTGAGCTCGATGCGTACTCCGCGGCACTTTTAGAAAGCGGGCCGCGCGCTAGTGTTGTCGTCGTCGGCCACGGTCGCCCCGCGCGAGAAAGCGCTGTTCGCGATGGCGAGCACCGATAATGCGCGCGGCCGTCGTGAAGCCGGCTGTGGTGCCGCTGCTTGCGACATCGTGCCCTGACGCAGGCTCTTCTTTTGCCTCTCCACCTGCAGTTTGAGGGTGTCCCCTCTACAGAGAGGAATAACGAATAACACACCGGTTTAAGAACAACAACAACACCAACACCACCAACAACAACAACAACAAATTATGGCAGTTTAGCATTGGTGAGGCCAAGCCTGATGAAAGAAGGTAGATGGGCGACCCTGCTTCGTGCACTTCCCATTTCTTTCTTTCTTTCTTTCTTTCTTTCTTTCTTTCTTTCTTTCTTTCTTTCTTTCTTTCTTTCTTTCTTTCTTTCTTTCTTTCGTTCTTCCTTCCTTTATTTCTTTCGTTCTTCCTTCCTTTATTTCTTTCAGGCTTTCTTTCTTTCTTTCTTTCTTTCTTTCTTTCTTTCGTTCTTCCTTTCTTTCTTTCTTTCTTTCTTTCCTTCTTTCTTTCTTTCTTACTTTCTTTCTTTCTTAATAGATTTCCTTTTGTCTTCGTAAGCTCTCTCTCCCTTGTATTTGTTTCCTTGTATCTATTTGTTTCCTTCTATCTATTTCTTTCTCTCTCAGTCTGTTTCTTTTTCTCTATTTGTATTTTCTCTTCTCTTCCTTACCTTTCTTTCTATTTATCTTCTCGGCAATAGTGTTGTCGCCCATCTGTGTTACTGCATCCCACGCCGGACAAATCAACGCAGCGGGAGAGCGTGCGCCTGGCGTACGTGTTCGAGGAGCGACGAAGAAGATGAAGAAGACGGTGAAGGGTGCACGGCAGAGGCCGTGTTTTTCGGCGATGGCATTTTCCGCAGTTTTTGTTAACGTGAAGCGGCAGTGGACCGAGCTTAAGCAGCTCTGCTGTTAAATTCCTCGCTGGTCTGGTCGGTTCATAATCTGAAATACTGGATGTCGCGTATTCAACGCAGAACGAATAAAGAATACTGACGCACGGGAGTTTTTTTTTTTTCATTTGTGCATAGACGTTCGAACACGGCAGAGGCAAATTGGAGGCACCCCTAATCTTCTAAAATCTGCTTCACACCTCTTCTGAGCAAAGCTAACGCCTGCTTTATCTAGAAGAGGCGCTGGTCAAGCCCGTGTTCTTTATTTAAATTGCAGGGCTATATGATCACACAAAAGTAGGGTGTCGTTTTCCTTTATTACGCATAACAGATGAAACCGGTGGACAATTAAGCCTAGGAAAAAAACAGAGGACATCAAGTTGTGGTTTATTTACGGCAGTGTAAAGATTCTTCCTTAAAGGGGCCATGACACAGTCACCCACCAAATTGCGATTTTGAGCAAAATGTAGAACTAGAAGTCTGTTGTGCTAGTAAATGCGTGTGAAAAGGGGACAGTGAAAGAATCAGAATATTTTATTGGAAGATAAGCCCTGAAAGTCACCACTCCATGAAGCAGCATCACTCACGCCATGGCAAAATGGCAGTCGCCGGCTTTGAACCTCGCCCACCGCCATCGAACGCCGTTTTGCCATGATGCGTGTGATGTCTCTTCATGTAGTGGAGCGGTCGTCTTCTACCCAAGTTTTATCCGCTGCAGATCCTTCATTTTTCATTGCCAAACTACAGAAAGCGCTAATAGCTCCATTGCATGCGCAGCTGGCCATGAAACGGTATAGTTGGCCGAAATACAGACGCTTGCAAAACAAGCGGTTTCTTACGACACGGCCGGTGAGTATACACCAGTGTTGTATAATACTCTCGGGCCGCTTGCGCGTTTATAAAAATACTCGTTACAGAGTAATTGCTCGATCAAATGTGCTGAAATTTCGCCAGCTTATTTGTGGACACCTTAGCATTAACCCACACAATGCACGTCACGAGCGCAAATTTGGTGTCACGTTCTCTCTAAATCGAAAGTAATTACAGTCGACGAAAAATCTCCTTTCCAGTCGGTGAGTATATATAAACACACGTACCCTGAATTACGCTTCCGATGGTCTGCCGTTCGGGCCACAATGCAGGACGCTTCTTCGACCACTTATTGTGGGGTGTTTATCTGCACTTAATACCTAGCAGTGTAAGATAGCGCCAGTCGTAGCCCAGGCAAAGAATGTGGAACACTCTATTTGCCGGAGGGCGCCACGGGGCACGTGACCTTTGCACGAAGCGGTGGCTGACCCAAGTTTTCCCCATGCATATCTGTTCTTTTTTCACTATTAGCCACCGAGTGGCCCTGACTATATAGTTCTTATAAGTTCACTAGATGTCATTAAGGGTAGCTTACTGGATTCCCAGGGAAGGCGAATGCACGAGGAGGAGTATGTAAGTTAGGGGGGCCGATGAGATTAAAAAGTTCGCGGCCATAACGTGGGAGCAGAAAGCACAAGGCCGACTTGATTGACGGATCATGAGAGAGGCCTTTGCCCTCCAGAGGGCGTAGACAGGCCGATGATGATGATGGATGATGAGAGGAAACTCTGGTGCTATAGTGTCTATGGAAGTTGCAAAGCACGGCGCTTCGGCCAGAAGGGGAATGATAGGGGATTTGTCTGTGTTTCGTTCTTTCGGCTCCGTGGGGCCTGAATTCTTTTTGCCACAGGATAAAATTCAGCAAAGGTTTAGCAGTTACGCTTCACCCTTCCAACATTTTAGGCTCACCAATTCGAATCGGCTAACAAAGTTCGCAACAGTTCCTTCTTTCATTCGAAACAAAAGCAAAGCATAACAATAAACAAAGTCACAAGTTCTTTCAAAGCCCGCAAGCATGAGGACTAGGCAAATCCATGAACTGAACACCCGTCATTCCCATGGTGACTGAATCATCGCAGCGCCAGAGTCCTCTCTAGTTGATTTTGGGAAGCTCTATCCCTCTGACGGTGAAATGAAAGAGCTGTCTATATCCCAATTTCATCTCCGGTTAGCCAGGAAACAAGGGCAGGCCGGTGAGAGAAGCTCGTCATTGCTTCGTTTTCGTGTTTGCATCCGTTCCAAAGTTTGTCTAACCTAGAGACTCCACCAATGATTGGGCAGATGGTGGGCGGGAGGAGTGTCTTTTGTATCCAATTTATCCTCCAGCCCTTATTTCCTTTTCTTCCCTGCAGGGTACAGCCAATCAGAGATATGATGTATCGTGTAACGCGCTCCTCCTTGCTTCGATTCTCATCGACATCTTTCGTTGTTTTTCCACCGAATGCAAATAATAAAGCTATTAAAGAAATCCACACAAGAGTTTAGTAAACGTGCTTGCAGCTGGAAAAAGAAAGAACAAAAACCGTTCAGCCCACACGTGCTCATTTTTGTTCTCTTCACAACGACCCTTCAGAAGCCTATATATGTGTCAAGCGCGGGCGCACCCACAGCCGAGTTAACTGCAGATTTGCAAAACAAACTGCGCTTTTGTCATCCATGTTGATCTCCATGACGGTCAGTAAGTTTTTTGTTTGATCGCGTGCACTGTCGCAGCCTATAATGATTTTAGCGTCTGGCTGCCGCAGTGCTGCAAACAAACGGTTGGTCCTGTTATCGCCCACGTGTTTGTTTAACATTATTATTAGTAATAAAGGTATACTAATACATAGCTGGTCGAGAGAGCAAGTTGACTACCTACCGCGAAACATCTCGGATATTTTATTTCGAAATAAGTGCACACACGCAAACAAGCATGAATGCATCCGCGCTAAGTGACGTGCTGCGCGGAAACTCGTCTTGTGGGGCGAACATTCGCGAAACGTATACCACCCAACAGGTCCGATTTTAATCTCTCTGCAGCGACGGCGACGAGGCTTGCGAAGTGCCTGTTGTTGGCAGGCGAGAGTCAGCACATGGTGCATTAGTCATTCTTCAGTATACGGCGTCTCCGTGTGGTTGTTTGTGCTTGTATACAGCGCCCATGTATGCGCACCGGCTGAGCTTTGCCGGCCTATTTCGGGCCCCATCCCCTCCTCAGCCTGCTTTTGAGATTTCCCCGGTACTCCACCACACACCTATCTTTACACCTGCCCCTCCCCTCTTTCACCGACCTCTCTCTATAAGACCTGAGATACACGTTAGCTGTGCAGCTGCCACTGCGTAAGAGGTCGCTTTCGTGTGTTGCGTCGTTCACTCTTCGTTCATTCTGGCACTCTGTCGACGAAAGAAAGAAAAGAGAAAGGACTGATAAGGTTCTGTTCGACAGCATTCTCCTGGAGATAGCGAACGCGATCGTTGTTACGCCTCACTATCAAGTGGATGAAGTAATAATCGAAAGATAAGTTGAGAACAGTGTTGCGCGGAGCAGCGTTCCAAGGAATGACGTTCTGGGAACTCGTTCTTCTTTGGAAGAACGAAGCAACGCCACCATTTCATTGAGAATCGCTGGAACTGTAACGGTAACGCGTTACGTTTACGTAGGAATGGCATAGGGAATGGGGTTCCTTCTATAAATGTTCCTCGGTATTGAACACACGCGGCACCTAATGCAGGAAAGGGCGGAATGGCAGCAGCGTGAGGTGCAAAATCTACCACTCTCCTGTCACTTGACTCTGCTGCATACTGGTTTTCACTTTGCCTCCGGGAGCGCAGGGAAGTACGCAATGCCGAGACCTACCACGTGAGGGAAGAACATCTGATTACTTTTCCTGCTAGTATGATCCAGTCAGACAGCAATTTAAGGGCCGTTCAGGAGTGTAGGAATGTTGACACACCTTGGAAGTTTTTTACTTGAGATTCGAGAATGATCGAGCCCCATCGTAACGCTGCCGCAACGAAAGGGAGCACTATTGCAAATTCGAAACAGCTTGTTGCGCAGTTGTGCCCACCCTTGCGGCGCATGCGCAACAGCTGCCCCTAGCAGTGCCAGAAAACACTGGCACGCTCAAGCGCATTCGGGCCTGCGCCTTTGCAAGAGGCTGTGGCCTCTCCCCCTTTTGCTCTCAAAACAATCACGGGATCACTTCGGAGAACGAGATTATGCAGACGCGCGATGAACCCAAGTGGCGTGTTCCAACAAGAGTACGGGACGAGTAACAGCAACAGAAAATAGAGTGAATTCATGGTGTGCCCCAGTTGCAGGGGCGCGTTAGTGACAACGGGCAAGGTGCCCATGATGAACGGAACTCTTAGCCAACCCATGTGCTCCTTCGCATACTTCTCATGCTTCTCTTTAGTGGCTCTCTTTAACCAACTTTTCCGGTCGGCGAACTAATTACTAGCGCGCGCGCGCGCGCGCGCGCGCGCGCGTGTGTGTGTGTGTGTGTGTGTGTGTGTGCGTGTGTGTGTGTGTGTGTGTGTGTGTGTTTTGGCGTTTCTGCAGCTCATCCATGTGGCCTTGTCGGCATAGTCGAGGCCCCTGCATACGGCTACATGGTGTCTTCAAAATCAAAATTTCCGGAGCCCTCCACTACGGCGTCTCTCATAATCATATGGTGGTTTTGGGACGTTCAACTCCACAAATCAGTAAAATCAAAAGGGGCGAATGGTCATCGTAGCAATCAATCACAACGCTTGAGGCACTGAAAGTGAGTCAAGCACTGGTGTGCTAACCTTCGTAACCCCACACACTGATTTTGCACTGCGCACTTAAGTTTTTGGGACCCCAACGTAACGGTGGCAAAGCTACGTTTTGTAATGGTATCCTTTGGAAGTGAGTCCACTTGACGCGTGCAGCGAGAGCCCAGCATCATCACTGTTGCGGGAGGTCCAGCATTGTCACCGAAGGCACTGTGAGCTAAAGTAACTGGGAGATCGGCAGTGTACGAAAGCGAAATTAGGATAGGAGATAGCCTGTAGCATCCTAAGGGTCATAGCTTTTGGTGCCGTGAACATCTCGAGTGCGTGGAGGAGGGTCTGCATCGGTGGAACATTGGATAGGGTGCTCGGCTGCTGATCCAAAGGTCACGGGTTCGATCCCAGCTTCGGCGGTCACATTTTGATGGAGGTTGTTGCGAAAGACGGACCGATCCCGCCGAAGCCACCACTGTTGCGAAAGACGGGGACGCCAACACGGTCCCGCAGGCGCCACTGCTTTCAACTCCGCCGGGAAGGTCACCAGCCGTTTGGTAGCGTATGTTTCTCAGCTCGCGACTGCTTCTGCGCAGAGCTGATAAGACGAGCGGACGAGACGACGGTGAGTTAAACAAGGTTTATGTACAGCATATATACGGAGGCGTTACAATTTCGGCACTGGGGCCGACAGAGACTCGAAGAGCTGAGCTCTCCTCTCTAATACATAGGTCAACTTTTCGCCTAAGACCGCCGACTCACACACATGTCGGCTCTCCGACACGGGGACTCCTCTCTCATAGGACCGCCGATCGCGACGCGCCGCAGGGCTTCTTTTATTTTCACCGGGTCCAACCAAAATGTCCAATCAGAAGCGCCGCTGGTCGTCAGGGCAGATTCCTCCAATGGGGTCGCCGCTGGGCCACGTTACCCCCCGACACGAGGACGCCGGCTCGCTGTCACGTGCGCTGCTGACTCACTGCACGTGGGCCAGAGAGGTGCCGCGCGTGTTTACGCCGTTGAGTTGTTCGTGTCAGGCGGACTGCGGGCTGGCCTTGACCCAGATTGCCTTTTTCAGAGGCACGGACGTTTGACGAGGACTCGCTGGCATAACAGCACCCCCGCCGCCAGACAATGCACCGGAAAGACGAGCTGCTTCCACGGGGCTCGGATGTCAGGTGCGCTCGTTCGCCAGGTCCCTTCAGGTTCGCCTCCAGGGCCATGGGGAGAATACACCTCCAGACTGTTCCGGAAACACATCCCATTTTTGACGACGGATCCCAGCTCCACTGGCTTGTCGCCACAACTTGCTGGCCAACTTCGCTCGTCTCTTCTGACCACCTTCGGTTTCAGCACTTGTCGATGGTTCTGCAACTTGCTAAGAACGGTTCGACAACAAACAACACACGACACAAGCAAGTGCCCTCGGTCACCCGACAGAACACCAGACAAAGTATAGTACAACATATACCTATCTACGTGTCTATCGGAATTTTGTTCCCTCTACATCAAGAGGCACATGTGGGACACAAGACTCTTAAAATGACAACTCAATTTTTTTCCCACGTACAACAACGTAACGAATTAGAATACAACTTAAAGTTGGCTCCTTGAGCTCACTCTGAACGAGAGCGCTCAGCCCCGGTCGTGATGAGGTCAAAATTTTGCCCCGAATCGCCAGCGAGAAACCGAAAGGTTGAGAAGTTACTAACTGGAACGCACTGCTCAATGCACCTGCATTAGCGTTTACCTTTCCTTTATTTTATTTTTTTTTGATAGCGAACGTCAAAGTTGCGCTGTGGAGCAACATGCTCCACTTCAGTAACCGGCCACTTTTAGGCGACGATACCTATGCGGCACCAAGAGCGGCTCACACTTTCGACGTTGCACAGGGGAACAACGATACGGCTTGCTACGGATTGACTCCTCACCGCTTAGCTCGATATCGTGTTCGATCACCCTCGTGTTTCCGGGGCGGTCCGAAAACACGTCTTCAAACTCGGAACCAATCTTTCTCAGGTCCTCTTTCTCAGGTCCTCCTTCACTTAAGCTAGGCTCTAGGTTTATCTGCTCCCGGATTACTTTCGATCCCCCTTCAATTACCTCACTAGAACTCAAAATTTCTGCTTCCTCTTCCTTTGAAGCATTCAACAACAGATTTACGACCGCTTGATGTTGAACGTATGGTTTCATCAAGTAGTAAATTTTGTCCGGCCGCCTTCCTAATTTCACTTCATAATTTGTATCGCAAGGCTTCGATAATACTTTGGCGGGCCCTTCCCAATCAACCTCAAGCTTGTTCTTTTTGAACGGCTGCAGCAGCATTACCTGACTCCCTACTTCAAAAGCACGCTTCTTCACCGATTCCTCGTAGTGCTCCTTCGACAGCACTTTTGCCGCGTTTTTCTGGCTTTCCACTAGCGCTTCAATTTGGCTTTCCACTAGCGCTTCAATCGAGAGATCCTCACGCTGCTCTCGAATGAGCGTCTCTCGATCAACTCTCGGCAGCCCGCTCCAACTTTCCGCTACAGGCGAGAGCGTTGCAACCCTCTCGCTCTGACTCAATGGCGCCATGTCGTCTCCCCTTTCTGCGGAAACCGCGCCGGTCGGTTCGGCGACGGGCCGCTCGCTTGACTGCTCACATGACTCATGCGGAAACTTTCCTTTCTGGGGTTCCGTCGACCCGCCGACAAGGTCACTCGAGAGTTCACCGCATTGAACCAGATCAAGCTGCCGCGATAGCTTCCGCGCTTGCGATCGCGTGAGAGCCATGCACGCTAAGTTGGGGAAGAACGATTTGCCCTGCTCTTTGAGAAGCTGCTCTGAGTTGTTGGAGAAAAGATAAGGAAAACGATCATTTAGCGCGGCAGACACAGCCGCTTCGGTGCGAAGCTCACCGAACGGGCCTTCAATGGCAACTGTGGCGATTGGTAAGCGCACACTCTGCTCCTCGGTGACTTGCCTGATCCACGCGCATTCTCCTGTGAAATCATCCGGAGACACCAATGAAGGATGGACAACGTCCATGGTTGCCGCTGAGTCTCTAAGTGCTCGGCAGGTTTTCTCATTCACCCTAATTTCTTGGAGATACGGCTCCAACAACCGAATGTTTTTTTCTGATTCTCGGATCGTTGCCAAGGCAAACTTTTCCTGACAGTTCCTCGCGATGTGTCCTTCCTTTTTGCAGTTGTAGCAGGTTAGCGGCTTCCGTTTGTTTTCCGATTCAAATGCCTGTGTGGTAGAAACCTCACTCGATTTCTCCGCTTCTGTTTGCCCTTCCCCTACACTGTCCTTCGTAAGAGACGGGTCCTTCTTGAAATTACGGTGCGGATCGGGTCTCCGTTGATCAGGTTTCTTTGAAAAGCCCTCTTTCCTTTCATCCTTTTCAACGCGCACTTCCCTGCTATGCAACTTTCGGCGAGTATAATACTCCTCAGCTAACTCTGCTGCCTTGTTTAGCTGTACTTCACCAAGTTTGTCCTGCAGCCAAAGTTTGACATCCTCCTCGATGCAGCGGTAGAATTGCTCCAATGCAACGCATTCCACCACTTTATCGCGGTCGTCATAAACACCTTCGCCCTTGAGCCATTCAATCAAATCGGCTTTAAGACGAAACGCGAAGTCAACGTGTGACTCATTCCCCTTTTTAGCATACCGGAACCTTTGCCTGAAAGCCTCGGGTGACAACTTATAACGTCTCAAGAGCACTTCCTTAACCTCGTCATAGCTCTCAAACGCTTCCCTCGACAAGCAAGTTATCGCGTCGGACACTTCGCCGGGAAGAAGAGCTAGCAGGTTCCGCGCCCAAAGAGGCCGCTCCAAAGCGTTTCGCTCACAGACGTGTTCAAACTTGACGAGATACTTCGCCATGTCCTCGCCTACTACGAACGGTGGCAGTTGGTCCCGAATTCTAAAACCGCTGACCTGAATCGTCGGGGAAGCTACGCTAGGCGCCTGCGAACACTGTAGGATTGCCAATTCTAGTCGTTTCATCTCAAGGCGCTCCTGTCTCTCGGCCTCCTCGCGCTCGCGACGTTCTACTTCTCGCCTTTCAGCCTCCTCACGGCGTGCTTTAATATCCACCCAGGCCTCATCGACTTCCTCAGCCGACACTCCCTCATCCTTCATGATCTCTAGGATCGCTTGCTTTCGTTTCGCGCGGCCCAAAGTAATGCCGAGTTCCTCACAAATTTCGATGAGTTCCTTCACTTTAAGGTTCTCCATCGTTCACACTAGCCTCTTGCTGTTTGCTCCTGTTAACAATTTACTTGCCGTACCCACTATAAGTCAACTAGCAATACGCGCAAGCAATTTTTCACTCTCCCGTGTTTACCCCCTCCACATTAACTTTGGTTTCAAAGCACTTCGACTTTGCTTGAAACGATCAAAGCTCACTCTAATGCTTCACACAGCCCTTCTCTAAACTACTACAACCTGAGCTAGAGTAGTCTGGTGAACTGAGGGGAAAACATCAGGCACTCACCGCATCGATGTCGCTGACGCCGGCCGATCCCGCAGCTGCCAACCACTGTTGCGAAAGACGGACCGATCCCGCCGAAGCCACCACTGTTGCGAAAGACGGGGACGCCAACATGGTCCCGAAGGCGCCACTGCTTTCAACTCCGCTGGGAAGGTCACCAGCCGTTTGGTAGCGTATGTTTCTCAGCTCGCGACTGCTTCTGCGCAGAGCTGATAAGACGAGCGGACGAGACGACGGTGAGTTAAACAAGGTTTATGTACAGCATATATACAGAGGCGTTACAATTTCGGCACTGGGGCCGACAGAGACTCGAAGAGCCGAGCTCTCCTCTCTAATACATAGGTCAACTTTTCGCCTAAGACCGCCGACTCACACACATGTCGGCTCTCCGACACGGGGACTCCTCTCTCATAGGACCGCCGATCGCGACGCGCCGCAGGGCTTCTTTTATTTTCACCGGGTCCAACCAAAATGTCCAATCAGAAGCGCCGCTGGTCGTCAGGGCAGATTCCTCCAATGGGGTCGCCGCTGGGCCACGTTACCCCCAGACACGAGGACGCCGGCTCGCTGTCACGTGCGCTGCTGACTCACTGCACGTGGGCCAGAGAGGCGCCGCGCGTGTTTACGCCGTTGAGTTGTTCGTGTCAGGCGGACTGCGGGCTGGCCTTCACCCAGATTGCCTTTTTCAGAGGCACGGACGTTTGACGAGGACTGGCTGGCATAACAAGGTGAAATGGTAGAGGCCCGCCTACTGTGCCATGTCTCGCCCACTTTAAGGAACACCGTAAGGTCGCAATTACCGGTGGGGCCCTCCACTACGGCGTCTCTCATGGTTTTTGGACTTGAAACGTTACATGTTTATTATTATTATTATTATTATTATTATTATAGAGTTAGGGAAAATACTCTTCTTTACAGTAGAGCGGTATTGTGAAATCATTAATTGTGGAGAAAATGTCTCAGAACTCTTGGTCCCCGAACGCGCGTCTATAGAAGTGGGCGATGTCGTTCACATTGGTGAGAGAGTCCAAATTTTGGCCCAAGTGGGACGGTGAACGATCAATCATGTGTATAATTATTGCCCTGTTAATAACAACGTCCTGGACAACTCTCGATACGAAGACCCAGAAAACCGCTGCAACTGCCGATCTGCGATTCAAGTAGATTTGCGCTTTATTGCCATCCAAGAGTGCCAAATATATAGCAACCTGCCCCTCTTTCGAAGAAGGGGTCCCAGCCGCGGAGGCTGACGCGACGATGGATGTTGTGGTCTTTGTGTTTAAAAAGAGTGGTTAAAAATTTAGACTACTTGGTACGCTCTTCTTCAGGAGTTCTAAAGATAGTAAGCCGTATATTAAAAATACTAAAAAAACAAAGGCGTCGGTACAGCTATTCACAGCTATGTGGTATATATATGTTGGTGTTCTGCCTTACGAAAAGGCAACGTATCCCCGTGTGTTCCATATACTGTTCGGGCTGTTCATTACTATGTGAGAGCTGAAAGCCGACCCTCGGGCCTCAAACTTGATGAGGCCGCATCGACAACAATTTTAACACGCGCATGGTTCGCTATATACGCCATCACTGTGTTTATAAAAAGTTAACGATTTAGAGTACTCGGTACTCTACTATGGGAGAGCTAAAAGCCGTCCCGAACTTTTGTTTAAAGAAATTTATTCTCACAGACAGTGAAAATCGATTACAATCCAACAGAACATTGCGACAGAACACAACATCCACTTTTAACGAACGAACGGGACTTTTGACGACATTCGCCTCCGTCCATCGGTGGGCAAGAAGACCTTTCAAGAATAGCCCGCTTATTTTCTACAGTCTCCTTCGTATATTTGGCAAATATATATTCAGATAAATGTTCTTTTTATCTGGATAAAAATTATGAGAGATTTCTTTGGACGTCCCACACGTTTATTTTATCTGAAAAACTAACGAGAGATTTTCCTTACCTTGACAAAAATTTGAAAGCGTGCGTTCAGCTTTGTTGTTACGAGCTGGTAAATTAGGTGACCGAAAGTTTTTTGGGGTACAACACTTGCAATCTTGAAACCGTCTTCACGCTGTTTCCCATATTGTGCTGCTGGAGCACATTGCGAGGGATCGGCGCAACAAGAGTGCCCCCTCTTTTGCTCCTCGGTGATCAAAGGACTTCGCTCCTCTGTCGAGACGCGACCAATCAAGGCTACGCTTGACGGCCTTGTGGAAAGAATCAATTCAGCGTCTGAAACGACACCAAAGAGATTAAAAAATAAACAAACAAAATATAGGAAGGGGCTGAAGCCAGCAAAAAAACAGTCACACAGATCACAGGTGTTTATGGACATCTGTAGACAGGTTCGTGCACATGTAAACAGAGCTATGACTCATTAACCACACTGCAGTTGTGTACACTGCAGCCTGTAAGTGAATACGTCCATATCAACAAGGGATGTACTCGGGCGACTTAAACGCGTTCGCCGTCGTTAAGTTACGCGATGTTGCAATCACACTCGGACCTCATCGTTCGCCTCCGTGGCCCACTTAATTGAAAGGATTCTCCCCTTCACGCTTTCGCGGTCACGCAGTTGGCCATTTGTTTCGCGCTTCGCGGGTTACATCCCAATTTGCAGAATGGTTCTTGTGGTGACTTTAGAAGCCGTGTAGCGTCTGTCCTAACGTCGTTAATCATTTCGCCGTTTGTAGAACAAACATGGAGAACAGTCAAGCTGACTTGGGATTGCAGAACCCTCGCCACAAGTGCTTGAAAGAAAAAGAACAGGAGGAAAAGGAAAGGCAGATATGCTAACCAGTCTAGAACGACCGGCTTAAAAGAAGTGTGTACTTACAGCGTACTGGGCAGATGTCCCTTGCATTGAAGAACGTTAAACCTCCGGTACGTATACGTCGTGCTTTGCGTACGTTTTGCGTGAATGTGACGAAAGGCGATTGATCGAGCCCACTTGAAGTGAATTATCGTTTGATACGAACTGTTCATGATAGCTATATAGACGAGCATTTCGAGAACGCTATAATAACGAGATAGTCCTAAACAACTCCCCGCGTAGCCGAAAGATTGGCGAGGAAATTTGCGCATGTTATATGCAAAAGCCTTTCATCGCCATTTTTATTATTATTACGTCTACAAAGCTATATGCTAGTAGGAGCCATGCGGTTAAATTACAGATTCTTTATGCGGTTGCTTTGAGGAGACTTTGTACTTGGAAAAGCTGTCACGTGACTTCGTCTACCGTACGCACCCGCAGATGTTCTACGGCACTTGATCGAAGCTTCCGTATTTTTTTACTTTGTTTTCTCGCCTCCAAATAGAGCCATGTCTCTTACAAATTACACAGCGACGCCGCGTATTGTGTGTACGGTCAGTTTAAAACACCCAGCTTTTCCTTCAATTAAGCTGATTACATAGGCATTTTCGGAACATAAATTGCGTTTTCACTGCATAAATTGCAATTGTGTAGTTACAGAACTTTCTCCAAAACACCTCGTCAATCGTTTCATAAAGTTATTCTTTCGCGCTCTTCTTCTGTAGTTCTAATGATAGTAGGCCGTATGTTGAAAAATACTAAAAAACAAAGGCGTCGGTATATAGCTGCTCACAGCTATATGTGGCAGAGTAAAACTTATGCGTTGGTGTTCTGCCTTACGAAAAGGCAACGTTGTCCCCATGTGTTCCATATACTGTTCGTGCTGTTCATTATTATTCAATCCATAGCACTTATCTAAGCAGGTCGTTTGGTAACACCTGCTCCCGTCGCAATCTACACAGGCACGTGTTGCCGATTTCTGTCATCAAAAATACAGGAAGTGGCTACGTGTGTTACGATGGGCGCTAGAAAAACATACATTCGCGATTATTTAATGTAGTGCCAGGCCTAAAACAAAGTGGCGAAAAGAACAGTAATAGTGTGAGTGCCCCCTATATACTCGGTCGTGTATAAAGAGGTCGCATGATGATCTGTTAATATCTCCTTATACGAAATTATAACGATGGTAACAAGTATCAGTGTACTTACACGACATACTTCAAATTGAGAAACCGAGACGCTTTTTACCTTAAGCTCTATATGTAGTGTGCAGTATGAGAACAGAAGAGAGAGAGAGAGAGAGAGAAAGATGCAAGGAAAAGCAGGGAGGTTAACCAGACGCACATCCGGATGGCTAAACTCCCTGCCTTTCCTTGCATCTTTGAGAACAGAGAAGTCAATAAGGTTATCGGGCCTAGACTTGAACGTGAATCTCTCAACAAAGGCGTTGCTGGGACTCAACGGCACTTTTAGACTGGTGCGTAGACAATGTGATTGTGTATTAGTCATACATTGCCGATGCCATAGGTATGCGCATGTTTCTTCGAAGATTAGAGACGTTGCTGTCAGAGACTGGCACGTTGTTACTGTGCATAGGCAATGTGGTTGTGCATCACTTGTTGTTGTCACTGCATGCACGACATGTTGTGACTGTGCGTGAACAATGTATTTGTGTATTAGTCATACATTGTCGATGCCATAGGTATGCGCATGTTTCTTCATTAGGGACGTTGCTGTCACGGACTGTCACGTTGTGACTGTGCATAGAAAATGTGTGTATTACTTGTTGTTGTCACTTTATACACGACATGTTGTGACTGTGCGTGAACAAAGGAATTGTGTACTGATTGATGTGTGTGGTTTAACGTCCCAAAACCACCATATGAATATGAGAGACGCCGTAGTGGAGGGCTCCGGAAATTTAGACCACCTGGGGTTCTTTAACGTGCGCCCAAATCTGAGCACACGGGCCTACAACGTTTCCGCCTCCATAGGAAATGCAGCCGCCACAGCCGGGATTCGATTCCGCGACCAGCGGGTCAGCTAAGACGAGTACCTTAGCCACTAGACCACCGCGGCGGGGCAATATTTGTGTATTAGATGTAGATGCCATAGGTATGCGCATGTTTCTTCCTTAGGGGCGTTGTTGTCACAGACTGGCACGTTGTAATTGTGCATATAGACAATGTATTCGTGCATTACTTGTTGTTTTAGCTGTATACACGGCATGTTGTGACTGTGCGTGAACAGTGCGTTCTTGTATTAGCCAGGCATTGTGAATTCCATGCCCATGTTCCTCCATTAGGGGTGTTGCTCTGACTGAATGGCATGTTGGCAGGGATTGCGCATAAACAACGTGTTTGTGCATTAGTTGAGCATTGTCACAGCCATGAGCGCAGGGTCCTACATTGAAAGGATGAAAGCGTTACCCGCACCCGCTCCGGCGTTAGTGGAGTACAACAGCAAACAAGCTTCTAATGAGTGCGCAATCAGGGCTTGTTGGTGCTTCCTGATGGTTTGATTCGCTACAAGGTACGACACGGACTGAAAAAACTAGTGAACGACTGCGTTGTTTGTCTTAACGCTGTTTCTTCTTTTTCATACCATGTCATACTGGGCAATGCACTGACAACGCATCGCAACATTAAAACAAGCAACGCAACGGATGCAACTGTGAAAATGAAGCGATCACACGCTGCTAGCCATGGTCAGTATTTCGTCCCCGGCTTTCCGGTGTTATAGGAGGCAAGTAAACAGTTCTATGACATTGGAATGCAGCATCAGCACTTATAGGCGGCCCTTATTGTCGAAAGCGTGCATGTTCATGACACTGTGTTTAACTAAAGACGGAAGAGGGCCGAAGGAATAAATGTTGGTTACAGACTTAGCACCCCTCTCCCCTTGGATGACGAATGATATGGCCCTATACGCACGTCCGCTGTCTTAGTCGTATTGATCCTG
This sequence comes from Rhipicephalus microplus, assembly GCF_013339725.1. Classification (NCBI taxonomy): domain Eukaryota; kingdom Metazoa; phylum Arthropoda; class Arachnida; order Ixodida; family Ixodidae; genus Rhipicephalus; species Rhipicephalus microplus. The sequence continues at coordinate 125,200,040 of NC_051165.1, forward strand.
TGGTCACAAAAAAGCAGCACGAGGTAATTAGACGAAGACACAGAACGACGCAGACAAGCATTTCTGTGACTATGTATGTATCCTGCTTTCGTATACTACGTCGCGCTGCAGTTCTCTCAGGCTTAGACCAACTCACCCAAGTCAGTTTTACCGGATTGTGCAGTGTTTGTATGCAATTTACTCAAATTTCACTCGTTCACACAACCCTTTCTCTTCCCGAGTACAGCGTAGCTGATTGTAGATCTCCACAAAGGTTAGCACACACTCTCCATCCTCCTTGCCTTTCTTGAGGGGATACACTCACACACACGCACATATGCGATATATGCGCGCAAAGAAGGCTTTTCGTGTCGCAACATTTAAGCTAAACATGGCCATCCTCAAACAGGGACAGTAAGTCGCGCCGAGAGCTCAGCCCTTAATTCGCGGAAATCAGCAGCGCGAGGTGAGACAACGCCGAAACCCTGTTCTCGCATGCTGCTGGTGCAGCAGGCTCGGAATGAACTTGGCAGGTGAGCGTGACGACGACCTCTCGCTTTCGCCACCGCCTTCTGATGGGCGAGCACGCGATCAAGGGCCCGAAGACTCGAGCATGTCGACGTCAGGGGTGTCCCACTGGCGCTAACCACTCGCGACCGATGAACGCACGGTGTCCACGTGGGACAGTCACCGAAGGTTCTGCTGTGCGGACTTGCAACTGCTCTGTGTAGCTTTGTGCGTTGAAACTCTTCGCTTTGAAACTCAGCCAGCATGGCGGTGATGCATGGGCAGTGCATGGCTTGCCTAATGGTCGTTCTTTCGGCCCTGTTTGGCTTCGCTTAGCCAAACGCCGCTACAGTGTCACGAGGTGATTAATCGGAAAATGTTCAGCACTTGCACGACACTGTCTTACCCTTCTAGGCTCACCAATTCAAATCGACTCATGAAGTTTGCAATGCTGCGCTCCTTCATTCCAAGCAAAGCCAAAATACAGCAATAAATTATTCCGCAAGTGCGCTTAAAGCCGCGAGCACGAGGAGGAGGAAAAAACCTTTATTGATGCTGGCTGTGCCAGGTAGCCCTTATCCCCACCGGGCTGGTTGACATCCCTAGTCCGGGACGTCATTAGTCGAGGCCGCCACCCGAGCCCGCTGCACTAGAGTTCGCTGTTCCTCTAGTGTGGAGCTATTGAGTAGGGTCGTCTCCCAGTCCTCTTTGGTGGGGTTGGGAAAGAGGGTTAATTTTGGGTTCATTTGGCAGGCCCAGACCATATGGTAAGTGTTGGCCACTTCCCCACAGTACTGGCACTGCCCACTTATTTTAGGGTGCGAGCACGAAGAATATGCACGTTTGTGTACTACCAATCTTTCGCATGGTGGCTGAACGAACGAAACACCAAGGTCCCCTCTAATAAGTACTGTAAAGAAACCATATGTCCAAGATGAATCGAAGGTGAAGGCCATCGTCTTTTTCTTCTTAGTCATTGTCTCCCTAATCAATCTCCGAATAACACGCAGGACCTTTCAATAAGTATATGTATTATTCTTGATATATCCATGAATGTTGTACGAACCCCACAGCGATCACAGCCCCAATATTCCCTAAACTGCTGGCAAGCCATCGGTAGGACCATGGCCTGACTATCGACAGCGGAACGTGATACGGCTGAAGTCCTGCGTCCACTGCTATCAAACCCAGTAGTCAACTTAGAAGTGTCGCAGCTTGGGCTAGTTGGTATGGCATGACGATAGTTATAGCGCGAGAACAAAACGACGACACAGAGACAAGAAGGACAGTAGTCAAGTTTAATCTCACGTGTATTCTTTGTAGGTCTTCTTCTTTCTATGTCTGTCTTTTCATTCCTTAATCCTCTTCTCCCCCCCCCCTCCGCATAGGATAACGAACCATACGCCCATGTGGTTGACCTTTCTGCCTTCCCTTCCTCTTCATCCTCCTCTTCCTCGCGTGAGAAACTAGCGGGGTCTTCTTAACTACTCGTAGAGCTAAAATGGTGTGCTTACACGTGTACAACACCGCAGGCCCAGAAGCGACCCGAAGAAACGTGCGAAATCAGGCGGCAGCAGATGAAGGCCGGAAAGAGAGGACGCTCCGCTGCGTGGCGCTAATTCGCGTCGACACGGTCCCTCCATCACGCACGTCCCTTGCGCGACGCTCTCTCGCGCTGGTGCGATGTCGCCGCGCTATCTGCGCGAGAACTTTCGCGTCGCCGGTTCACTTGCGACGCGTCTTATTTCTGTCGCTGCAGTACGCACTGCATTTGTTTCTTTGCCTGCTCTTTGCACTCGCGCATGCTACATCGCCGCATGAAGCCACGTATACTGCGAAGCCAACGCATGCCGAGCAGCAGCCGGCTTGCAATTAGCGAAGGTTCACCCCCTCTTCCTCAGAAAAGGTGGTCGCCGGTGTATCGCGTTTCCTTTTCTCTTTGCTTCGTGTTGTTGTCGCCAAGTAACCAACGGCGCCTTTTCTCGGGAGTGTTGTTTTTAGTACAAACTGGCGCAACGGCAGCGTGTGGACATCCTGTTCGCGTAGAAAACCATTTGTCACTCTGCCCCAGTGCCCCCCCCCCCCCCTCCGCACTCCTTTTTGACCATTTCTTCGCCAGTCTTGCCTACGTGGAGGAAGGAAGAAAGGTGAAGAAACGAAAGACGGGAGTAACTGAAGAAACCACAGCTTTCTGCGGTCGTTAAAGAAGGGTGGGCCACGATGTATGCAGCCAAGGGCAAGGTGCCAATAATCCACGAGGCAACAGGATACAATGACTCAAGGTTCACGTCCTTACCGTAAATTAGTTGATGCTACGCAACACTTAATGTTGCTTTCTATTCGTTCGGTATACAATGACGACGTTAGATTGCGAACATGCCTAGTAGTAGGCCTATTAAGAGTTGTTAGGGGGAAATGGAGAGAAAACCTTTATTTCAACGGCCGCAATTGATCTTCCTCAGGGTGGAGCCCTTAATTCTGGGCCCCATTTGCTCGCGACCCTCCACGAGCCCTTTGGATCAACTGTAATCTGAAGCGTGCTGTCTTTGAAATGCTTTATACCCTCTCAACCTCTTTGCGACCACACAAAGAACCAAGAAATAGATGGAACATTTACCTTTGTATATGAAAACACGACTAAGGGCTACATGCTTTGTATATACGAAAATTTGTATATACATTGACGGCTGCGAGGGATTATTTGGTTTCTTTGGAACAGAGACCACTGAAGGAGTATTTTCGTTCGAGCTAGTACGTGACTCATTCTTGCGGTCTTCGTTTCCTTGCGATGCGATTCTTTCCCTAAGTTCTGCCAGGTCTCTCTCGAATCCACATGAGGGAGACGTAGTCGGTCTGAGGGCCTAGACAGACAGACAGACAGACAGACAGACAGACAGACAGACAGACAGACAGACAGACAGACAGACAGACAGACAGACAGACAGACAGACAGACAGACAGACAGGACAGACAGACAGACAGACAGACAGACAGACAGACAACAGACAGACAGACAGACAGACAGACAGACAGACAGACAGACAGATTAGTTAACATTACTAAACAACGATTCAGGAGAGCTCGGCTTCAGCACGGCAAACCCTGCGAGCCGCTCTCCCGTTGGAACAGGCATGGACTACCTACCTGCCCCGCGGTGACGTGGGCCCCTTCGATTGCCCGCTCAGCTGACGGTGATGATCCGCGCGTTTGATGGCGCAATAAAAGCCTTGTTTTGGGATAATTTGGGCCTTCAGTTCCTTGGATATGTGGGAGCAGTTCCCTATGATGTGCTCAAACGTACACACACTCCCACAAACCTACCAATCAGGAGATATATTCATGTAAACCGAAACTTTAAGCTTGACAGGGGTAGACACCCGTCTGTAACTGTCAGCACAGCCGCAGAGCACTACGCGTTCTGAACGCAACCGCGGGTTCGCGTGCTCCCCAGAGAGATCTAGCGCTGCCGTGAGTTCCCAAGGCGCACTAGCAGCGCAGCAGCGCTTCGCCCTCTCCACCGTTGCGGCGTCTCGCCCAGAGGCGCGGCGCTCCTCCCGCGGCGGCGTGAAATGGCGGTCGCGATTGGACACGCGTTACGCGCTTTGCGCCACGCATCAGCTGTTGCCGCTGCAGCAGCTTGCGTAGAGACGCGGCGGCGCCGAGCCGAGGCAGCCCAGTCAGCGGTCGCACGCGTTTCATGTGTGCATACACGCCTTTATGTGGTTCGTGTCTGACAGCACGAGACGAGACGTTGCATCCGGGCGTGCGAGGGTCCCCAGCCCCGGAAGGAAGTCGACTCGCCTCATTTTCCTTTCGAGAAGACACGAACGCATAGAACACGCTTTCGAGGCCGTGTCTGCTCCGTCCGTAGAAGAACACGGCAGCTAGTGTTGAGTGTGCGTGTTTGGTACAGTTGCACAAAGGGCGTCAAAGACCGCCCATATCTGCGCTGGAAGACCGGAGAACGGCGACCGAAAGATTTGTGGAGATTGCCTTTCCCCTCGAGCGACGACGAAAGGTTGCCACATTTGCAGCGTCAACTTTCACGCGCACATGTGTGTGGCCTAGGCGCGATGTTGTGGCCCCAACCGCGTCGTCATAGAGCGACTTTTCAAAAAAGATCGTATTCCTTTCCCTTGGGACACCCCGCTAATTTCCTTAGTTCCATCAGGCCATCTAATCTTGTCTGGCGCACCCGCCCCGGAAACGTACACTCCCTTTTTCCTCACGTGTTGTGTCCTTTCACTCGATTTGCTTTTTGTTTCTTTTTTCATCTATACTAATTAGGGTTTTTTTTTTTGCTGTCGTCGAGACCACCATAGGCCACCACCACCTTTGTCACATTTTGCCTTACTGTAAGTACACCCAGTAAACAGCTTTGGCCGTATGCAGCCCGTAACTTACTCTACAGTCAAACGCCACTACAAGAGCGTGCGCTGGACCTTGAAAATACTTTGTTATGCAGGTGCAGGGCGCGCACCGTGGTGCTGGCCTTAAAGTCGCGGGATGTTAACGACCATTGGCTACACTCTTAATCAGGTCTAGGCTAAAAAGCTGGCGATATCCAGGAAACTATAAAAAAATGTCCGTTTTCCTGGCTATACCTTGCACTTTAAGTGGAACTTGATTAAGACATATATGCCGGTTATTCCATCATTGAGGCGTTCCTTGAGGGCCAGGAGGGTGGGGGGGGGGGGGGGCATGGATTTCAGCTTGCACTTAACATCTCGGAAAGCGTGACATGAACTGTGACATGAACGATGACGTCCATATCCATAGTGCCATAAAATAATTTTTTTCGGTCCATATTCATTTATGCATACGGACAAAAAGAAGCCTGTACACGCACTATAGTGCGTGTACAGGCTCCAGATATACCTAAACATCTAGGGGCTTTAGATATACCTAGTAGAGATATCATGAGCAGCTGGTATAGCGACGGCTCATTGCTCTGCCATAGTTGAGTACGAAGTACTCGATAGCGTTCAACACTTCTTCTAAACACACACGCTGAAAACTGGAGCGCCTGGAACCGAGTCGAGTGAAATTTTGAACAACTTTAAACCGATGGCATTTGTTACTTGTTCGGGACAGATTATTGGCTCGCCTAGGGGGAGTGCGTATACTGCTATAAAGAGGTCACAGTTTATTCTGGACAGCTGTATCTTTTATTCAAACTATTGTTTGCCTAAAGTTTATGTCACTGAAATAGCTAGGCGTATGATAATTTTCAACATTCTTCCTAATAAATATCAAGATAATTGCACGCGCTTCAGAATAAAATCATTGAAGTGTTTAATTGCCCCTTTCATCAAAGCTGTGCTTCACATAGATTCCAGCAAGTGACATGGTCACTGTGTAGCACTTCCCCCCTGATTAAGTCCTTCTCCAAGCGCAGTAACAAGGTACTCGGTTAGGCATTAGATGATGGCGGTGAAACAACTTTATGCAGTCCGGCGAGGTTGATCCGAGCCGGACCTCAGTCCCGACCCAGATATTGGCCTCGAGCGACATCATCGGTTCGCTCGATGGCCTACAGCTGTAATTCTAACATTCCTAATATTAGCGTTCCGCTCAGTAAGTACAGCTATTTTAAATTATTTTATGCCATGGAGGAAGAACAATGTTCTTGCTCCGTTGTCTATATGCAAGGTCAGTGTTTTCTTATAGCATAGACTACACAGCCACACACACGAGTCGTGCAGACTGACACGACCTCAACGTGAAAAGTTCGTCATCTCTTCTACTGAGAAAAGAAAAGGATACTTTTTTTTGCTATACTCGACGTCAATAGGACCTTGGCGGTGTGACATACGCGAGTACTATGCCCACGTTAAACGTTCTTGAGACTTCTCCGAGGCAACTGCATATTCAAGGCGATGTAAACCTCTGCAAATGCACATTGTGCTCTATGGCGTGATTGCCATACGCATTATAGTACCGTCATACCTCCAAAGAGATGGGGAAGAAAGAGACACACAAGTCGAGTCATTTGTTGTTCTCATTGTACAGTCGTATAGCTCATTTTATTGTTCACAAACACACGTCACTTCCATCCGTCCAGGATCGCTTTTGTCCCGTTCTCACGCTCCTATATGAACAATAGCGCTACAGCGAGTGAAGTTTATATGTACAGTCATACGGATTTCTTCGCCCGGAGCTGTGGAACAGAGCGTGAGTCGCGACAGTTCTTTGTTTGTTTTCTTTTTCACTTCCCGCACTTACACACACGCACTCAGGCAGCGACGCGGACACAGGGGAAGGTACAGACGGGTCCACTGTTAAAGGGAACACCTGCGTGAGCAGCATGTTTAGATTTCGCTATCTTACGGAATCATAGCGGCTTAGATATGCATAAGACTACTAGGTGGTTAAACTTTCGACTCCTCTTGACAGACTATTGACTTGCATGAAGATTGTTTCTTAATCAACTTGCTCTTAGAGGGCCAGGAATATTGATGGTGTGAATTCGAGTGTTCCCTTTAACAGTGGACCATACTGTACACACACAAGCACGAGGACATACACAGGGCAAGGAAAAAAAAAAGGAAGAAGTATGGGAGACATCAGAATTCTCCAGAATTTCAGCTTTCGCCACACGTTAATAGAAGCGCACTCCTTATTAAGAAAATTTTGTTAAGAAAAAAAAGTGTTGGCATATCGCTCTCACGGGATTTTGGGAGACACTGAAACGAAACAAAGCTCTGACGGAGCGCCTATTTACGTAGCGCCTTACGCAAATACATTCGCGAAACAAACTTATTTTACGTTATTTGGGCGGAAACCACATAACCTACGATGCTCGATCGAGAACAATGATCTGAAATGTGTGTATAGCACATCTTTCGTGAACGACCGTAACTGGAATGGAAACAATTTTCTTTCTGTCATTTTGTCCAACCGGCACAATTGCGGGTGGGCGGCGGTCGCATATTGATAGAGTCGAAAGGCTGGAGGCCCGTTTACCGCGCGATGCCTCAGCACGTCAAAACGTCTGATGGTCGAAATTTTCGAAGCCTTGGTTCATTACTGCAAGCCTCTTAATCATATGGTAGTTTCCGCCTGTAAAAACCAGGATATTGTTACTACAATCTTCCATCTGTTAGGTTACAGTTATACGTCACTATCACTTCCATTTCACAACTGTTTGTTTCAGGAGGATTTCTGGTCTCGGGTGCCTGAAGTCTGCGTGCGCCAGCTTCCAGGCCCAAACCAGTTTATTGTTTTACCTCTGTAAGGCCACAATTGTGTATATGCGCACATTTTTTTTAGAATAGACTTATTGCATAGCTGCTGTTCTCACGCACTTCTCTTCGTTCCAGTGTAAACGCACTCGATTACGTGGCACAAAGCACTGACGCTTCGCACTATTGAAGCAAAGAGGCGGAACCAATTTCACATACTGGGTACAACGTTTCACACATATACCAGTGACGTGCCCTTGCCTTCCATTGCACAGTATAGTCGGAGACAACCGGCAAGAACACAATTTGATCGATGCAAGCAACAAAACATACGTGAGAATACGGGAAAGCTTAAACAACAGTCTGATGTCTCCAAATACATTCACGTTAATGAAGCGTCTTTGGTAAAAAAGATACAGATCGGGCGTGCAATGCTCAATGCTTCGTGAGCGCTGGTCGTTTTCGAGCAAAGCCCACTACAAGAACTATCCCTATACTCTCAGAACTCATATACGGCGTAATATACATTTTTGGCGTTGCAAATGCGCAGTACATGTCGACCATTATGGCTTCCGAGATCAGCAGGCGGCGTGCCGCTAGCTTACCTCGGAGGCTACGCGGCCACTATTCCGCAGCACCAGCACAAAAAGAGATGGCGCCACATGTTGCAGTCAGCGATGTCCGGCGCCGTTCAACAATTCGCGTACGTACCCATATAGAGGGCACCAACAAGTTTCGAGGCCGTGCTTTCGCACCGAGTTTGTTTGTTTCAGTTGTACAAATTCGAAGCGCGAAGAGTAAGGGAAGTTGCTCGATCGATAAGTATGCGTGAACTCGCAATAATTCATATTTCTAATACGTTCATCCACAATGAAGGAGCTGCCAGTACTTCCCTTTTTTTCTGTTTGTTTTACAGTGTTTCGGAAGGGTACAGACCTACAATTAACGGCTTTCATGCGGAACTGTGTTCCTAATTAACAGAGAACTCGAGTTCTTTGCTTTTTTGAAGCTGGTAGCACAAATTCAGGCTACTGAAGATTCCAGAAGCTGTTTCAAGGATCACACTTGGGCTAAGTGAAATAAACTGAAATGGGCAAGTAGTTATTTCTGCGTACTGTATATTCGTTCTTTTCTGCAGCTGGCCCATTCGTTATACTGTAAACTGAAATACTCTCGTGATCAATAATCTCGAGCCTGATAGAGAACTTTGGCTTTTCATTCGAAGTGATCTTTTATGTCTTAACTGGCTCGCCATTGTTAAGACTATGGCCAGCGTCAGAATTGGGCGGTAATTCTGCTTACCGAAAATCCCAGCGTAGAAGATATTACTGAAGATTTGATCACACCCATGTAACAGCTCATCAATAAATAAACACATTTACGTAAATGGCTTCACGTGCTAAATGAAAACAAAGTGGCTTTTTGTCATTATCGTATACACTATGTGTCAAGGACTGCTGCAGCTGACTGCTGGACGCAGCCTAAAATATGTCGGTTCTCGTTGCCGAAATCGGAGGAATAAACATAAACTGAGTAATCCCTACGTATCAAGAAGCTTGTACGTTGGTGTGCCTAGCACATGAGTGTTAACTGTGCCCACCACTGGGTAAAACTGTTTCGCAATAAAAAAGAAAAAGAAGGACAAGAGAAGAAGAAGAAGACAGAGAGAAAGCCATCTCTCATGTAATGCTTCGAATCACTTCAAATAGGAAAAAAATGAAGCTGGTGACGAGGGCTGCGAAATTGCACACAACAGCATGCTTTGTTCTTACAGCCTCACACTCAGCAGTAGCATATATTCAGTGGTATTGCAGCTAAGTTTCGTATACATATTTATATATTTATACTATATATATACTGGCGATATTTATGTACATCTCAATTACTGGTGGCCTGCAGTTTATGCCACGGGTTTTGTCTATAGGGTTTCCTTCTTTAGATCTCTGAAGACCATTGAGCGTGGGAGAAAACAGCCGCAGTTATGTTGCCGACACCACGGAGTTAATCACTGCAAGTAAACGTATATTGCGGAAAAACGCATCATCCCGTGTTTGTCTCGATTCCCATAGGAAAATATAACAGAAAGGAAGCTATACCTTTGAAACGAAAGACAGCGTCGCTCGGGTCGGCGACAACAAAGCCTAACCATTGGAAAGGCCTCTTGTTCGAAAATATGCGCGATATGTTTTTTTTCATATAATGTAATTTTCTACCTGCTGTGTGGTTGTGCGAAACAGCCCGCGCCAAAACGTGACCAATTTTTCTCCCCTGGTAGTACAGGCATGCAATATAAAACTCCAACATACGTCGATTTACAATAAAGTCAATGAACCATCGAATATGCATCGTCTTGCGCAGTTAGGTGTGCAGTGCCAGCTGAAAGTGACTAACGGTACAAAGTTTTGTCGAAGTACTCACAGGACCATCTCGTTCATAAAGCACGAGCTTCAATGTATTATATATAGTATCAAACACCCAAGACGTGGATCTTTTCCTCGGGACACCCAATTTTACAAGATAGTCAGCAAACAGTACTTTTATAGTCATGACACGCCACCTTGCTTCGAAATTGTCACCGAGAAATAGCAGTGCTCTGACGGAATCTTTTTCACGAGGAAAATACTGAATTTTTTTTCTCCAGAACACAGCAGCCATAATTCACACTTGAACTGTTGTCCACACAAGTCATTAAGAGAGATAAAAATTTTTCTGGCATAGCCACAGCGCAGAGCGCTTACAACTGTCCACACCGAAAAGATCTTTGCCATCGTGGTAATTAGGAAGGGCTCAAAAAGTTTTCCATCGCCAGCGTTGAGCACGAAAAAGCAAACGCGGCTTCTATTACACGCATTCACTATAAATCTTTAAGCGCTCACCTTAAGTGGGTTCTTGTATACAGGGCCTCATCAAATATCACGTATACCACTGCTTTCGAGTTCATCGTGTTCGTATTAAACGGTTACGTGTACGTACGTTCATTTCGCAGCGGAGCAAGAAGATGACAAGCGCTTCTGTAACAGTTGAAACCAGCCGCCCGGAGTAAAAAAAAAAAGTCCACATAGAGGGCACAGGAACAGAGTGATGGACACGCGTACACATCACGCACACTCGTCTCAGCAGAATATCGTTCACGGCACCAGTTCAAGCGCACGGCATACGGGCTGTAAAGTTTGACCAGCAAGGCTTTGCGGTCCGTCGATGGCTTTGCGTCCGTCCGTCTATCGCACACGCTCATACGCACCAAAACATGGCACGCACACATACACGCAAATAGGGCGTTCCACAACAAAGATACTGCTGCAGAAGGACGCATCTTGCACACGCGCACACTCCGTGCCACGTACTGCGCGAAGAGCTCGTATCCTTAAAAGCCTACGTGCACGTGGCAATAGGCTTCGTTAGTTAGTGAGATGGAGCTCAGTCGATTGGCTATGCAAACCTGTTGACCGTCGTCAGATGGTACATTATTACCACGCTGAAACTGTTGGCTGCATGATGTGAGCTTAGTTACGGCGACATGAAGTGAACCAGCAGGAAACGAGAGGGAGCTGCGTGCGCCTACTCTTTCAAATCTTTCATTCGACGAATGTAGGCGCTGAGCCGTGCTCCCAATCTCCTTTTCTCTCTTCGGCGAATCTCTTGGCAGGTGGCACGTAAACGCACGGTGCCGTGCACCGCCCTTCCCCCATGCTACTATCTGTGGGATCTATAGTAATTCGTCGCTATACCCGCCCGGTTGTAAAACAACGTCTAAGGACGTTCGCTGTACAAACTTTTCCTACGCTGGAACATCAGCAGACACCAACTCGAACACACTTAAACCGGGAAACTTTTTGCGAGCATCTTCGCGAAGATAAGGCGTCACGGAGGGTAGCGCGTGCACACGTGTCAACATATATACAGCAGGGCGTCTATGTACACAACACACTCATTGCACAACACATCCTGTACTAGCAACCAGCCTTGCCGTCCTGCTGCGCGGCCGCCATGGCAGCCGCAGCAGCGGCGGCCATCGAGTCTCTGCGACGCTGTTCGAGTCCGTTCACAATGTTCTCGATGCTCCTCAGGTCGTTCGAGGTGGACCGCGACGACAAGAGCGAAGGGCGAGGCGCGTTTCCTGGACGCTGACGTAGCAGCGGCGAGCGAGACGCCGGAGCCGAATCCGCCGGTGGTGCTTCTACACGAGGAACCCTCCGAGGACGAGTTGCAGCCGCCGTCGTCAGAGTTCACTGGCGTACCGGGTTTGCTGGAGCACGAAGGAGCGGACGCCATTCCGCAGTCCGGTATCAGGGGAGGAGGAGTCGTCGACGAAGGCGGCGTTGGGTGCCGCTGGTGTTGCCTCGGGAAGCCTCGGTAGGCGACCGCAGATCGGGCGGCGGCGGGGAGCCTTCCTCGTCGAAGAAGCCACCGGCGCCAGGTCGGAACCGGAAGGGGGAGTGCTGAGACGCCGTCGCCGACACGGGACTACCCGGTAACGTGTAGGGCGAGAAGCGGTGCTGCTTTAGCCTGGCGGCAACTTCGGAGTAGCCCGCCGGGTTGAGCAGCGGGTGGTTGGCTGCCATCAGGAAGGAGAGCGCAGCTGGAGTTGTCGCCACACCGGGAGGAGATGTCGGCAGACCTGCGGCGGCGGCTGCTGCGGCTGCCGCAGCGGCGGCGGCGGCGCCGGGGAAGAACAGCTGCGGCAACGTCAGGCCCGGCGGGTACAGAGACGGCGGGTAGAAGTACGGCAGCAAAGGCGACGGCTGCGGGAGACCGGAGACCGCTGCGCTCGAAGACAGCTTGCCGCCTCGGTCGTGAAGGTCGATCGAGCCGGTGCTGCTGAGAGGAGAGCGCCCGTCGAGCCGGTCGTCGCGCCGGTCATCTGCGGTGGCATGCGCAGGAATGCAATTGAGACGACAAAAACGAAAGCACCATTCGCCTGAAATGTTTCATAATGAACGTATGCTTGAAGTATTGTGTCAAATTGGCACATCACCTGCCACAGTTTCCCATTTTGACTTCCTGTAATTTGTATCCCTGTTTTCCAAGCCCTGGGGTACGGATCCTGTCAAGCCTGATCTACAGCGTTTTTGTCTGTACCCACCAAGCTCCAGTGAGTGTCTTTGAAGCTAGAAATATATGCTGATTGATTGATTTGTTAATTGATTGATTAGCGTCCTACAACGGCATCAATGAAACTCCGAAAAAAGAAACACTGCAATTCAGCTGTTTTGCTGTGCTATATATGAACGGGACATGAGCAGCTGTACCTACACAATGGAGTGAAATCGGTGTTAGAGTGCTTGAGCTGAACTGCGACATTGGGCACACCACTTATAAAATCTGACAAAGCTGTGCTTACCATTGTCAAATTGCTCAGTATGATCTTCATAAACCGGGGCCCCATGGAAATACTCAAATAGTGTTCCCGTGTATGTGCTATCTCTAAACTCCCTTGAGCAGGTAGCTCCACTATTAATATACAACAGACGAGACTAAATACAGCAGTTTCATGCTGCAGAATCTTCCTGTCGACTTCCAACTAAGCCACACCCAGTTGCAAGTCGCAAACTTGCCTGACACCTACGTTAGCGCAGGCCGCAAACAAGTGCGTAGCGTCAGCATGAAGATTAGCCTACCGCTGTCCCGACCGGGGCTGGCACCCAGCACGCCATCCGGCCTAAGGTCCGACGCCTCGCCGACGTCCAACTTGTCGTCGTCGTCGCTCGAGTCCTTCCTGACCGGACACCAGTGTCGTGTGGTGGTGGTTGGTGGCCGACAGGCGGCTTCCCACAGACGAGCCCTGGGAGCCACCGTGCAGGGAAGAGGGCGCCTGCTGCAGAAGCATCGCCTGTCTCCTGCGTCGAAGGGAGGGCGAACCCAACCGTAGGCTTCCTATAGCAACTGTTGCGGTGCAAAACAACGATTGACGCATTGCATCGTTCATAATAGAATAATTTCTAAGCCTTCAAGCACCTTGATTATGACGCCATATTAAGCAGCCTTTCAATATCTCGATGTTCTTGTCCTTTGTAGAGTGAGCAACTGTAAGTGGCACCGTGCGTTACCTCACTCTCTCTCTCCCTTTCTCTCTTCTTTCATTTTAAATTCTGAACTTCCCTTATTTCGTACTACACTGACTCATGTTTTAATTAATTTAACTTGCCTCAGAACAATGCAGGTAGACATTAAAAAGAAATGGTTTGTACTGAAAAACCGATGATTCTCTGTTTCGCAAGAGCAGTCTAACGTTTCGGACGTTCATAATTTGATCAGAGGAAATGAATCAATTCGCAGGCCGGTCGATCTATAATACCGAGGCGCACATATAATAAAGCCGCCGAGCCACGTGTGTGCCATCTATACTTTTATGAAGTATTCAGCATCCCGTTCTTTTTCTTTAAAAATGCGTGTATTTCTCTCCAAAATAATAAAGGTATATAAATTGGGGCTAGCAGATTAGTAGTGATCTCATCCCATCTCGCAACAGTTGTGAGTAAAACTTCATTAGACGAAATATTTACATGAGGTTTATACGTGAACTCAGATTTATAATAATTACACATTCTTCCTACTCTGATTTATGGAAAATTTTGACATTTCATTCAGTGAAACTATGATGACTATACCTATAAGTGAAGTTTATATAACATGTGTGGACACCTTCCTCGAATTCGACATTAGACCGAAAGGGAATCGTGGCGAGGGTAATTTTCGAAAGCGGCATATACATCTCTAATAGCAAAGTTCCTTGAAACTTCATGTACACTCTGTTATGGTATGATCTTTATTTTGGTTTAAATCGGAGACAAACGCAGTAGCGCCGAGGCATCGCCTTTCTTCGTTCACTCCGTGCCAACCTACTTATAACGGAACCAACGAGATAGCGTCACTCCATGCCAAGCTATAGTATACTTATAACGGAACCTACGAGATAGCGAGATACGCCTACGAGATACCCTTACAGCGCGCACAAGCACGACCGTGCAACGACATTAACAAAATTAATGATCGTTAGAGCACTCGCATTTTGACTTCGTCTAACACGCACGCATTTGGGGAAGTATGCGGGCACTCGGAAACATAAAAAGAAAGAAAGAAAGAAAGGAAAGAAGAAAGAAAGGAAAGAAGGAAGAAAAGAAAGAAAGAAAGAAGGAAAGAAAGAAAGAAAGAAAGAAGAAAGAAAGAAAGAAAGAAAGAAAGAAAGAAAGAAAGAAAGAAAGAAAGAAAATCATTCGTCAGGCACCAGCACGTGTACAAAGCTCATTACCATGGGAACACCCTCGTTAATGGTTACCCCCCTCTTCGAGTCATGAACCGCGGTGAAGACAGCGAGGCGCGCACGCTCATCGGGCTTTATAGCTCCGACTCGAGACGCGGTTGTTTCAGAGGGGAAAAAAAAAAATGTAAGGGCCACCAGCGAAGCCACGCGTACGTGACGCGGCATAGCTGCAGCCTCCGACAAACCAGAGCGCTTATTAATAGAACCGCGCATTACCGCGACCAAAGTGGAGAATATATAATGAACAGGGAACTCCGAGGAAGCTATGTAGGGCGTTTATGTGTGTTTATGTTGGGGCTATACAGAACACAGGCCGTATAGCTCATGCAAGAAAGAACGCACCCGCACGCTTACGTACGCCGCCTACGCGCTCGCGCTGATGGTTTGAGCGACGTGATGACGGGCCGGTTGGGGAGCTTGAAGAATCAAAGAGAGTGAAATAAGAGAAACCAAAAAGGTTAAATGGATGAACGGTGTACGAAGCGGCCACGTTATGTTAAAGCACAGCTCGCTCACGCTCGCCCCATCAATCCTGGCACTGCCCTTTGACGAATGGTGGCCGTGCGAGCGCATCTAATAGTCGTATAAAAGACTGGTTTTATGTGGGAAACCGCGTGTACCGTTAGGCCTGCAGACGGAACGTTTATGAGCGGTAGAGAGAGAGAGAGAGAGAGAGATAAAGATGCAAGGAAAGGCAGGGAGGTTAATCAGGCGCACATCCAGTTTGCTACCCTGCACTGGGGAAGGGATGAAGGGGAGAGAAGAGGTTGCTTAACCGGCCTATGTGCGGTAGACTATGCAGACAGTGCATGCGGCTGCCCCCGCTTTATAAACCTTGTAAACGTTCTCTTTCTCCACCCTCATCCCCCTCTATCTCGTGGGACGAACGGCCACAAAGCCCAATGTGCGCGCGAATGCGGGTAATTGTGTAAACATGTTTCCATGCACAACACATTCGCTCAAGTGTATTGGTGGCACCAGATTGTTGATGAAATGTTGACTGCCTATACTGGTCCCACACACTTATGCTGTGTGACTTCAGCTGACACTTTTGTTGCGTGAACTACGTCTGCGTTTTCCGTGCGACAAACGACTACGCTTCTGTTATAAAACTGCCACTTGGGAAAAGCTGGTTTTCTAATTAGCAAAGGCGGTCACAGGATCGATTATGAACTGAGTATACATTTTACCTGCCAAGGACTAAGTACAAGCATAAACGTTTACGTTCTTTAATCAAGATGACTTCGACGTAAGACAAGGGCGCATTGCGGGAGAGCTCCTCACTGTTAACATCGCACACACACGAGTTATACAGAAACAGAAGTGGTAGCTAGATGAGTTTCTTAGCCGATCGTCAGTCTCTCAGATAGACAAACAACATTTGTTTTTAGTTTTTCACATTTGGCAGCAAATTGCCTGCGCTGGACATGACGGCAATTGTAAAGCTCCTCGCACATTATACGTATACGTTGCAACCAAGTGCCCGGTCATCATTGTCCTCGAGGAGTTTATCTACTGCACAGTAGGTCCTGTCACATGGAAAACGTGTTCTTGTCATGGATTCAATAATATGGAACTGCTCCACGGCTGCGACACGGACGGTGACAGCAACGTGTCCATGTAAGTGGACCGAACGCGGGCCGACAACAACCTGTGGTGCCACACAGTGGGCACGAAAGTTGTCGTTTTCGCAAACGCCGACCTACTCACGAAAACGTGTCCTCGTGGCTATCGAATTACTCTTGAAACGAACAAGTTCTATCCAATGATGACGCCAGACGTTCTAGCCCATCATGACGTTGAATCAGGTTGAAAAAATAAAACTCCCACTATCGCGATCCAAGTTTGTTTAGAGAACAATAATTCGAGCACTACGCAACATGTCTATAATGAGAAATGAAGGCGCTAATTGGGTCTGTTAAAGCATAGAGCTTAGGTGTCAAGAGGTGTGAAGCCCCCTGTGGAGCAGTCCCGAGGTGGAGCATCGGCGTTCCCCTCCTTCCCTCTACCTCTTATCTGGTTCCTCTGGTGCCATAAAGAAAGCAGGACAAACGCTTTTCGACTTGTTCCAAAATCCCTGTGCATGCTTTGTAACAAAAGACCGACCCTCCACGATGGTATAGTGGTATACCGGTACTCGGCTTCTGCCCCGATGGTCGCGGAATCGAATGCCAGCCCCGGCGGCCGCACTTTTTTCGCTGGAGGTGAAAATGCTTGACGTCCATGCATGCACTTAGATGTAGGCGCACATTAAGGAACCCAGGTGATCGATATTTCCGGAGCCCTCCCCGGCATCCCTCATAATAATATCTTTGTTTTCAGACATGGGACCGCCAGCACTTATTATCACTAATAAAAGCCCGTACGTATGCGTAACGGGGTCACGACGCCCTCTATAGGTTAATAAAGCTTGCGCGATATATGCCCAGTATTCGAAGGACTAAGTGTGGCGAGGCGCCACGGTGATATAGCGCGTGTAAGTGTGTCGGAGCATAATGCGACGCAAGCTAAACATGCACGCGCACGACGAATGAGGCGAGCCACGCACGTCCACGTCGTTGTGGGCGTCAAGCGCAGACAAGAAAGCGAACGAAAGAAGGGCGGGGCGTTGATTAACGGGCACGCTCTGTAGGCTTCGGCGCACGTTTAAACATACGCTTTATACGCACACACAGCGCCAAAGCGGAACAAGAGTGCTTTAAAGTACGCTATTAGTGCGAGAAAACGATCAAAGAGGTCACAAATCTGGCAGAACTACACAGAAACACGAGGCGCTGAAAAGCGTCGAAGGATGACCCGCGGGTTGCAAGAATAAGCGCGATTTCAATAATGGCCTTCCCTGCTTGCCACCCGGAGAGACAAAACGCCCTATATATACATCGTCTATATACTCGTAAGCATACGTCCGCATGCATGGCGTATGCTGCATGTGCTCGGAATATTACACCTACGCGCAGACGTTAACAGCTTGTTAATGAATATACGTGAGTATCGTAAGCAACGGAGTGCGCATAATATATACCGTCACCGGCTAATTAACGACGCGTCGGGTGCCTCTTAAAAGCCAACGGGCGCGGTCGCGCGAGCGTTTTGCTCCATCCTAGCGGGGGCGCCAACTGGAATCGCGCGGGCATTGCGTATACATACGCGCTCGTCTGATCGCATATTCACGACGATGATCCGTGCAAGCGACGGTGCCGCGCCGTGTGCCCGTCGTACGCAAAAAAAAGGTGCCCGGTGTACTTGTATGACATGCTTATGGCGAGTATATACACCGTTGCGACAGACGTGATCGGGGAGCGCGTTCAAACGGTCGCGACAGTCCACAGCCAACCGTCTCTCTGTGCCTCGTTCGCTGTGTCGCCTTCGCTGTCGCTGGAGGTGAGGCAATGCAACGGGCGTGTGCACAAATGTCATACGCTACGCAATGCGTGCAGTGACGGCATGTCGGCGACGAATCGCTTAGCGCTCGGACTGGCATGTCGGCGACGAATCGCTTAGCGCTCGGACTCGACTGCGGGACAGATGTCGATGCGCGACCTGTCGCGTTCGGCGGAACGCTTCGTGCATCGTGTGTGGCTCGCAAAGGCCGCGAAAGCTCTCTTCCATGCATCAGCAATAACATACGCTGCTTCGATCAAGCCTTCAAGCATCAAGCCTTCGATGAACGAAGGCTTGATGCACGAACTGACGCACAGGGCGTGGATGCAATGGAAACCGCCCACGTAGGAGGCGGCATGCTATACAGGTTTGCTCGAACGCGTGGCCAGCGAACGTCATCGGCACGAATGGGGTGTAAAACTCACCGAAAGACCAATACGCGAGTCACTCAGAAAAGAGCGTGTGCTGTGCTCACAAATGCCTGAAGCATCATTGCAACATCTGTCTCTATCATGTATCGCGATACAACAAAGCACTGCCACAGGGCTCCATGTATATGGTCGCATTCGCAGACCCATATAGTTCTAAGCACTACGGAAAAGCGGCGCCACACAAAAGACGTTCATCCAGAACGGCACCAATATGCCAAACGCTATTGAACGCTGACTGACAGATTGAAAACAAGAATCACAATGTGACGATGATGGGAGTGTACACTAGAACGTGGCCAGTGACGCTATAGTCAAACACTAAAGAAACTGAGTATAATGAGTGCACCTGCACCTAAACCGAAAGTATACGAAATACGACGGCTAACTCTCTTTACTTTAGTGTGCATGCAACGGCTCTGCCGAGATGCTTGCTTGCTGCTGGTAACGGGTGAACAATCTGAAGGCTTGCGCGCCCTCGTTCCGATCCCCATTAACGTCCACGGGGACAGCGCAAATGGAGTCGCGAAGCACGCGATTCGTTTATTACGTGACTTTCGCAAAGCAATGACAAACTCCGAGTTTGAGCGTAGTGGATAATTGCCGTTACACGACCCCGCATGCGTATTACGGGCGTCTTTTTTGTCCGTGCAACCATCGGGACACTTTGTTGTATCATATGGAGCTAATGACTTCAAAAGAAGTCTGTGTTCCGTGCGAGTTCAAGGGGTGAGGAGAATCCGGGCCTGTATATAGCTTAGAAACAGAATAAAACGAACTGGTCCCATGATGGACCCTGTGTTGTAGCGGAATAGCAGGGAGGCAGACTTTTTCTAGTGAGACGACGACAGAGAAAAAACACGTCCTTTCAGTTTGAACGCATCACGAAGACTGGTTTATTCGTTCGCTATGTACCGCTGTCGTAGAGAGGGGAAGAAAAAAAGGAAAAGCAAACAGAGAAGCACAAGTATTGTCAAAGAGTTTCCTCCGCACCCCGCACGTGCGACGGTCTTCAAGGACAGATGGACAAAACGCTTTCCGCGTGTTCGAGAAGGGTCATTGTGGCCCTCACCCCCTTTTCCCTTCACGGCTGGGCTTGTAGGTAAAAACAGATGTCAAGGACGCCCTTCGCTCCTTTCGCATTGCCCGTCACGCGAACCACCCGGAGACGAGTCCCTCCGAGTTGCCCCTCCTCCCCCTCTTCGCCGCGGAGTCTTTCAATTAACGCTCCCCCGAAGCGGGGGCTGCTTCCCAGTATGCGACAAATACAACAACCTCCCCCGGATGAGCGAACTCTTGAGCTCATTGTCGGTCGACTTCTAGCGGATAAAGCAGCTGTATTGGTCGTTTCACCACCGTTCCCCCGCTTAGTTTCAAACTGCAGGCCCGCACCCTGCCGTCCCTGCCCTTGAACGTTTCCTTGATTCTGGCGATCTTCCACATGTGTCGTTTGAGATGATCTTCCTTTAAAAGAACTAAATCGTCTATCTTTAGGTCACTCGATGTCGTTGGCCGGGACAGATGCGCCGATCGAAGCTCCAATAAGTACTCTCTCCGCCACCGTCTCCAGAATCCTTCAGCCATGGCAGACCGGTACTTCCAGCGTCGTGAGATATGCGCGTCACCGCCCGGAATTTCGGCTGGCAGGTGGTGTGGAGGAAGGGTTGTCAGCTTTCTTCCGACGAGGAAGTGCGCCGGCGACAGTGGTTCTGGCTCTTGAGCATCATCGTAGGTGAAAGTCAATGGGCGTGAGTTTATTACGGCCTCGACTTCGTACAAGACAGTTGTGAGTTCTTCAAAGCTTAAACTGCTCCGACCTAACACCTTGCGCAACGCTACCTTCACCGATCGCACCAACCGTTCCCAGAATCCGCCCCACCAAGCTGCCCTTTCAACAATAAACTTCCACCTGATCTGGTTTCCGGCGAAGTATGACTGCATTTCCTCTGATTTTAGTAGCGTGAACATTGCATTCAGATCTTTTGCTGCTCTCTTGAAGGTTAGCGCGTTGTCCGAATAAATAGTCGAGCAGATTCCCCTGCGAGCCACGAAGCGCTTGAAAGCCAGGAGAAAGGCTGTAGTCGACATGTCGCTAACGAGCTCAAGATGGACGGCACGTGTCACAGCGCAGGTTAAAATTGCGATGTAACATTTTCGGGCACCGCGCGACTCTTGACAAATCAAAGGTCCTGCGAAATCGATGCCGACAGTGTCGAACGGATTTCCTTCTGTTACTCTGTCAGCTGGAAGTGGTGCCACTGGTTCCGTGGCTTGAGGGCAACTTTGTTTGCGACAGATGAGGCACTGCTTGATAACCTTTTTTACGGCCTGGCGCCCTCGGATGATCCAATACGACTCTCGCAATGACGCCAAGGTGTCGCGCACCCCTGAGTGTAGCATTCTCACGTGCTCTTTCCTTATGAGCAGTAGCGTGAAGGGATGAGTGCTAGGTAGAATGATGGGATGTTTAGTCTCTTCGTGGTTGTCGGTGAATTGCAAGCGTCCACCAACTCGCATGAGACCTTCCCCGTCAAGGTACGGACTGAGTGGCAGAACAGGAGAGCCTTTGTGCAGTGGTCTTTGGGCTTTCAAGTTGGAAATGTCGTCACTGAATGCTTCTCCTTGAGTTGTTGCCAACCAGTACCTCTCAGCATCGATCACCTCTTCAGCTCGTAGCGGACCACCTTTCCTTTCCTTCCCGCGGCGGCAATTGTTGACAAAGCGGCGGACCCACGCAGTTAAGCGCACGACTCTGCTGCATGAGCTGAACTCCTCTACTTTCAGCACTGCCTCGAACGGCGATGATATTACGGGCATCACCGTCACTTTTCGCTCTTCCAGGTGACATTCTACTGCCCCTGGGCTCTGCTCACCGGTCGTTGGCCAATGCGTCTTATCCTTGTGAAGCCAGTGTGGTCCTCTCCACCACAATTCGCTTTCTAACAAGGCTGATGGGAGGATACCGCGAGTGATTAGGTCAGCGGGGTTGTCTAGTCCTGGGCAGTGCCTCCAATCCTCGGGATCAGTCAGCGCCTGAACCTCTGATACTCGGTTTGCCACGAAGGGCTTCCATCTGGCAGCGTTTCCTTTAATCCAGTGCATAGCCACTGTGGAATCGGTCCAAAGGATGGCAGCAGCATTCTGGAGGTTCAAGGCCTTGGCAACGTAGTGGCACAGTCGAGCACCAATGAGGGCCCCCATCAGCTCTAGTCGGGGTAACGAGAGGCGCTTCAAAGGGGCAACTCTTGATTTGGCCATAATTAGGCTTATATTGATTATTCCTTGAGCAGACTTGCATGCAACGTATCCGACAGCACCGTAGGCCTTTGGGCTGGCATCGCAGAAAATGTGCAACACCTTCTCTGTCTTTTCATCTCGGAAATCCCTTGCGATGATCCTCGGAATGGACACCGCCTTGATGCATTGAAGCTCTTCACACCAGCACTTCCACTCCGCTTGCATCAATTCTGGCAAGGGGTCGTCCCAACCCGCTCCCAACTCCCACAACCTTTGGAACATTGTCTTTACGTACAGTGTTGTAGGAGCGATAAACCCAAAGGGGTCGAAAATTCTGGCTGAGACTTGCAATACGAATCTCTTGCTGTCGGCTCTTGTGGTGAGGAATTCAAGAAGTGAGGTCAGATTGTACTCGAAGTTATCTGTATGAGCATTCCAACCTACTCCCAATACCTTGGTGGCTGCAGGAAGTTCGGCATTTGCATTCCTCTTCGCCACGTTCCCATCCTCTATGAAGTTGACTAAATCGTGGTCGTTAGACATCCACTTGTGGAGCCGCATTCCTGCTTGAGATAATATATCGCTTGATTCCTGGCATAGCACTTTACCCTGTTCGAGGGTGTCGACCCCTGTCACAAGGTCGTCAACATAGAGATGGCTGCGCAGGATGTTCGCAGTCTCAGCATACTGCTCTGGGAGTCCTTCAAGATGGTGTCGTAATGTTGCGGCTAATAGGAATGGGCTGGATGTAACACCGAACGGAACGCGCGTCATCCGGTAGGCCGCCACCGCTGGAAGTTCTTCACCTTTCTTCGGAGTGGCAGCATACCAGAGAAACCGCACAGCGTTCCGGTCACCCTCTGACAGAGATATTTGAAGGAATGCCTTTTCAATATCCGCGACGATGCCGATGTTGTAAGTGCGGAAGTTGATCAACAAATCAATGAGCTCTGGATTAAGTTTTGGACCACTTTCCAAAACATCATTCAGTGAGAGGCGATCTTTGGCACTTGATGATGCGTCGAACACCACCCTCACTTTTGTTGTCAGGCTTTCTTGTCGAACAACTGCTTGATGTGGCATGTAATACACCGGACCTTCCGAAGCGCTGCAATGCTTGTTGGCTGGCTCTGCATAGCCCTTTTCGATGTATTCTCGGAGGCAGGCGTCATATTCCACGATCAAGGAATCTCCCTTCAAAAGGCGCGTCGTGTTGGCTCTAAGACGCTTCGCGGCGCACTCGTAGTTGTCGTCGAGCTCATCAACCATAGGCTTCCAGGGGAAAGACACTGTGTACCGCCCATGCTCAAATTTGACGGTTTCTTTGTAGTGCTGTTGGATTGCGTCTTGGTGGCGAGCTGGTTCGTGTTCCTGGATACCAATGTGTTCGAGCTCCCAGAATGACCTCAACTGTGCTGATATTTCTTTGTTAGTTTGTTCGCTCACTGCTACTCGCATTACGCCAGCAACAGAGGGACAGACTCCTGGTGACCTTTTTGCGCCTACCTGGCCCTGGACTGTCCACCCAAATGCAGTTTCTACTGCCATCAGCTTGGAGGTTAGGCGCTTAGTGGATCCCGTGACAATTTCCCAATAATGATCAGCGCCGATCAGAAGATCAATGTTTTCACTTCCGTCACCCTGCGCGACGTCCGCGACTGGCAAGCCAAATTTCGAAAGTTCCAGAAGAACTGACTTTAAAGGCGCAGCCATTATATCTGCGCAGATGCAGGGAACTTCGAGGGCCTCCACTCGCGCCCTTTTCCCGTCGTACTGGCTTTGCAGCCACAGCTCGACCAGACGCGCTTTAGTGCGGGTTATAGCGGACTTGTCGCCGAAGGCATAGATTTTAAGTTCCTCTTCCCCAAGCACGTTCAACTGCAGTCTTTCAGACAACTTGCGATGGATGAACGTCCTTTGACTGCCACCATCTAGGAGAAGCCTGACAAGCGTACTTTTGTGCGGTCCCACTGTCCAAGCTCGTGCTGTTTGCAGAAGAAACTGATGCCCCTCCATGCACATAAATTTCTCCTCTTAGCCTAGAGAAGACTTTAGCACTGTGGCTTGTCCTGTCGCTGGTGGAGAGGATGCATTCTGTTCACCACTGCCACGGTATTCTCTGAAATCAGGATCACACATAGCCGTGAGGTGTTTTCCGCTACAGTTGGCACACCTGAGCCATTTGGCCTTACGGCACTCTCTTGACGTGTGCCCCTTTACTGTGCAGCGGAAACATCTATTCTCACGCTTCAGCATCTCTCTTTTATCAGCTGCCGACATCTCTGCATCGCAGTCACCGCTTTCGTGGCACCCTGACGAACAAAACAGACACCCTTTTCTCTCCTTGGTCATGGTATGCAGTGCAGCGGCTGAAGACATTCTCGCCGCTTTAAAGGTGCTGTTACGGTTTTCGACAGACGATTCTACACACATGCCCCTTGGTGTTTCGGCCCGCTGTATAATCTCCCGTGCCTCTACCTCGACTCTCAAAAAATGCGCAAATGCCTCCAGTTCACTGCCTCCTGTAGTAGCGCCCTTTCGTCGACAGTATTCGAGATGAAGGTCCGCAGGCACCGCCTTCTTTACTACTGTCAGGAGCAGAGCTCCGTACGTGCTGACACCGACGCCAAGAGAAGTGAGGCTCCGTACACCTCTCTCTACTTCGTCAACGAGGCTCCGAAGTTGGCTGAGGTTCCGCGAGTCACGCACTGACTTGATATTGAGCAGTCTGGACATGTGATCCTCGATTATGGCTTCTTTACGACCGAACCTTTCCTTTAACAGCGAGAGAGCAACTTCGTAGTTTCCGTCGGACAAATCAAGACCCGCAACAGCAGCCGCTGCTTTTCCTGTTAAGTAACTGTTCAGGTACTTGAACTTGTCCACGTTTGACAGGTGGTGGTTAGCGTTTATTGTCGTGTCGAACTGACTCCAAAAGCCTTGCCACTGTCGAAGCTCGCCGTTGAACTTTGCTATCTCTAGTTTTGGCAGCTTTACTGTGGGGGTTACTTGCGGGATGTTACGGCTAGATTCTCTTTGATCTGAGGAACTTGAGGTGCGATCTAGCGAAGCGCTCACTGATGCGGCGTTAGTGCAGCTAAGCTCACGTAGCATGAGCTGTACTTTAGTCCTTGCTACGTTGATCTTTTCTTTGTAGTTCTCGGAGCATGCAATTTCCTCTTCTAATGCATCATCTTCTACGCCAATCTCAATTTCCCGATCTAGCTCTTTGAGTGAGTCTTCCTTAAGGGTGAGAAGGTTGATCTTTTCTTCAAGCTCACCGAGTGACGCGTCGTCCTCCATGGTAGCGATGTCATTGAGCAGCTTTGTTGTTGACGTTCGCACCACGGCCCTTTTGCGCTTCATCCTGTCGATGTCCATCTTTGGGTCCCTAATTCCCGGGTTTTGGCACCAAAAAATGTTGTAGCGGAATAGCAGGGAGGCAGACTTTTTCTAGTGAGACGACGACAGAGAAAAAAACACGTCCTTTCAGTTTGAACGCATCACGAAGACTGGTTTATTCGTTCGCTATGTACCGCTGTCGTAGAGAGGGGAAGAAAAAAAGGAACAGCAAACAGAGAAGCACAAGTATTGTCAAAGAGTTTCCTCCGCACCCCGCACGTGCGACGGTCTTCAAGGACAGATGGACAAAACGCTTTCCGCGTGTTCGAGAAGGGTCATTGTGGCCCTCACCCCCTTTTCCCTTCACGGCTGGGCTTGTAGGTAAAAACAGATGTCAAGGACGCCCTTCGCTCCTTTCGCATTGCCCGTCACGCGAACCACCCGGAGACGAGTCCCTCCGAGTTGCCCCTCCTCCCCCTCTTCGCCGCGGAGTCTTTCAATTAACGCTCCCCCGAAGCGGGGGCTGCTTCCCAGTATGCGACAAATACAACACCCTGTTCAGCGGAAGCAGAAACTTGATCGGAGCTTTATGACGTCATGCAGCCCGATCGATCCTGGCAAATCGCAGTGGAAGGTTTCAAAATCTCACAGCTTGTGAGTTGGAGTATTTCGCCGTTGGAGGGCCAGCACAATCATTACGAGTTGTAGCTATATCTATAACGTTGTCAAACGTTAACGTCTCAGTCAAAAGGAGAATGCTGGCCGCACACCATCCCCTTCATGCCCGAGGACTCCACCATCAGCCTTCGAGCAGTAAACAGGCAAGCTCTCTCTATGTACTTTGAGGGGGTAGCACCAAACGACATTAAGGATATCCGGGTGAACACGCGGAAGAATATTCTAGCTGTGGACACAATGACTGCCAGCGCCATAGACAAGCTTCGCAGAGTATCAGATTTGGGAGGCATCAAAGTACGACCGGCTATTCCAATGGACGGTGCCTGCACGGCGGGAGTAATCTACGACATTGATTTGGCCATAGCAAACTCGGACCTCCCAACTCTCATAAAACCAGCGAACGAAGGAGTTCTCATCGCGAATGTACTTCGCCTCGGAAACACCCGATGTGTAAAGATAATGTTCAAAGGAGATTCCATTCCGTCGCATGTCAAAGTGGGACACTTCCGACATCCTGTTCGACCATTTGTCCCTAAACCACTCCAGTGCCATAACTGCATGAAAATTGGTCACATCAAGAGTGTATGTACAAACACCACAGTATGCCCCCGATGCGCTGAGCCGCACACTGCAGACGCATGTCGGGCAACAAGTCTGAAGTGCAGAAACTGTGATGGTCCGCATGATGCTGCATCCAAGGAATGCCCTCGGATTAAGAAGGAAATCGCCATTATCAAACAAATGGTTAGGGACAATTCAACCCACAGAGAGGCTGCTGAAAGGGTACGGCGGCGACGTAGTCGCCGACGGAGGCGTGTAGGACAGAGTGTTGCGCATAACCCATTTCCTCCGAGCACGAGTGAAGTAGTAAGCACGAAGCGAAAAGAAGTGGAGAAGCTCACAGCTGCGGATGAGTGGCCTACGCTTCCGCGTACACAGCCTGCAAAGGAGCCTCCTGCGAGGCCTCGCCGCCCTACACCTTCCACCGAGTCTACTTCCGTTGAGGATGTGTCAAGGGTCGATCGACAGATCATCCCGATGTTACGATCCCTCGTCGCTGTCATGGCAGACATACTAAGAAGCCTGGGAACTCCAACCGCTCGAAGCGGGTTACAGGTGTTGGACGCGCTGAGCCCAGTCCTCGCCTCCCTCGCGTAGAGTCATGGCAGGAGATCAACAATCGTTCCGCAAAGACGTCAGAGAAGCATCAGTCATCCAGTGGAACGCAAGAGGACTTAGATCACGGATTTCCGATTTTCGTCAGTACGTGTTTTCTAACCTTTTCCCAATCATCGTAATATGTGAACCGAAATTATCAAACCCGATCAGGCTATCTGGCTACGAATCAATCCCGTCCAAAACCCGAAACGAAAGCAGCAAGGTCATTGTGTATATTCGTCGGGAGCTTACCTACATCATTCAACCTGTGTCGCCTCATGATGAGAACCAATATGTTTGCTTGACTGTGAAGCAGAAAACCCTCACCTTCACATTAATAGGTGTCTACTTATCTCCCTCAGCCCGTTTTGATTGCCAAAGACTGGATGACATTCTTTCGAGCGTCCCGGATCCGTGGATAATTATAGGGGACTTCAACGCCCACCACCCAATCTGGGGAAGTTCAAAAGTCAATACCACGGGCCGGAGGCTGGCTTCATTTGTATCGACTCATGAACTGTCTCTACTTAATGATGGGAGCCCTACATTTCTGCGAGGATCAACGTACAGCAGCTGTTTGGACTTGACGTTCGTGTCACGTCGCTTCGCCACAAGCGTTAAGTGGTTTTTAGACATCGAGACACATGGTAGCGATCACATCCCCAGTTATCTCACCATCGAAGGCTTTGCTAGCGACCACCCGCCGAAAACCGTACGGAGGATCGATCTTTCAGCATTCACAACCAACATTGAACACGCTTGTGAAAAAGGCTTAACCTCTGGCATTGAGCAAGCGATCAAACAAGCAGCGCAGAGTGCGATGCGCACGCTGGCATATTCTTCAAGGCCCTCAGAAACGGACATGGAGTTAGAGCGACTCCGTGCGACTCGTCGGCGTGCGGAGCGTAAATATCGACGCACAAAATCCATTCAAGATCTACGGATGGCCAGGCGCATGCAAAAGAAGATCCAGCGTCGCATAGACAAACTGGAGTTTCAACGGTGGGCGAAATTTTGCGCGAGTCTAGACCCTCGCAAACCGCTTTCTCAAATATGGCGAACCGTGCGAGGCCTACGCACATTTCCCCAACAACGTTTTCCGTTTAAAGCCTTGGCCCTTTTCCAAAATAGAAAGGATATCGAGGTAGCGGAAGATTTTTGTAGGAAGATTGCGGGCCCACCAAATTGCACAGAAGCCCTTACTGCTGATTACACGCCACATTCACTTGACCCGCACCTGGACCTGCCGTTTTCAATGGAAGAACTGAATGTGGCTCTTGCTTCATGCAATCGATCGTCATCGCCTGGGCCGGATGGCATATCATACCGCCTATTATGCAATCTCGGTGATCGAGCACGAAGTGCTTTGCTGGAAGTATTCAATGAGTCTTGGAGAGATGGAACGGTCCCCAGAGAGTGGAAAACAAGCCGGTTGGTTGCACTTCTCAAACCTGGAAAATCGCCTCTAGAGCTGACATCATACCGCCCAATAGCGCTGGCTAGTTGCGTAGGGAAGCTGATGGAGCGAATGATCCTTGCCAGACTCGAGTGGTTCCTAGAACGCCATAGAATATATCCAGACGCCATGGCCGGTTTTCGTCGTCTTCGGAGCTCCATTGACAATGTCATTGACCTGGTGACCTACGTACAACACCAGAAAATGAGCAGACGGTTATCTGTCGCACTATTTTTAGATGTCAAAGGAGCATATGACAATGTTTCTCACGAAGCCATACTTGACGCCCTCGAGTCAGTTGGTTTGGGTGGGCGAGTGTACCGCTGGATCCAATGCTACCTACATATGAGATCATTGTTTATGCAAACTGATGATGGGCCGACTTCTGAACATTATACACACCGTGGTGTTCCTCAAGGTGGTGTATTGAGCCCCACACTGTTCAACCTGGTTCTTATCGGTCTCGTTGAACGCATACCAGATTCCGTGCAGATATCTCTCTATGCAGATGATATTTGTGCCTGGACATCAGGTGTAACACGTCCTCAGGTACGTGCGAGACTCCAGAAAGCAGCGAATTCAATATCGGCGTACCTTAGAGAACAAGGCCTCGAGATTTCTCCTGAGAAATCGGCGCTGGTCGCGTTCACGCGGAAGGCAATGACGTCATATCCCATCGCCATCAATGGACACAGTGTCTGCTACGCCAGGACCCACAGGTTTTTGGGGGTCACGATCGATCGAAATCTGTGCTGGAGTCCCCATGTGGCCACTCTAAAGAAGCGCCTAACGGCCATCGCACAACTTTTCAATTTCCTCGGAGGCAAAACGTGGGGCACATCAGTGCACGCGATGTTGCATTTGTACAAAACGCTGTTTCTGGGGTACCTGCGGTATAGCTTGCCGGTTCTGACGAACGCTTGCAAAAGCAGTATACGCACAATAGAAAACGCCCAGGGCCAGGCACTCAGAGTTTGTCTTGGATTACCACGCTGTACATCAACAGCGGAAACCATCGCAATCGCCAAAGATCATCCGGCCACAGTGCACATTACTTTGGAGGTGCTTAGAGCTCATATTAGACACCTTGCTCGCGCCCCTGCCCACCACCTAGCTTCGCTTCCAGAAGATCGACCGAGTGCCTCCTTCTGTAAGAGAGTATTGACTTTCCGTGAGTGCCTTCCAACAGTCTACACACCTCCGGAACGGATACTAACACCTCCTTGGTGCTTGGACCGACCAAAACTGCGCTTGACAGTGCCGGGGATTCGCAAGAAGGCGGAGCTCTCGGCGCCAGCTTTAAAGCAGATGATTCTACTCATGCTACACGAAGAATACAAAGATCATGTCAAACTTTACACGGATGGCTCGACAACTGTTGGAGGATCTGCAGGAGCTGTGATCTTCCCAGCAAGAGCCGAAACCATCCAGTTCAGAACGTCACACAAGACGACATCGACAGCCGTGGAGCTCGCGGCACTCCGCAGCGCACTCCGCAGGATTGACCAAGAGACACCACAAAAATGGAGCATTTTTACTGATTCGAAACCAGCTCTCCAATGTCTACACAATACTCTACGTCGTGGACCTCAAGATCAATTGGCGCTCGAAATACGACAACTGTACCATCACCTAATAGACGAAGGACATGACATATCTTTTCAGTGGTTACCAGGCCATTGCGGCATCATCGGTAACGAGCATGCCGACAATGCAGCTAAGAATGCTCACGAAAATGGAGTGATGGAACCTATTCCACTATCAAGAAGCGACGCAGCAGCAAAGATTAATACGCTTGCGCAGGATGTCGCAAGGTCTATGCGGAATACGCCCGGTTTTCTCCACACCCGTCTTCACCGCCTGGACCCAAGCCTACGACTTACTATTCCATCTGGCCTACCCCGATCCGAGACGACCCTTCTCTGCCGTATGTGGCTTGGGGTGTCTTTCACGAACGCTTTTGCTTGCCGCATCGGAATGAGAGACAGCGCTACATGCGACCATTGCGACAATGACGAAACAATTGAACATATTTTATGTCAGTGCCCCCAGTACAGCTCCCAGCGACAGTCCCTCTCAGCAGTGTTTGCTCGCCTCGACGACCAGCCATTTTCTGAGCAGTCAATCTTGGAATGTCGGAAAGATCGAGCTTCACGCCAGAAAGCAACGAAGGCGCTGATGAAGTTTCTGCGAGCGACCCGCCTCGTAGAACGATTGTGACACTACTGTGTGCGAGTGTGTGTATATGTGTTTGTGCTTCTCTTCCTCCCTTTCCCCTTACCCTTTCCCCAGTGCAGGGTAGCAAACCGGATATGTTTTCTGGTTAACCTCCCTGCCTTTCCGCATTAAATTTTCTCTCTATAACGTTGTGGTACTTGTGAGTCAAGTAAACATAGCGACATTAACTATATGTGGTTATTTAACGCTGCTGCGTGAAAACGATGACTTTCCAACGGAAGGATTGAGGGGGATAGTACGATAGAGAGACAGAATACATGAAAGGAAAAGCGAGGTCAACGGGACGTGTTGTCGAACGCAATCAAGTCCGAGTTTGCTGGGAAATGCAAACAAAAACGATGTAACAGGCGCAAGGACGGTTCACGAGTTTATGACCACTGTATCAGCAGGCGTTAAGGCTATCTCTGTGCATTCTGCGTTACCGGCAGTTGTTCAGTACCAATAGACTACCTAGAGGCAGTGATAAACCTTGCCCTATGCAAATAATCTTGTTCTTTCACCTTCAAATCGTGCGCGAAGTAACATTCTTCAAATGCCTTTGGCAATATATTTTAATCGATAAGTTGCCTAAAACATATATCAAAGAGTTTGTTGCAGGACGTACGTGTAATATATGCCTATATAAACAACTGTATTGCAAGACCAAGAGACGTGTGTTGTCTATAGATGGGCAACGTATCAAAAAGTATAGAGTCCTTAGCACAGGATAGGACCGACCAACACTCACTTTTTTTCTCTCTTGCCAGCGCCAGTATCCCGAAACCCCTTGGCGAACGGGTTGTTGTCGATCTTCAGTTGGGTTATCTGCGAGGAGAAAAAAATAAGGCAAGAAAGCTATAATTTTCGCATGAATCAGGCCTTTCATACACTCTTGCGGCGTGCTCCGCAACACACATCCTGATGAGATAAAACCACGGAATCGGTAATTCGATCCGCTGAATATCAAGCGATCTCGTAACAATTCGCACCATAGACGAGAGCACGTGGAGTATGCATGTATAAGTGCAAGGTTCCGTTGTGTGCCACATTCTGCATTAAGCGAGACCCCACGGAGGCTCAAGGCATATGACGTTTTCAATGGCACATTTCGCACATATACACAACGAAGGATAACGGCATCTCGCGTATACGTTGAAATCGAACGGCGTTCAAGTAAAACGTGAGCTAGACTTGATAAAACACACATTGTTGGCTCTTGCGATTATGCAATACACATGTATGCCACGCACAACATCGGTGGACTCTGTAGGCTCGTACTGACGATGAAATATTTAAGGCTTAAACAGCCCCCGCGTTGTCACATTGAGATGTAACATCGAGTTTGCAGGCTCCAAGCTTGTCGTTGTCCGCCACGCGGTCGAGTGGTGCTGGTTACTGTGCTCGCCTGCTGACCCAATTAAGGGTCGCGGGTTCGATTCCGACCCCGGCAGTCGAATTTTAACAGAGGCGAATAGCTCATATACTGTGCGATGCAAGTGCACTTTAAAGTACGCGACATGGTCGAAATTTCCGAAGCCCTCGACTACGGTGTCCCTCATGCATAATCACGTCGTGGTTTAGGGCAGTTAAACACCAGTTATTATATATAATCAGCATGTTGAGTGGAGCTTAAAATATCGATGCGCAAACACAAAAGTGCCTTCTCTTGTGAACGATTCATCTCGATTCAATCACAATGGGGTTAATTCATCATGTTTCCGCAATGACGCCCACGGGATGAAAACATTCAGTGTTCATTCCTATGGAGTACATGTACAATAAAGTTGTTCCCATTAAAAAAATAAATTTGCTTCTAATTCATCCACATAGCAGAGGTAGGCATATACTCGTGCAACATATTCGGTGCGTATTAACGAGCACGTTTATTATTATTTTTGGAAATCAGGTGCCCTATTGACCTTTCGCACAGCTTTCTAATCAGCTTCCAGTTCCCGTCTTGATTCGCCTACTTCATTTTCTGGAATTTACTCGTTCGTTTTCCCGTTGAGGCTCGCCCCCTTTCCAGTTCCTGGAGCGGCGTGCGTGTCACATCGGTCGCGAGGCATGCACCTTTCTTTTATCCAGCTCCCACAGAAAGGCCCCCTCGCGAACCGTCCTCGCACAAGGTATACACCTAAAGGACTCCACTCGCGTATCCGCGCTGACATCATACGCCGTTCAACAGGAGCAAAAGAAGGAGAAGCGTACACCGTCACACGCACAAAACAAAGGAAAACAGAGGAAGCGCGCGTTAAAAGAAGGATCGTGCGGGAGATAGGACAGGTCTCCGACGGAAGGTTGCCGTGCCGTGCCCCGGGCTGCAGGAGCCAATCTGGACGTGCCCGCGCGACACTTCACTACCTTCTCGAAGAGACGACTGCTGCTGAGGTGTCGTGTCGCGCGGCACCATCGCGTGATGCCTGCACGGTCATTTGGCGCGGCGCCTGGACCCGAGGCTAATGACGGAACAGCGGTGTGGTAGCTACACACCGCCGGATCTTCTTCTTCCTCTTGCAGATGCAGTTCCTTTTTCCCCGCTCGATTGTATCTTTGTTTCTCCCCCGACGCGCTTCGCTTGTGTATAGGCGCCGCCTTGCTCCTTTAGAATCGCTGATGCCTCGGGGCCACACAGATCTCTTGAGCTTCCCTCGGCTGCCTGCCTCACAGCTCTGATGGTGGTGCACGCACGCGTTATCACGCAGTATACTACGAGCGAAATAAAAAAATATAGAAAAAGAGTATAACACCGAGCCACTGCGCGCATGTTCTACAAGTGTGTTTAAGTATGTATGCACGTGTGTGCACGGATGAATGTTTTGAAAGTTGTGATTGTTTGCAACAGAACTTGTCGATTGTGCGTATATTTTCTGAAAGATGTGCGCAGGACGATATAAGTGACATCCGGTTGGATCCCCGACGTGTCCAACCGGAAATGTTTACTTTGTGTTTCCTGATGCAGCATGTTGGCATCATGATGCAATCATCGTTTTTTTTTTTCTTTCTGAATGGGTGCATCAGCGCTGCAGCGGCCCTATTTGCTCCACTGGGCATCAGGAACGATAAGACGGCACACTTCAGCACTCAAGTCAAGCACACTTCAGCACCTGTATGTGATGCTCGCGAGCACTTGAACATCAGCGCAGGGTCTATAAAATGGTATATATGTCACTAGAAATGCTGCAGAATTTCCATAACGATTTTCTAAATATAAGGTTGGGCGATGGCGACCTCTGATGATGCTCTCATTCCATAAATATCGTTCTATGAAATATATCGGTCAGATAAAATATATTTGTCCCGATTAAAGCGCCGGAACATGGAACAAAAACAAATTTAATTCAGACTTCTCGGGCTATATATACTGTACATATAATGCGGGTAATCGACTCAGTTGTAGCAGTGAAGCTATCACGAGCACTTCCGCAACATTTTATTTATATATAGATCCAATGCACTGACTCTGTAGTGTGACAGTGTGACAACCACATCCATCATCGGCAACGCGCGCTCTGAACATGTACATTGAACAGATCGGTCACCATTTCGTGCCACAGTTGATGCATACGGCGTCAGGTGGTGAGGTGCGGCGCACCCGAATCAGATGTCGCGGTGTCAACATGTCGGTCGAGTCGTTCGGCGAAAGCGTGTGCGTGACGCTTTTGTACAAGCTCGCTCGTGTGGAAAATATTCCCGTGCTCGTCTGACTGCACCCACTTTTAATCTCCGACTTTCTGATTGTGGAATTTTCGTAAAACTTGGAAGTCGTCACTACGGATACGCGTATACGAGCTCATGTCGAAGACTGAACTAACGTACACGCTAATCAAGAACAAGATAGATAGATATGTGGGGTTTAACGTCCCAAAACCACCATATGATTATGAGAGACGCCGTAGTGGAGGGCTCCGGAAATTTTGACCACCTGGGGTTCTTTAACGTGCGCCCAAATCTGAGCACACGGGCCTACAACATTTCCGCCTCCATCGGAAATGCAGCCGCCGCAGCCGGGATTCGATCCCGCGACCTGCGGGTCAGCAGCCGAGTACCTTAGCCACTAGACCACCGCGGCGGGGCTAATCAAGAACAACGAAACATGGATAAACCTAAGAACAAATTAGCAAGTTTGGACAGACGGCCCCTCGCATTAAAAAATTACTCGGACCATGGCCTGAGATGCATCTTCAGGAAGAGGCAAACATCTTCCTGACAGACATCTTAGTGGAGACCGGACTGGATAAGCGCCTGTGATAGACAGCCAGAGATTGATATATATGAATTCAATGTTTTAGTACATATACTGACATGTAGAAAAGAAATGTGTGCGTGTGAACAGTTACGACAGCATGAACTGCTGTAAGCAAACAGTGTATTGACATTATATTTGAACTGGTTTCAGTGCGATATTATGTTTTTTTATTGTTCATTTTTGGGTACAGTTCAGTATTATTATTTTTTTTTCGCTGCAGAACTTCGTGATATGGAGTAGCCGAGGCACTATGGACCTCAACCTCTCCGCAGCAAGACAGTTGGAACAGAACAGAACAAAACCTAAGCAAGGTGTGAGCCATATTAACGCGATAGCGTAAAGAGGTTGTTCCGCAGAAATTGAGGCGTCGGGGATTGTGAGCAGAAGAATCATCTTATGTGTGAACGAGAAATCGAGACCGATGCAAATGAAGTAAGCAACTGAAAATCCTGGGTCCTATTGGGCATCGGATCCGGTCCGTCTGCGAGGCAAGCGGACGTTTTACCCCACATCGATGCGTCTACGTGTGAACATTTATTTATTTATTTATTCATTTATTGCATCCTTAAAGGCCCGAGGGCATTACATAAGGGGGAGCAAAAAATACGCTGTGAATGTGTATAATTCAAGTTGAACAAATTATTATAAACAGTACAGTTCTAATATGGTAGTTTGGTCAAAAATGACAACAAAAATGAATCAAATAACACACAAAAGAAACGCTTTGGCTGGGAATTAGAGAACAAATAACTAGGCACAAGCAAATTATACATACAGTACATTGGTAGAATATATTTACAGCCACGGGTTAATGGGTGGAATCAAAGTGGGATTCCAATTTTGCGCGGAATGATGTGCGGTCAGGTGTGGCAACAATGGTATCGGGAAGATGATTCCAAAGTGTTATTGCTTGGGGGAAAAAGGAGTCGTTCATTGCGGATGTACGGCCGTTGATTCGTGCAATGGGGTTGAATGGTTAATGCGGGAAGAAGTTCTGTTTGGGGGCTGTAAAAGTTCGTGTCTTGATTGGGGTCGGAAAAAGAAACTGTGGAGGAGGCATAGGCGCGAGATGAGGCGGCGCGACGCGAGTGATGGCAGTTCAATTGATTGTTTAGGGCGGTGACGCTGATTTCTCTGGAGTACTGTAAGGTTATAAAGCGGGCAGCGCGGTTTTGAACTGCTTCTAGTTCGCTAACGAGGTATGCCTGGGATGGATTCCAAATGGACGATGCGTATTCGAGCTTTGGCCGTACGTATGTTAAGTATGCTAGTTTTTTAACGTCAGGAGATGCTGATTTGAGGTTACGGCGCAGAAAACCAAGCGTACGCAGAGCGTCTGAGCAGATGGACTGTACGTGCGGTGCAAATGAAAGAGATGGGTACATGTGCACTCCGAGATACTTGTATGACGAAGCCGAATCGAGAGGAAGCGAATTGATAAAGTATGTATGATGAACAGTGGTGCGTTTACGGGAAAATGACATCGATTTGCATTTGGTTAGATTTAACGGCATTGATGAGTCTTGGCTCCATAGCGCAACTGTGTCGAGGTCTTGCTGTAGTTTAGTACTGTTTTCAAAGTTGTGAATGGGGGAGTATATGACACAGTCATCCGCAAATAGTCGAAGTTTTGTTTGAATGTTTGTTGGCAGGTCGTTTATGAATATTAAAAATAGAAGAGGTGATAAGCCCGCACCCTGAGGGACGCCTGATGATACGTGAGTTTTAGAGGAGTTATGATTATTAGCAGAGGTGAATTGTTTACGGTTGGAGAGGAAGTGTTTAACCCAGGAGACAATATTCTGTGCAATGCCAAGGGAATTAATTTTGCTAAGTAATAAGTTGTGTGGTACGCGATCAAAAGCTTTGGAAAAGTCTAGGAATATGGCATCAATCTGCAGGTTATCATCCATGCTTTTTAGTAGGTCGTGGGTAAACTCGGCTAATTGGGTCTCACATGAGAAGTGCTTTCGGAAACCGTGCTGGTGATTATAGAAGAAATTTATTGATTCAAGGTGAGTCATGATGTGAGAAGATATAATGTGTTCTAGTAATTTAGAGGGAATGCTTGTCAGGGAAATAGGGCGGTAGTTTGCTGGATTCGTTCGCTCTCCTGTTTTGAAGACGGCTACTATTCTGCCTATCTTCCAATCGTCTGGAATTTCGCTTGTTTCAAGGGACTGCATGAAGATGAGGCAAAGAATCTGACTAACCACTGTGACGGTGTTAACTAAAAGTTTGGGGGTTATTTGGTCAGGACCTGGCGCTGAATATATCTTAAGACCGGTGATTAGTTTAACGATTCCTTCGGGGTTAAATGCTATTTCGGGGGATACAGCGCCGGGGGAACGGGTAGGTATTCGTGTTGACTGTGTAATGTTAGGGGTAGAAAATACTGATGAAAAGTAATCATTTAAAGCGGAGGCAACGTGTTTTGCGTCTATTGGTTCCCCGTCTGGGTCTAGAAGATCTATGTTGGTACTTTGATTTTTGTGAGAGAGCATGCGCCAGAATTTAGTGGGATTTGAGCGGAGGATAGATAATAGGTCGCATGAAAAATATTTATCTTTGGCTTTTTGTAGTTCCGTAAGATACTTTTTGGCGCACAGGTGATATTTTTCCCATGTTAAAGGGGAATCGCATTGACTGGCGGTCCTATAAAGACGTTTCTTTTTATTTAAAAGACTTTTCAGTTGTTTGTTGAACCAATGATTTGTGGAATCTGATTTTACGCGAATGGTTGGAATATACTGTTTTTCTAAGTTAAGTATCGTGTTTTTGAATATCTGCCAGTTGGCGTTTACTGAGCGGGTGTGATATGATCCGCGAAAACTGTCAAGAAAAGAACCGAGTTTGTCGTTGATAGCGTCATAATTTCCTCGTTTGTAATCAGTTATGAATTTTTCAATCGGCGACCTTCTGATCAGAGGTAGAGATATGCAGTTGTGGATAAGGTTATGGTCGCTAAACCCGGGGAGTACTATTGTGCGCTTTATGTCATCCGGGCTTGATGTTAGAAGAAGATCTAAAGTATTATCACCTCTTGTGGGGCATGTTATAGCTTGGTGTAGGTTAAAATCTAGCGTCAGATCAAGGAATTGCTTTGATTCGTGAAAATAACTTACTCTGCTTGGAAATGCAGTGAAAGTAACTTTTGTTGTTTACAAACATATGCATCCTGCATATACGCTTCACAACACACCGTGAAATATTGCAGTAATAATAATGCGTGACACAAGCGTGCATCGAAATCGGGCGTAAGAACATGTTAGTATCATAACGATTTCATAGTTTAACGCTGGTCATCCACTGCAAAAGACATACACGTTACTGAGCCCATTCCCTTAAACGGGTCATGGCACCCAATTTTCAACCATAATCCGTGTTGTGTACGTTGATTCTTGTATACGTTCACAGACAAGCTGACGAAACTTTAGCGAATTCGGTCGAGCCGTTATTTTATAATAGAAAATTTTTATAAACTAGCGCGCGAGGCGAAACTGGCGAGCTCGCTATCCGTGACGTGACGATGCACTTGCTGGTCGAGCTGCTGCACGGTCTGCATTCTGGAGGACGATCGTGTTTCGTGGTCAGCTGCGCTGCAACCGAACTTTTTCTACGTCGTTCAACTTGCGCCACTGGAACTAAATGATTTCCGGCCGTTGAAACAATGCCACCGCGTCACCCATGTAGCGCTCGTATACACTTGCAGCAAGCAAATTCGGAGGTCGAAAAGCGTCCTGTGAATGTGCAATGTGTGTGCCGTTTGCCAATACGGATAAATATTTATTGAAACTCCTCGCAGGCAGTGCCATATATATAGTTGAGCGTCACACTTGCTATTTTTTTTAACGGTACCGAATGCAATCGACAGAGTTCGATCGAAGATTCGGCCAAAGTGTATATCACCCTAGTGCCGCACTGACATGCCGTTCACTTCGGCTCAGTCTAAATATGCCGCATGCAACAATCGATGGAAAAACAGCAGTCCCA
This sequence comes from Rhipicephalus microplus, assembly GCF_013339725.1. Taxonomy (NCBI): domain Eukaryota; kingdom Metazoa; phylum Arthropoda; class Arachnida; order Ixodida; family Ixodidae; genus Rhipicephalus; species Rhipicephalus microplus. The sequence goes on from NC_051165.1 coordinate 125,239,107, forward strand.
ACGTGCACTATTGCTACAACCACTAATTTATCAGGGGCGATAGCTCCTTAAGGCGTGGGCTGTGCGTCCCCTGTATGTAGCCACCTCTCGTTTAGTTACTGCAGTGTTCAATAGATGGCGGTACTTGTAGCTGATGATGAAAGGATGCAAGATGTTATAAACTAGACGGCGGCACTTGTAGTTGATGATGAAAGATGCGAGACGTTATAAAATAGGAATGATGTCACATATGGCGCGTGTCATTGGTGGAAGGCAATCGTTCGATTTAGTGCGGCGTCGTACGCTAGGGGGAGCGTTGTAATAAAATCGAGTGGGCAAAGTGTACGGAGGATTCATGGTCTGCCAGGTTTACCTCTGGAGCTTTGCCCATTTATCATCATTCTCTTCGTGGATATGGCAGCACTATTTATGTTCAGCACCGAAAGTCGTGCATGCACAAATGGTATTCGAATAAAAAATCTGCACACTTTGCCAATTCCACGGCGCTAAGCAACACTTGCTCGCGAATGCAGCGTCGACGGACACCCGTATCCCAAACTCGCTTTTCGACCTGAAACACTTCAACTAAAGCTACTTATCATTGCGGAAAGGTGTCTGCAATGTCTGCCACAACGGCGAGGTCGTTGGCATTTTAGTTCACACCGCTTTCGACGCTTTCACGTCCCTTCAGCTGGTGGCGATGGAGTAGAAGTCAGAATGCGCAACATACTCGACATCGTCGCCGCATATGGTGATGGTGCCGGTAACACACCGCAACACTTGCAACCTGCTGACACGTGCAGACCGGAAGTATTTTTAGGGTACAACGCTTGCTATCTTGAAAAAGTCTATACTCAAACACTTTGTGCATGAAACCTTTTAGGTCACTTCATTTACCAGCTCCCAACTTCGAAACTGAAAGCACGTTCTCAAGTCTTTTCAAGGGTAAGGAAAATCTCTCTTTAGTGTTTCAGATAAACGGGACGTAAAGTCCAAAGGAATCTCTTATCATTTTTATGTAGCTCAAAAGAACATTTATTTTAATATATTTTGCCAATTAAGGGAAGGCATGTGTACAAATTGAGCTGTCTGTTTTCTATAAAGCTCTTCTTGCCAGTGACCGATGATATTAAGGCACATCGGTGGATGAATTCGGATGTCATCAAGGGTCTTTATGCACTAGGAAAAATATATCGCTTTTGTGTTCAACTCTTAAAGGTGTATCGAAATTTTGCAATGTTTGTTTGGAAGGAAGAATCACTGTAAGCACATATGGTGTGACCATAAGAGAAGTAACGAAAGCTAACGTCATTTCGAGCATCGGAAACTGCTTTTTTTATATTTTCTGCCATTACCACATCCCCATAGACCTGGTTTCAGCTGTGGTCCTTTCTCCTCTTGTTTTATTACTCTATCTCGTTCATATGTGTGAAATTTGGTTACGTCACACAAGCGTAGTCCAGTATGAACTTAAAGAAACGATACAGTTTCGCAGGAAGATGAACCTAAAGTGATGTAAAGTGATCGGGGAAACGTTCTGTATTATATATATATATATATATATATATATATATATATATATATATATATATATATATATATATATATATATATATATATATATATATATATATATATATATATATATATATATAGGCAGGCATGGTGGTTGAGTGGCCGTAGCGTTGCATATAGTCTAGTAGATCCTCCGTGAGCGGTCACAACGTGGTTTATTTCGACGTTTCGGCCTAGAGTCTGGCCTTCATCAGGAATAAAGATACAGTTTGTCGGTGCTCAGCTTTATACAATCTCAAATCAGAGGGCAAGGTAAGAGGGGGAAAAAAAGAAAAGAAAAAAAAGAAAAGAAAAGAAAAAGAAAGAAAAAGAGAAAAATAATATACGGTGAAGGCCCCTCGGGTGCCCCCTTCCACTTTTCCCTCCACTCCCCCCATCTCTCTCCCCCTCTCCCCTTCACCTTTCTGATGTCAGCGGTCTGTGTATGTTTCCGTTCACTAGCGCATTCCTCCCGATCAGACGGTCCCTCCTGGCACTGGCGGTTCGGTGTGGGGAAAAAAAAGAGCTTTTCAGGAAGTCCTAAGCCTTTAAACTGCTCGGGGTCCCGTAAACAATTCGTCGTAGAAGGACAGGGGCCGCGTATTGTGGCAGAGGCTGGTCAGCGGGCATTTTAGGAAGTTCTAAGCATATATATATATATATATATATATATATATATATATATATAGTGTAATGACGAAAACCGAAACTGGAACTCTCTCTGGCACAGACTCGCATGCTAGGAGGAAGAGGAGGAAGACGAAGTTAGAATAAGAACAGCCGGCCTGCAGCAAAGGCGTTGTGTCTTATTTCTCTCGTCGTTACAATGGCGCAGTCGATGAAGAAGACGTCATACGTCCCGGCTTCGTCATCCAGGACGCCCGCCGACGTGCAGATGCGGTAAGCGTCGCTCGGGGACGGCGTCAAGGCCTCCTCAGCAGCTGTTCACCTGCCGCCACTGCCACCACCGTTCGGGGATGGCGCCAAGGCCTCCTCGGCGGCTCTAGTATACCCATCACCGGTATTTCTTCATGAAAAGGGACACCGTCTACGCGTCCTTCGCCACGGATTGTGCCGTGAGCACAGGTCGACAAGTGAACCCTGCGGCACAAGCCACCTGTCCGTACCCTCGTGGATCATCGGCAGCGTGGTTCTCTCATCGTAAAAACGCTGTTCACGCTTCCTCGATCATGGAGCCGACAGCCCTCCTGCAGCCGGGAGCACCTGTGCCGCCATTCGGGGACGGCGTCCAGGCCTTCTCGATGGCTCCTGGGCAGGCTTGCCCCGGCCCCACCACGACAGTACATGGCCTGTCGTTGACCGGGAATGCCGTTCACGCTTCCCACTGCGACAACGTCCTGCTCAGTGCTTCATCGGCACCTCAGCCGCTCAGGGGTGCTGTTCAAGCTCCCTCGGCCGAGGGTACCACAGCAGTGAGTACGCTGATCGGGGAACACGTCCCCACTGGCTCCGCATGTGGGCCGCCCGAGAGTGCCACCGAGCTTTCGCGCACCATTGCGCGACTCCGCCTCGAGGTCGGCGCCCTGACAGCGTCGAGTTCTGCGATATTCCCTGCTGCCTTGCCGGGACTTCACATTATCGATGAGGCGTTGGCCGCGGCCGCCTCGCAAGACCATTCAACAACTTCCCCCGAGAGCCGCAGCAAGCTCCAGTATACTCTCGCGGCTCTTTCACACCAACTTGGCTGTGTGGCGTCGCTATTTTCTGGAGCTTCGCCTGCCGTGACACCACCACCGGCTGCCTCCGAGCTACCCGAGTTTCGCGGCTTCCAGGACGATGCCGTCGATTGGGTGGCTACCATCAATGCTCTCGGAGCTCGCAAGGGATGGAGCGACAATCAGAAGTGGTGCGTGGCCTTAGACCGCCTTCAAAATCCTGCTGCTGCGTGGCACAGGTACGAAGGCGTGCGGCAGCAGTCCTGGGCGGACTGGAGCGCCAAGCTCATTGCTGCGTTTGGAAGAAATGAGTCTGACCTCACTGCTACCTCTCATTCTACCCTCGCCACTACCGAGCAAGGGGCTATTGAGAAGCACAACGACGAGGCAGCTGCACCCTCTGCCAACCTGCCCTACCTCGGAGATCAACCTCACGAGGCGCCGCGCCCCCCTACAGCTGTGCCGCGTGCCCCCTCCCCGGACAGCTTCCCAGAGTACCCTGCGGCAATCATCGAGACAAGCTGGACGGTGTACTCCTCCGGGCAAATCTCTGACTCCGCGTCGACACCTGACACACAATTACCCTTGACCCAACTTAGGACCGCCTATAAAGCACAGAAGCCAGTGAGCCAGCCTCCAAGCTGGTCAGCCCCAAATGGCCTGGATCCATTGACCTGCTGCGTGACGACGGCGGCTCTTTCACAACCAGCCGGAGACCAAGCACACGTCACAACGGCCAGTTTGACCCATAGTAAGGAGCCGCACCATCCCCTGCCACCTTTGCCGTCATTGGCCGAGTGCGTGGACGCTCGTAACTTGCCAAATGCCGTCTCCCCTAACGAGCCACAAGTGCCTACTCCACCTGAGGAGGATGCCATCGAAGTCATTCCGGTGCAGTTCACGGTTGCTCCGGATGGCGAGGCAACTGGCCATGTCGACATGAACGCACGTGACGGATTGGCAAAAACCTCCACTTCGACCAGCAGTGCATCAGCGAAGACGCTAGAGCACGACTTGCGTCGCAAGTCTACGCGCAAAGTCTACACAGCGATGTCGCTGATATCTATCGATATAGCCCATCGTACCTTCCCTCGCTCTGAACAACGCAGGCGTCCCCGCTCAGTGTGGGCCGCAGTACTGCATACTGGTGTCCCTGCAATGTCATCCAAGCAGCGAAGGGGTAGTCATCGCGATGGTCCGCCACCAATGCGATCACTCCGCACCAGCCAGTATCACCTGCTGGGTTTACATTCTCCAGGTGACTACATTAACTTGCCGCGCGGACGCGACCTGCAACGACCACCTCGACACAGCCAGGGTCGTCCACCAGAGTACAGGACAGTTCCACAGGACAGCTCGAGGCGTGCACATGACAGACTACCACGGCACTCCCAGTGCCGCCCTCCAGAGAAAATTGCCCTTTGCGCGCTAGCAGTCATGGCCGAGTGTAATGACGAAAACCGAAACTGGAACTCTCTCTGGCACAGACTCGCATGCTAGGAGGAAGAGGAGGAAGACGAAGTTAGAATAAGAACAGCCGGCCTGCAGCAAAGGCGTTGTGTCTTATTTCTCTCGTCGTTACAATATATATATATATATATATATATTCCTTGCACGGTTAACAACGATGCGCTACTTCGCATCAGCTTTACTCAAACCATACCCAATGACGAGAATAATCAATTAATGCAATATAGAGGTGCGCATGCAGGAGAGCACAAAGTGTAGCCGAAATGATAAGCCACGGCCAACAATAGCCGCAGGGAAGACTATAGTTCCGAAATTCGGTTCTACTGTTCGCATTCGATCGATCGGGAACCAAGTAACTGTTTTGCGCAGATTTCAATGTTTGAGCCCGGGGAGGGAGAAGAGTAGACATTTCAGTGTAGTCATCATAGCCGAGCAGGTATACGCCCCATCACGGAATCAAGACCACCCCTGCGCAGCAATGACCTCATAAGACATCCACCCGCGTACATCCCGCGCAGACAACAACCTCCGACTGAATACAAAGCCTTGCAGCGCACCCGTATTCGCTTCATTTCAAGGTTCTGGTCTCAACGGTGACGCAGAGCAGATGCCGTGCGCTCACGGGTACAGGGCTGGAGGGTCGGCCGCTTGTTGTGTCTCGAGCAGCAGCCGCAGCTTTGGAGCGCAAACAAGCGGCCTAATCGCAGGGCCATGTTTGCCGTTGGCCCTGCGCCGGTAATGAACGCGCGCGCGCGGAGCGGAAGCGGCTGACGGACTCGGGCACGTCAGCGCCGTCTTCATATTCCCCGACGCAGATGCACTTCGTCTTCTTCACGGTCCGTCTCTGGGAATGGAGTTGCTCCTGCGGCTTCCGTCAGCTCGCCCCGCTCCCGCTGACACGCCCACCCCGGGACCTCCTTCTGCTCTTCCGTTGTGTTTACTTGCGTCGGGTACGGAGATGATACTACGAGACGTTCTCCTGCCGTGATCTCCCGTGGAGTCCAGCGGCAGGTGTGAAGCGTAAGTCGGTGCTCGCACGCGATGCTGTATAAGAGGACGCGCCGAGCGGCGGCCCACCGTCTTCTGCGTGTACTGTATACAGTGTACCAGGGACGTTGTTTGGACAACAGCCCCGCGGGCGACCGCCGACTGTAACGTGCTTGAAAGGTTTCCGGTCATTCGGCGCACTTGTCGAATTTCAATGGGCGACATGTGGTACGAAAACGGCCCACGAAGTGAATACCGAGCGATATCAGGTTTATCGAAGCGGGAATGACATCACAGTGCATATAAACAGGGTGTCCCAGCTATGACGCGAAACAAGATTGAGAGGGGAAAAAAAGTGGAAAGGCTTTACGCGAAGCACATCTATGGTATACATAGCTCCCATTTCCATGGAGTACCCACGACTAATTTTTCCGTTATTCAGAATAAATTATTTATAGTCATCATTATATTCGTGACTCGACAAGTACTCAGCTAATTATCGAAATGCCAATGAAGCATATGTGGGCGCTTTGAAATGACATCTAACTACGCTATTTTCAACAACGTATACTAATTGCGTACTCATCCTTCCGTGATTGATAAGGAAAGTCCACGTAATCTGAAAATATATATCTGAAAAGTGGCATGTGACTAGGCTGCAGCACGCATCAGCAAGCAGCGCTCTCAAACAGGCTCACTGTGAGGTAGCCAGTATCGATGAATGAAAAAATAGGAAAAAGAAAAGATACGGGTAGAGTGCTCCAACTGCTGTTTTAATAAATAAGAACGTGAGATATCAATAATTATAATGGCGTACAATCGAGCGGAAGGAATCCCTGCGAATTTGCGAATTATGTTGTAAGCGCCCTCACCCGACATCTATACAACCTTGAAAAATTGTCGAACAATGTCTCTGGCATTCACAACAGGAAAAGCGGTTGTTTCGAGTATTTATAAGCTTATACTTGAGAGCACGGCTTTCACTTGCGCGTGGAGCGTAGTCAATTGCTACGCGTCTCTAAAGATTGAAGACCTATAGTCAGTCTCAAGCACCGGGGACATCCTTGCATCAGATGTGCATAAACTTACAGATCCCGAGGGCTCAATTAGGTACATTATAGGACGAAGGATCCCACGGATGGCGACGGATCAAGACGCAACTTTGCGTTACTGTTCTGAACTATAGTCTATCAGTCTGTCCTTTGGACCTGCTGGCTTGTACTATACATATATGTACACGAAAAGACGTATTTATCACAACTAAAAATGCGGAATATGAGGTATCGCATTTTCCCAATACATATAAAGAATAAGCAACTAAATGAAACAGAAATAACGCAGGGATAATAAAACGGCCTTCGACGTAGACATCGAAGAAATAGAAGAAATAAACGACACCTGGCCGTTCGTTCGACTATATTGCAACGACCCGGTGACATGGCGCATAGCGAATAATTGATGCCTGTGCCAGCCCAGGTCGGGCGTCATCGTCTCGTAAAGCGGGATCGGCTGCAGGAGGACCACACGGCGCGCCCTGAACTGGTGATGTTGGCTCGCAAAACAAGGAACGTTGATATACAGTCGTGCCGCATCGGAGACGGAGTCGTCAATTTTGGCCCACGACACGGCCGTGTTCATGTAAGCGGCACTGCAGGTAATATCCTGGGCAGCGGATATATATTATTGCATGAGTTGTGGTGCGCAGGAATGACTGCGGCCTCTGGTGGTCGTGTCGTATACGCGAGGCCATCGTTATACAGAGTACATATATTTCAACTGAAAACGTTATTAACTGTAGGACACTCGACTGCGTAGCGACTTCAGTGGATGTGCTCCTTCCGTGTATGAAAGCGGTGTCATACTATAGAGACTTTGAACACTGCGAAAACACTGATGCCGCCTGCGGAATCGAATAAATGGAACGCGCTCAACGCGTGAAAACCATCAGATGCTTATGAGGAATTCCGACTAATTACACCACTCTGGGTTCTCTAATGTGAGCCTAAATCTGCAGGTATATACACGGGCGTTCTTGAATTTCGACCCCATCGAAATATGGCTGGTGGCCGACAGTCGAACACGCGCCTTTGAACTCTTGCAGCGCTACAAGAAATCCACCGTGTTTTTGTAACATGTTTAGCATTGCTACGATACTGAGGGGATGCGCAAGAAGGGAAGAACAAATTTTTCGCATTCATCTTCTCAGGAGATGATCAATGCACTTCTGTATACAAACGCATCTCACCGTAACAATGTGTTCGACGGTACAACATGACAACGTCGTATATAGGGCCTCTAATTACAAGCTAAAGGAAAGCGGGTAATTCAAGGCAACGCAGGTAAACCATCCTGTTAATGTAGGCGTAAATCATTATGTTGATGATGATAGCAAAATTGGTTGTGCATTGCCACAGATGGATGATATTCTGTATCGGTGACATTAGAACGTAGAAGTGTATAGATAGATGTAGGCCTATATACTGAGAACCCTAGTGATAAGTTAATGCAACAATAGAATTCGGAAAACTGTACAACACCACAACCAGATGATTGATATGTGGGGTTTAACGTCCCAAAACGGCCATATGATTATAAGAGATGCCGTAGTGGAGTACTCCGGAAATTTCTACCGCCTGGGGTTCTTTAGCGTGCACCCAAATCTGAGTACACAGGCCTACAACATTTCCGCCTCCATCGGAAATGCAGCCGCCGAAGCCGGGATTTGATACCGAGACCTGCGGGTCAGCAGCCGAGTACCTTAGCCACTAGACCACCGCGGCGGGGAACACCACAACCAGTGGTACCATCTTGGAGCAAGATGAAAGTACATCACAGTATGGTTATATACTGCGACTTTTACGTTACGAGTGACAACGCTCCGTGCGGACTTATTTGGCCCCTTCCCTTCGTTTCCGATATGCACTTAAAGTAAACTGTCTGCGTGGTTTAGGAACACAGCGTGAATTGTCTGAATCGGTGCGTCACCATTACGCAGATGCATTTCAGGTTTACCCTAAACTTCACCACACGCTGTTCATGCACGTTCCATCACCGGCACCCGATTACGTGTGCCGAACGCAGGAACGCAGAGGTGGTCCAGTCGTTACGGTATCTGCCTGCCTACCCGGTAGTATAGCGACATCGATTCCGGCGCTGACGGTCGCATTTTCGATGCAGCTAAATATACTATGGCTGCAAGTGTATAGCTCCCCACTCTAAGAACTTCGACTCTCTTCGGGAGAGTTGTGAGACGCCCGACTTTCCAAAAGAGACTCAATGCGTGGCTCTTATAGACAGAGTCAAGGTGCCTTTCTAAATAAAGTGTTAGGCATGTGAATCCCACGTGCATAAATAGAGAACCAAAATGACATCTTTTCTTTTTTTAAGGTGTATGTGCAGGTGCACAATGAGAAACCCACAGGTGGTCAAAATTTCCGGAATCTTTAATTCCTCGATGTCATCATAGTCCTTATCATGGTTTTGGCGCGTAACAGCCCAGAAATAATTTTCAATTAAGCCTACATTCATACATAATTCATGCTAGTATATTCAGCAACTATGCTTATCTTGCAGGACATTTTATTTGACATTCATTTTAATTTTGTGCGGAGTTGGAGAAAAACCTATAGCGTGCAGCCGAAATATGTTACCTGGTCCTAAGGGTGAAAAACTGTGACGCTCCCATATAGAGAGGAGCGAAGAGAGAGAGAGAGAGAGAGAGAGAGAAAGCAGAGACTTCACTTAAAAACGACACGTGGTTTCATTTTCCAATCTACTAACGGTGACTGTCACGAGAAAATATTATACTTCACTTGAAGCGCCACCACTGTACAGCCAGCCGTCATAGAAACCTCAGAGTAGAGAAAACCACTGGTCCCCTCTTCATGGCATTCGTTATACACTAAATGATTTTTTTTTTGCAGCAGCAGCTATAAGCGTTCATTTCGTCGCGACGCAACACTCGCTTTAATAGTATATGCAGTTCGTTTCGATTTAGCGAGCCACAGCGCAGAGATCCATCCACAGTGTTTCGTGTGTCAACATTCATGACTACCGCAATGGCGCAACTATCGTGGGCGGCATGAAGATACTGCAGCCGTCGCACGGCTTGACGCGCTGGAGCATTGCTAAACGGGAAATGTACTTTATGTCGCACTAAATTCAGATATCCAGACAGTGCTTTCCCCCAGCGAACCACAGCCGTAAATATTTGCTTCGTGATGTTGAAATGTAGACACTTTAATTTGCTTCAAGTTAAGTGCGGTACGGGCAGAGGCAGTGACGAGAGCAGAGAAGAGGGAAGGGGGGATGTCTGCAGTGCTCTGACGCGTTAAGGTTGAAAGTTGAAACTTCGTTTACAACATTTTCTAGCGCCAGAGAAAAAAAAAGAATCCTCTTAGATAGAGCACTCAAGAGGACAGCAAAGCACAGTAAAAACTCGGGAAGTATTCTTAGCACCCTGTCTTTTCTTCTTCTCTGCTCAAAGTCTAGGCCTTTATTTTGTCCTCCCCACACTGGAAAACGTCGTAGTTCTTGCATACTGCCTTCGTATAAGCAGCAATAGCATACTCCACCTGCAATGATGGCAGCGTCACGGACTGCGCTCACAGTATATCGAGTATATAGAACTGTTACCAGGTCGCGGGCAAAGCGATATGGCTATAGAGCGAGTAAACTATGAGCTTGGTTTTATGAACGTTACGAAGGCGTTTGATGAAAAACTTCATGGTTTAAGAGTGCACGCCAGATGACATGAGAAGAAAAAAAAAAAACGTCCCTGTTTACGCTCTGGAATGCTACCTGATGATTTGTTTTTTTTCACCTTTTAGTCTTTCGAACTTACATAAAATATGATGCGGCTGAAGCGAACATTCAAGCGAATTCGTCATTTGTATTTAAGTAAATAAATAAATAAATAAATAAACGGGAAAACGTATTTTTTCAAATTCTGACTTCGGCTGAAATTTCTCTGCATGATTGCCCGAGAGATAGTGAGAGACATCGAAGTCCTAGGAATAGCGATAAGGTTGCTTCTGGTTTGCTAACCCTGTGCGAGAGGGAGCGACAATCGAAATCATGTATACAACGTTCAGCTCTACATAGCCCAGACCTCGCATGGTAATGATACAGAACAGACAAGTATTGGGTCAGGCGGTTAGGAAAGCCAATTAAAGAAGGAATGGAGCGCCGTTTGACAAGCCAAAGCGACAATAAATGATCCTCAATAATCTGTGGCCATATCCTTGGACCCCTGAATCCGCTCATGTGCGTTCATGCCATTGAGGAAACGCATTTGCCCGCGTGCAAGAACATTCCGCTCAGTTATATGCGCTACGAGTTTTGATTGTGAGGCTTATGCGGATTATGTCAGCCAAGCTGTGATGACAGCAGGAAACATGGTTGTATACATTACGGGAAAAACGCAAAACTCCTATCGCTCATAACTAATAAGATAAACGTTTTTGTACGCGAGCAAATGCGTCCCCTCCACTGCAGGCAGAGCATTAGACTATAAGCTACCCCCCCCCCCCCCACCCCGATAACCTTCGAGTACTCTAGCTTCTCCGCACAAAATATCCTGTAAATAAATCAATAAATAACCTTCTCACCAGCATCATCACGCTCAGCGACATGAACGGACATGAGCGCTCAAGCCGGCTTTTTCACTGTCGCTATTCTTTTTCTTTATTCTTTATTCAATGATTACCCTGCTTAGCCCGAAGGCGCTGCAGCAGGGGGGTTACAATGTCGAGAAAAACACATCTTCATTAATACAGCACACTTGTTCATTTGATAAGTGATTTCATTCTCTAATGGAACGAACAAAAAACGAATTAGCATACAAATTAGATCTGGTACGGTGTATACACTCTAAAATCTTGAAACAATGATCATTTCGCGAATGATCATTGACGATGAGCATTGATGATGAGCCATAGATGAGCAAGGCCATGCACGTGTGATCCAGATGTGAAATGCGCATCTCGCCTTTGCGTGACTCAATAGCGTTCACATGCGTTTGACCTCACAGCCGCACAGAGCTCGCGCCAATGGCTTATCTGACGAAGCGGCATCGAGAAAAAAAAGTAAAAGAAAAGATAAGAAGGGCGCAGCGTGTTCCGAATGCACGCGCTTACAATCCCGCGCGTTTTCTTGTTTATTGTGCTCTTTTTTTTTTGTCGTGTATACGAAGAAAAATTGCGAATTCAGTCGGCAGGAGATCGGAAACAGCTTGTAGCCTATGTATATTTCGGAATGGGCCTGATAAAGAACGGGAAGTGCTACACAGAACGCATGGTCTATACTGGACATACAAAATGACACCACGAAACGAGGAGGTCTTCCAGATAATAATAATAATAATAATAATAATAATAATAATAATAATAATAATAATAATAATAATAATAATAATAATAATAATAATAATAATAATAATAATAATAATAATAATAATAATAATAATAATAATAATAATAATAATAATAATAAAATAATAATAATAATAATAATAGACTGGGATTTCGCGTGCCGGAACCACGATATCTATATGAAAGATGTCGTAGTGGCGGGCTTCGGAATTATCTTTTTCTTTCTTATGTGATTCTTAAAAGGAAAAGAAGAGAAACGTGAGCCCCGTAAGTGTCTGCATCAGAGTGCGACACCTCAACAGTAGCTCACGAGGAACGGGGGTAAGGAGGGATTAAAAGGATAGGATTAAAAGGTATATATAGAGAGACGAAGGAGAGGGCGAAGCGCACGGACAGCGAGCGACGGAAGTTAAGAGAAGATAATGGACACGGTCGCAGGAGTCCGAGGACGTACGGGGCGCCACTCAGCGAGAGCTCTTGTCGGCGTCAGGAGATGGCGTATTGGGAGAGCCCAATCGGCCAGAGCTGCGCTGTCGTCGGAGATCGCGAGGGCACAACCGGTCGGCACGAAATCCAGCAAGCGACGATAGTTATAGCGAGAGAACAAAACGACGACACAGAGACAAGAAGGACACGAGCCTGTCCTTCTTGTCTCTGTGTCGTCGTTCTGCTCTCGCGCTATAGCTCTCGTCATGCCATACCAACTAACCCAAGCTGACACACCAGCGAGCGAGTCGCGGGCAATATCGACCATTTGGCGTTCTTTACCAAGCGCTGACATCGCACAGTTCGCGGGCCCCTGTCGATCGTTTCGCCTTCATCTAAATGCGAACGCCACGGCCGGGATTGAACTCACGCCCTTCGAGTTAGCAGCCGAGCACCATGGGTCTTTAAATTTGGGAAATAGCCGATTGGAGGAACCATGTAACGTGTCATCTATAAGGTTGTATATGGTGGCATGCAGGAACAGCAATAATACGGAAAGACGGGCTAGTTGGTACTGCTGCATAATTGAAGTTTTTGCGCACACACACAAGGACACAGAAGAAGGGAACACAAGGACTGCGCTGGTCCTTGTGTTCCCTTCTTCTGTGTCCTTGTGTGTGTGCGCAAAAACTTCAATTAAGATGCAGGAACAGTATACATCACGCACCTTCTCGTTCTGGTAAGCTGTGACGGCGATGAACTCGGTCTCCTTGAACACGTACGTCCTGAAGGTGCTGTACGGCAGCTTGAGGATGTCGTTGGCCCGGACCAGGTGGAAGCGCGGTTGGTACTTGTGCATCGAGTTCAGGATGGTCTGCTTGAAACCACGGGGCAAGGGAAGCGTGGGAAAAGAAATATCAACGCTTTAGCTCAGTGCGGCCCACATAAGCTGTTGGTAAAGTCTTGAAATGGTCATGTTGTTAACAAATAAACTTGAAAGATGACGCTTCAAGCGAGAGACGGGACACGTGCAATGTCGTGATATGAGCTGCGGCAGAGCGTCATATATTGGTGGGAGTAGTGTATTCGCATCATCACGTTACCTTTGAAGTACAAAATTTCAACGTGATATTCTTTTTTTTCTGATCATTTCATACTTTTCTCGTTCATACGGCGATTCTCCGCCGACTAATATGCAGCCAACTTCAAAAGTTCTAAGGACGTATCAATAACGGAAAATACGTATTTGTGGCGCAACTATGAAGTACTACGATAATCGGTATCTAGACGCCTTTCTTTGCGATAAGGTCGTGTACTCGGGTCACGAACAGCATGCGGCTATAAGAGGGACACGTACATCACTCCTGATACTCGAAAATTATTCGGGGGCACTCGGTTTTTTTTTTTTTTAGGGGGGAGGAAACGCAAGAACGCAATAATGACGATTACTGTTGCACGGCAGAAAGGTGCCTCAAGTACTCCTGTCTGGCCTAAAATGGAGAGAAATATGCCAGGATATACGTAGCGTTAGCAAAGGTTCAGCTGATTACTTTTAACTTTCCAGATATCGTGCTTACAGCTGTTCCATGACACACACACACGATATACGTATTATGTGGCACATGTATATTTTGCCGGGCAACTACTTCGGGATCCGATGAGTTAAGCTTCTCCGCTCTACTGCCCCGTTGAGCAGCATTTGCACTCTCCTTCTCCATGGCTATACCACAGTGGCAAACGCCAGTCAGAGACGCTATCAAGCGGCTCCAGCGCAGTGTCAGATGGCGACTGCACAGGGAAGGCGCGCGCGTCAGGCGTCCATATGTCTACCCAGGCTATGACGGCACTCCTCTGGAAAGCGCACACCGGCGGCGGCGAGTCGCGCGCGGCCGCGGCCGAGTGCGAGGGAGGTGCCGGCTCCGGTGCGTGACACCACTAATCGCCTGCGCAGCGCATCGAATTGCGCGCAAACCGGCGGCGAGCCGCGCGCGCTGGCAGGCGGAGTATCATTGCGCATGCGCAGACCAGTGCCACGCGAAATTGGCTCAGCGAGGCCAGTGTAGCTAACGCTACAAAACTTAGCAAAGCCTTGCTGATTTATCACGATTGGATTAGTGCCAGTATATTACGGTCACGCACCGGTATGACAAACACTTCAAAACCTTTTGTTTTTAATTTTTTGCACAAGTTTGAGACAGAAAAGAATCAATATATCGTGTTGTTTTGATTGCAATCACGACAAGTCTCATCGAATAGAGTATTTATTAAAGCACAGTGGGCACCGTAGTAGCATTGGTTTCATCTCAATTGGCGTAAATGAAACGCCTTACTCGTTATCAAGCGTTACCACCGAGCGAGCTTTAGCTGCTGTTTCTGGCACACACAGTTCTCGTACGCACGTTTGAAAGAGAGAGAAAGATTGTGAGAGATGAAGAGATAAACAACATTGTCTTTCAAATGATTCAGCATAACAGTGAACGGCACAGCTGTTTTCATCGCCACTCTGGCTAGTGTCAGCCAATCCTCCGCAGACCCGAAACCACCTCAGTGTATGCGAGCTGTATATATCGTCATAATCCACGGGAGCTACCGGTGTTGCTAGTAAAAACTATACTCAAAGTAAAGCACGACAAGGCACAGGTCGTATCGACCTAAAACAATAGCCAATCAGCACGAGTTACGACTGGCTAGAGACGTACTGCTATGATTCATTCCACCGAAGGTCTATAGGCACGAACAGAGTAACCGAGCGTATACCGTTATACAGACAGCAATAAAACCGGCTGCATGACCCTTCGCGCGAATCATGAAACTTGTGACGCGAGTGTGGAGGCTTCTGACAGGTTCTAATACAACGCTTCCTCTGTTCACTCACACACTCTCCCCCTTCCTGTTTTTCGTTCACTATCCTCTGCAGAACAGAGTTACTAGACCAAGATACAAGAGAAAGGCCGATGCCGCTTAATCTATAGTAAGCCTATTATGTTTTTTTTATTTCACTGGGAAGAATAGTTTTGCGGCCGTAAATATAGCTCAACGCGGAGGCGGCGTCTGGCGTTATTTTTCGACGTCGACGTGTCCGTGTTTGGAACACTCTCGGTGCTACGAGTGACAGCGTGATTTACAACCCTGTAGCTGCAGCACAGTCGGTCACACTGCGTAGTAATGAAGAAAGTCTATACAGCTAAAGCGCTTGATTCTGCAACCATGTCTCTCGGCGACGGATATGCACACGGTTTCCTATCCAAAAAATTAATTTATATTATTAGTGTTACAGCAATGAGTTTCGATAGAATTTTCGATGGTTTCGATAATTACAAGCAATAAGTTTGCATACAGAAACGCCGAGAACCACGGTACAAGAGGACAGAGACGGACTCTTATACCTCTGCCGCACTGGAGGTGTTAATGTCAGTTTGGTTCGAAGGTGATTCGACGCAACGAACGTCATTCGATATGAGGTGGTGCTCCACAGGAGAAAGTAATGTCATTCGTTCATGATACCAATGTCGATAGTTTAGAGGAAAAAAAAGTCCAGAAGAGTAGAGTAAGGTAAATGTAGCCTAATAGAAAACGTACAGTTATTTATTTTAAAAGTCACGTAAGAGTCGCTTCGCTAAAACAAACACGCATGGAAATTTTGTATTGAAATATTTCCGGCCACTACAAGCCAACACGAGCCTCAGCCTCTAGCCGCAGTTGATAGAATGTACACAAGCAACATGGCGGCAGCCACTGAACAACGACGCTGAGCTGCAGCAACTATAAGCGTCTAGTTGCTGTCTACTTTGCGCTTCGAGAGAAGCGCGTTAGCCAGAGGAAGAGGCTTGAGTATGAGATAAAGTAAGAATATAGACACAGCGACGACATTCAGCAGCGCATCCAAGCAAACGCGTTCGCTTATGCAGCAGTGGTCGCTACTGAATCGATGATTCACCGGGTACGTTGGACTTCACAAAGGAACGAACTATGGTTTGAAGATACGCTGCCGAACCTTGGAGGACCGTCACTTCAAACAAGCCTTTCGTGTGTCACCCTTTACGTTTAGGTAATTGGTCGAAGCCTGCAGATGTGTAATAGAACACCAGACAACGCCGGCTGACCTCGCCGTCGGCCGAAGCCTGCGAGTAGTTTTTGTACCACTGAGGTTAAGAGGATACAAACGTTTCGCGACAGCCTTCCACATAACATGCTCTCGTTAAGATCACAGATGCCTTTAAAAAACTAAAAAATATTAGCGTGTTTGCATTATTTTTTCACAAATTGATAATGCTAAACGCCACATTTTAAGTAGTCGATGGGGTTGAGAGTATACATTCGGTGCTACTGCGATGACGAACGTGTTTCTCGAACTCACTCGATCACCTAAGTCCTTCGGTTCTAATGACATTAAATATTGCTGTGTAGCAGCCGCAGAATCTCATTAGGAGCGAATATCATTCAGTTCGAATGAAATTAAAACGCCCAGTGTGGCAGTATACTGAATTTTCATCTGTTGAGTCCTGACCCACCGCAATGGTTGAGTGGAACTTATAGTAGTTGAATGCTGACGCGAAGTGCACAGGGTCGTAGGCAGAATCTGGACTATAGGGTCCGAGCAGACAGACGTCGATGAGTGTCATTTTAGGCTTGTGTGCGCCACAGCGAAAACATTTTATGCGGAAATCGAATGGGGGAAGGAGGAGAATGATTGATTGATTGATTCTTGATTGATTGATTGAAGGCATTTGTTTCAAAACAAAAGAGATGCGCAGCCAATTAAAAGGCTCCCCAATGGAATGGGTCCCTGTTCCGGGACTCCCTTCGGCCCCCTTGGTAACAGCCGCAAGTTTATCCCTCTGGACCAAGGCCCATCGGGCCTGAAGGTCCGAGCAGCTGAGCAGGACCACATCCTTACTCTTCCCGGGCGCTCTGTGCCACCACGTAGGTCACGTCACGGAAAGGTCGAAGGATTGAACCCGGCCATGGCGTCTGCATTCGCATGGAGGTAAAATGCTTGAGGACCCGTTTGGATTTAGGCACAGCGTTAAATAACACCGGTTGGCAGAAATTTCCGGAGCTCTTCACTGTATACGGCGTGCCTCATAGTTACAGCGCTAGTTTTGGCGCGTGAAATCCCAGCATTCATTGGATTTTTAGCGTAACAGGATAATTCGCATGACCTCAAACGCAAGCTAACTCTCTAGCCAAGAAGAGGATATACGAAGAACGTTACATGTGCTTTGTCTACCTCGCGTTGCCAAGCACAAGCCTGTCCATTTTTCCTCGTCGACACGCTTGGCTGTCACGCGCGTGCGCGATTTCACCCGGTGCGGTGGGCAGTGCGTGTATAGAGATAACAGCGTGCAGTCGAAAACCGCGACGTCCCAATAGAGTAGACGCTGGCTCTGTGCTATCATTTATCGCGTCTCTTCTAAAGATACAAGACCTTGATGGAAAGAATCGAAGGAGAAAGTAAACTATTCTCTCGCTAGTTAGTTATGATAATTATGCGGCGGTGCGAGCAACTTAACAATGGGCCTTTTTTTTCCTCGTTCGCCCAGCTTCTATATGTGCTGCCTCTTGAAAAATAATGATTGGTTGATTGATTTGTGGGGTTCAAGGTCCCAAAACCACCACATGATTATGAGAGACGTCGTAGAGGAGGGCTCCGGAAATTTTGTCCACCAGGTGTCCTTTAACGTGCACCCAAATCTGAGCACACGGGCCTACAACATTTCCGCCCCCATCTATTCAAAAAACAAAAGCCTGAGTAGAGATGCATGTAGTGTATTGATAATAATATTATGTGGGGTTTCACGTCACAAAACCGCCATACGATTATGAGATACGCCCATGAAGTGTATTGAATGAAGTGGGAATGAAGTGGGTGACGTGGGTGAAGCAGAGGGAGCACTAGTGGGCTTACTGGTGAGTTGTGGGAGTAGTGAGTAGCGCGCGTAGGCGCGCGATGGTAGGAGTGACACGTCGTGGGATTTAGCCACTTGCTTGGGTTAAATCCCACATACGATGTACGACAGCACCCGTACATGAAAACCTCGACCAAGGAGAGTTTCGCTGTTAAAGGAGTCGATGGTCGGTGTTGTGCCCCGTGCGTTTCCCTGCGCCGTATTTTGGGCTATTCTGTTCGATGTTCACCTATATGCGTTCGTGTAGTCCTTTGTTTCCTAAGTCTTCGTCTTTTAGGCGGTGCGTAATAACGTATAACAATAAAAGGTTACGGTGGCGATGCGTAACTGCTACACCTTTGCCGACTGTCGCTTCGCGAAGGCCACGCTAAGCCAAACGGAACAGAAAGAACGGAGATGAGGCAAATTTGTATCTTATATATCCATGATTCCAATGTTCACCAAAGCGCAGCCCGTTGCAGCACTCACAGACAGTAGCGCCAGACAGTAGCTCCCTATAATGTATACCAACTAGCACGCCCAAAAATCCTTCCATTTTCTCGAATTCTAACTCTGAGTAGTTTAGCGCTGCTTTCATGACAAGGATTACGACACGAGAAACGTTCTCGGCGATTGCATCGTGCTTGCAAGGATTTGTAATGTATTCAAGCACCATGCATGCCGATTGCAAGAAACGCAGAAATAAGGAATGAAGCAAACAAAGGGAGAAGGAAGGAACGCAAGTAAACAGGCAAACCAAGGAGCTCTCGACAAATGAACGAGGTTCTCGTAAACTGCACAAGAAGGATGGGCTGTGACGATGTGTGTGTGCGATACCAACTGCCTCCCCCCCCCCCCTCCAGTTTGGCTCACTTGGCTCACTAACAGCTTGGCTAACTTTTTTTCCCCCTTACTTCAAAATTCCTTTCTATACCTTCCCACAGTGTATATAGTGTAGCATACCGATTGTCCGAAACTGGTTAGCATCCCTGGTTTCGCCATCTCTCTCGTCCTTTAAATTTATTCCCATAAAAGGTTAAGACAGGCAGCAAAGCGGCCAGTGGTCATATATAACATGTCTGGCGTTCGTACCGTGCAAATTACGATATTGATGAGGACGTATAAATATAGGAAGCAGTGCCAGCTTCTGCATATAGTTTGCTGTCCAAACAAAATGGCTGCCGACAACCCTGCTTGGAAGCTTCGAAGGAAGCAGAGGCACGCGTGGTAAAGGTGGCTTACGGAAATTAGCATATCGTCGATTGAGTTTGCATAAGTCCGAACACCCCTTGAGAGAGAAAGAGATAAACTTCAGTGCATAGTGTACTCATGGCGGCGGCACGCCTCTCAACGGCCTCAAAAATGTGCAGTGCAGGAGAGAGACCTCGATAGAGGCACCGTGAAGCTGTAATAATAGATAGAGTGTGCATACTGCCTCGATGTGCGGCACTCGCGATCGGTCAATCGAGTCGGTCGCACCCAAAATATCTCGCCCGTCTCGCGTCCTTGATGACGCGACTCGCTCTCTAGTCGCACAGTGCATGCGGACCATTAGCGGACGCGAAGATCGAAGGAGCCATTAAGTCGTCCTCGCAAAACCGCCATTTTCTTTCCATTATTCGCCGCCTGTATCGGCTGCTGGTCGTCTGCGTGTCGTAGTGTAGCAGATATGCCCTTTTTAACGAGCCACGGATTCTCCAGCCACTCGGTACAGCTATATATCGGAGCGCGGTGCCTCGTAATGATGACATGAGTGTGCGGTAGACTTTCAGATAGCGATGACGCCAAAGGGAAATACGTAAAGAAAGACGACCAGAAGTGTTGCAGGTTGGCTAACGCGAGAGAGGGGGAAACAAAAATAGATAAGACTTTTTGTCGAGTTTTTGTTTTTTTTTTTCAAAAGAGGGCTGCTTTCTCTAGGTCACTGAATAGGTCTCTTGGCAGCCTATTTTTCACTTGGGAACTTACATACGAATGTGTATTCTTAATATAGCTGGGTTACATATGCAGATTAGCACGCATGCACGCACACGCTGGAGTAACAGAATAAGTGATCATCATGTTGATGAAAATGCTACTGAAAACCTGAAACACGGACTCTGAAAATTCTCCTAACAAGGCAACAATATAATAGTTATAGCGCGCCCCGCCGTGGTGGTCTAGTGGCTAAAGTACTCTGCTGCTAACCCGCAGATCGCGGGATTAAATCCCGGCTGCGGCGGCTGCATTTTCGATGGAGGCGGAAATGTTGTAGGCCCGTGTGCTCAGATTTGGGTGCACGTTAAAGAATCCAGGTGGTCGAAATTTCCGGAGCTCTC
The DNA here is from genome assembly GCF_013339725.1 of Rhipicephalus microplus. Lineage (NCBI taxonomy): Eukaryota > Metazoa > Arthropoda > Arachnida > Ixodida > Ixodidae > Rhipicephalus > Rhipicephalus microplus. Next base: position 125,259,776 of record NC_051165.1, read on the forward strand.
CACTACGGCGTCTCTGAAAATCATATGGTGGTTTTGGGACGTTAAACTTCACATATCAATCAATCAATGCTTATAGCGCGGGAACAGAACGGCAACAAAGAGACAAGAAGGACACGACGTCCTTCTTGTCTCTTTGTCGTCGTTCTGTTCTCGCGCCAATCATCATGTCATACCAACTAGCCCAAACTGCGACACTTCTAAAACGCAACAAGGTTTGGCAAGCAGAACGTTACATCTTCGGTAAGACTTGTTTGATGGGCCAGTTGGGGGCACGCTTCAAGAAACTGTAAGACGCAAAGCACCCCGGACAGCAAGCGAATGAAAAGCGATCCTTTCGCCTATTTCACCTGTGGCCAGCGTCTTAAAATTCCTTGAAGTTACATTTTCCTCTGCCATCATTCAGGGACGCCCGCAAAGTGAAAGTATAAGGCAGAGTGGCATTCACTGCAATGGCGTGCTGTCCCCGTTTAACACGCGGTACACGTGCTGCATACAGCGCTACAGCGACAATAAGTAACGGGACGATGCACCACCTCTGTTCTTTATTTCCTCCGGAAACATTCACGCCACACGCGTTCAGTTGCAGGCAAACAGTATACGCGTAGCCTCATCAGGCACTTGCCGAGATCCCGCTTGAACCATGCACCTAAAGCTTACTACGTCCCTTGAACGTGTCCACTTCAACCACAGGCACACGAGCGGTGACCGCGTGGCGCTAGCTCGTTCGCAAACGAAGGCGCCGCTAGAACGAGACTCGACAGATCAGCTTGGTATAGAGGAAAATAAAAGAAAAAGGCTTACAGTTCAGAACGCGTGAAACGTCAGGTCGTTCTCGGCGCGTGGAGAAAAAAAAAAGAGATAGCCTCGTGGCTGCCTACAGCGCCCGGACGTGACTATAACGACACCGCAGAGGTCCCCGGATCCGAGCACCCGGCTCGAACGCCCAACCGCAGAGACGGGAAGGCCCACGGCGCCTCCGCGGGGACCTCGCTCTGCGGTATCAGTATACGGCTGTGGACCGCGTTCACGCGAGCTTACGCTGTACTGCATGGCTGCTGCAGTTATAATGGCCGTGAGCGTCGTCGTCGTCTCACAAGCGCCCGAAGCGAAGCGTCTTCCCGAAGAGAGCGCTATAATAGGACCAATTTGGAAGCGGGCACACATCCCGCGGCTTCAGACTCTCAGGTCGAGCGGGGATAGCTGACGGACAACGACGACCCCTACCGTATGCCGTTGTAATGGCGTGCCTGTTATGTGCCCACGCTTGATCTGTGGAGTTAGTTGAACTTGCGACTGTGGAGGGCACTGTTGTAGAAGCTCGCGTTGCACGTACACCCCGCGTGCACACTTCTATAGTACGCCAGGAGATCACACGTGTGGATGGATGCACCTTTATACAACCGAGGTAAAGCGAAACACGAATGCCATCGAAAAAGTATGTCTGGTGGATTTATCTGTACGGGATGTATTTAGACGCAGATCCAACAATTGTTTACTGTTTTACAGGTTTACGCGATGAGCGAATCCGCATGGGTGCTTGATGAAACAGAATGACACCTCGCGAAGTATACAACCGAACAAACGGCAAGGTAAACAAGTATACAACCAACCAAATAGACAACCAATTGGAACGCGGAAGTGAACCGAAAACAGGTAGATTCGCAGGCATTCAACGTATGTGCAAATTGCGTGTATTCGGACTGCATACGCAAAACAAATATGTCCTCTATACTTAAACCACGGTGCAAAAAAAAAAAAAAAGATGACGCGCATGTAGCGTGCTTTGAATTCACGTTGTAGTGAATTGGGTGCGTTATGAAAAGTATAACTTGATGTATATAACAGTGTCTCAGTCTAGTATAGTGCCAAGCGGGTACCCCGCTTATGACTAGAATGCTGAGTGGTATAGTAGAATGCTTAAGCACCTCGCGTGTGCTGTGCCGTGATGTCACAAAGAGTATGTGTGGTTTGAAACGCGCTTGCTTTTCGTCGTAATCGTCGCTATCGAGGGACGACGGCGGACATTGCTCAACTCTGAGAAGCTTCGCCTCTGAAACGCTCTCTCTCGAAACTGAAACGGCAGCCCCGGATTCAAGCGTATACACAAGCGGCCTCATCGGCGTAGTCAACGAGCAGACACATTATATAGGTGAGATCAACCGCACGAGATCCACACGGCCCCCATAATAGGTTTCTTGTTTCTTAACACGCGTACCTGTGCACTTAAGGCGAATCTGCCCAGCGGAAGAGATAAGAAGGCTCGACACTCATGGGAAACAGAGTGAGTACAAGCCATGCTGCGTGAGGCGCCAGAGGCGGTGCGAATGAAGGGGGATCCTTTCACCTCCGCAGGCGTCGTGCCAGCCACCGCTACTGTGTGAGATACAGGTTAATGTTGTACACGTTACATCCAGGGTGCAGGGACAGGAAATGTGGACGCGTTATCTCACGCTGTTTCTTCTTTCTTTCTTTTTTGATTATTTGTTTTTTTATGGTTCTACAACTACAGCACATGCATGCATGTAACGGACACTCCAAGCAGGTTATAAAGACTCGTTTTGAGGTCGCTTAATCTGTTTACATCAGCTATTCGTTCACACCGAATACAGCTATAGGGAACGCTTTGAACAGCCACACGTATCTATAGTTTAACCTAATGAAAACTGACCAGCTTCTATCGGCCACGCAGGTGGTAACACGTGTCATGCCCGAGATGTCACGTGAGAATGCGAGAGGAACAGGGACGACGGGGTCTTCACAGGCCGTAGAAGTACACTCAGTTTGGCGACCCTGATTGTATAAGAAACACCGGACATTATACATAGCGAGGGTGAGCAGGCGTCATTTCCCCCACACGAGTACATCTCGGCAACACGCTTCTGGGCACGCATGTGGCCATTCGAGGGGTGACAGCGATGTAAGGAACCTATTTTAAGTGTTTACAACTCCGAATCATGATATGAGTGTCCAAAACCTCCGAAACCTCGTTTTGGCACCATAGTTGGATAGCTGTGTTCAAGCCTTGTAATGCGTAGCCAGGCATTGCTGTAAATGCAGGCAGTGTTTGCCTATTTGAAATGTGTTACACATGTATTGATTGATTGCACTACTAGCTGACATAGATGTATATTGGTTGGTTTGTATGTGGTTGTACCCTCCCTGAAAGAGCCCTCAAGGGACGGTGGACAGTATTATGAAAAAAAATGTTTTTCTCTGTATTATGCATCTGCGGCGAAAAGAATTCTGTAGCACGAATCGGTTCTCTTGGAAGTGAAGCAGCGAGCTTGGGGGGGGAGGTCAAAATTACAATACATACTATAAGTGTTAATTTTTTTAATTGAGTGACGCGTGGTGAAATGACGCTAAATATATTTATAAGTGATGCACGCACAGACATATGTTGAAGAACTGCAGATGTCTATCTAACCATTTGCTTGCACTTGCGGAACGATGTCATGTCAACAGGAGCACGAGAATGAGCAACACCAAAAGCGATAAGCTTAAGCGCTGTTACTCGTGATGATAACAGCCCTGGACACTGCTACCACGGCCGGAGTCCGGTTTTGACTGCTCCATAAATCAACTTAGGCGCATCTCACCTGACTACAATTGACGCTAACCCCACGTGACGACTGCGTCATAGGAGTACACGTATAATGCTTATAAAATTGGACAGCCAACATTAAATTCACAATCGACGTTTCACGATCGTCATTGAAAAGTAGTTCGGAGACCTCGCGTGGCTCTGAGGTAGAATGCTTGATTGCCACGCATAATGCTTGGGTTCGAACCCTGTTGGCACCCTGACATATATTATTTACATTCATCGGGTAAACGCTACCGATGTCAGGTTTTTCTCAACGCTCACGCGTTAAAGTTACCCGTGTGTGTACTGTTGTGCCACAGACATGTTCCTCGTTCGGGAGCACGTCTCACGAGATCGAGCCCTGTTCCGACAAACTGTCTCCCCCCCCCCCCCCCCCCCACAGCGCCGCCTTCCGTGCAGAAGAACCATGCAGTTCCGGGGATAACGTCGCTTCCTCCGCTGAACCACTTTGCAGTTCCGGGTAGGGCTGCGTCTCCTCAGCCGAGCCACCGTGCCGTTCCGGGGAACTGGTCTCGCAGAAGAGTCCCAAAACGCTATTTAAGGCCGTGCCGGCCCCATGTTAGAAAGATTTTGCCCCAGCCGACGTTGTCGTGCTGGCCGGCTCTGTACAAACGACAACCTGCTACAGTAAACGCTCCTTTTGTTGCTGTTTTCAAAACGGATTGCCTCCCTGTTTCGCCTTCGGGCTAAGGCTTCAGCGAAGTCCGCTCGACGACTCGCCGCTCTTCGCCACCGCTACCATCGCGACAGAGCAAAATTCCTAACAGTACTCGTGGTTCCTGGGTAGATACTAAGTGTAAGTGCGAATCACCTGTGACACATACCCGCACACCAGTGGCACATACCCGCCCCCGGGTATGTTCCACTGCCTCGCGTGGAGTGTTTGACGCCGTAAGGGACGGGATTGTGACATCGTTCATGTCTTGACTAGCGCGTCCTATCCGTCAAACCACCTTACCCACTTAGACAAGTTTAGTTCACGCCAACTTAAGGGGGTGAGCACTAGAGCACCCACATGTAAGCGTCTAAATAGATAGATAGATAGATAGATAGATAGATAGATAGATAGATAGATAGATAGATAGATAGATAGATAGATAGATAGATAGATAGATAGATAGATAGATAGATATGCACAGATAGACGAAGTGCTTTCAGTACGCAAGGAAGTGCTTCGCATTTAAAACGTACACAGAAAAACCGAAGAGCTCGGAATGAAGAGCGATGACTCCCTTTTTGCGAACGGCGACGGTATAGTGCTAGCGTGTTCATACATAAATATGTTCGCGAAAGTAGTCTTTGTACTACCCGCCGAGCTCCGACGTTCTCCTCCTCGTTCCGTCGATGCGTGTGTTGTGTTTGTGCGTGTTTGCGAGACATACCACCGTAGCCGGTATATACATTAAGACAGGTGACGGGGGTGGAGGGGGGGGGGGGGGGGGCTCAATATACGAGGGAAGTCCAAAAAGCCGAAGGCGCGAGAAAGCGGGAATCAAACCCGAAGCGAAAGGCGAAACGAGCAGGATGCGAGAGAAACACCGAGAGAGAAGAGTAGGAAGGAGGAAGGAGCCATGCTATATACTCCGCCGCTCCTCATGTAGAGCGGTTCGTCGGGCAAGTGCGGCGTCGGCGATTGGCCGCTGATAGACACTCGGCCTCGCGAAGGCGCGTATATTTGATGGCACACGGCGGTGGGGGCACATCCTCGAGAAGATTGAAATGAAAAACAAAAATATAGGAAAAGGCGAGCGCGCCGAAGGTTAAGACCGTTTGCGGTTGCTGCCGTGCTCGTGGAGGCCGCCGGCAAGATAAAGAGCGCGGCCACCGCCACCTCACGAGTCTGCTGTCCCTCGGCGTAAAGAAGAGCGGTCTTCTGCGTCTTTCTTCTTTTGTTTTTTCTTCGCGCCATGTTGTGCGTCCGTGTATGTGCGTGTGTGTCGTTAGCGCTCTCGGAGGAAGCAAGAGAGCTTTCCACGAGAGCAGCAGTGGAGGTATATGCGCGTTTAGTGTTTACCTGACCGCGCAGAGCAAGGGGGGCATGCCAGTGGCGGTAAAGGTGCGTGCCTTCCCCTCACCCTTTTCCATCTCTCTCTTTCTGCCCAGTTCATTCGCGCCCGCAAACTGTACGCATGCTGCTCACGTATGCTTCCTCCGACGCTCTCCCGTCAAAAAAAAAAAAAAAAAAGTGTCTAGCATTCGGGGCTCGAGAGAGAAGGAGAGAGACGTAGCCCGGCGCTGCCGAAACCACCGCCCGAGGCCACGCGATTCCTCCGTGAACCGGCATCGGCCGCTTCCAACAAGCCTGCCAAGACTATGCCTACATCTAGTCCTAAACGCGCCAGCCGATGCACCAGTGAGCAACGCCAGCAGCAACTCCGAAATGAAGTTCTGTTCTCTGTGAGTGGCGCACTGTGACCCCTTGAGAGTGCGAAAGAAAAGAGTAACGAAAGAGGAACGCCGCTGAAATAGATGCGCGCCCACGAGTGGTCTTCGAACAGTGAGCTCACTCGTAACGCTCGACTTGGCGTCCGGTCGCTCGGTTCGTCTTTTTTTTTTTTTTTTAAGCGCGGATGACTTAGGGGACCGGTATGTCGTATGCTGCATGCCTTTGTCGCTTCGAGTAACGCGGGCAAAACCACGAATAAGAATATAAAATAGAGGACGCAATGGAGGTAGAAATAGAGAGCAAGAAAGGACAAAATAGGAGGTAAAACTGCAATAAAGAGAGAGAAAGAAAGAACATCCAAGAGAAAATAAAGAAGGCTTGACAGCTCCGCACCTTTTCCGATGGAGGCGGAAATGGTGTAGGCCCGTGTGCTCAGATTTGGGTGCACGTTAAAGAACCCCAGGCGGTCGAAATTTCCGGAGCCCTCCACTACGGCGTCTCTCATAATCATATAGTGGTTTTGGGACGTTAAACCCCACAAATCAATCAATCAATCAAAGCTCCGCGCCTTTTTCAGTCGTGGCGTCACTACAGTGCGCAGCTGCTTCAATTTTCTTTCTTCGGTATTTTTTTTATAAGCCGTGAGGTGGCGCCACGAAAAGGCGAAATAACGAAGCGATTGGAAACGTAGAGGCAGAGAGAGGAGGATTAAAAGAACGTAGAAGAAAATGTGCCGACGTAACTCAACCATGGGAGAAAGTGAATGAAGATGGTGTCGCCGCTAACAACAGCTGGAAGTCAGTAGCAGTGGAAAGCAAGAAAGACCGGAAACAGGGGGTGCGCAGCTCGCCGATCTCCTAAGGGCTTTGTGAGGTCCGGCCAATCGGCGAAGGCCGAAACGGATGATCCACAAAGTGGATAGGCTGAGAATAGCACCCCAGGAAAACTTCGTGTTCAGTGATAAATCAAAGAGAGAATAAGTTGACCGGGGGTATATTCGTTCGGATGGCTGGGCTGACTTCCAACAACACTCTTAAAAAAAGGGTTGTAATACTTACTAAGTTTCACTTACTAAGTGCTTGTCACATATGTTACTACCCTCTTAGTAACTGGAGTTAGTAACAAGAGGCTTAGTAACCGCTACTAAGCAAGTATGTTAGTAACGGATACTACCATCTTAGTAACAGGTGCTACCCTCTTAGTAACAGAAGTTGCAGCATCTTAGTAACATATACTACCCTCTTAGTAACTGAAGCAAGCAGCGTGTTAGTAACAAGTACTACCCCCTTAGTAACTGAATCAAGCAGCATGTTAGTAACAGATACTACCCTCTTAGTAACAGAAGAAAGCAGTACCTTAGTAACAGATACTACCCTCTTAGTAACAGGTTCTACTATTTTAGTAACTACAGCAAGCAGTCTGTTAGTAACAAATACTACCTTCTTAGTAACTGCAGCAAGCAGCATGCTCGTAACAGATAGTACCCTCTTAGTAACTGAAGCAAGCAGTATCTTAGTAATAGATACTACCCTCTTAGTAACTGCAGCAAGAAGTCTGTTAGTAACAGATACTACCCTCTTAGTAACTGCAGCAAGCAGCATGTTAGTAACACATACTACCCTCTTAGTAACTGAAGCAAGCAGCCTCTTAGTAACAGATACTACCCTCTTAGTAAATAAAGCAAGCAGCATGTTTGTAACAAATACTACCCTCTTAGCAACCAGTTAGTAATTGGTCCTAACCACTTACTAAGTGCAAATCGTAACACGTCCCACACTACTTGATAAAAACATTACGAACTTAGAAACTTCAGTAACATACTAATCGCTAATCACTCTCCGACTGCTTTAGTTGCACGGTAAAGTGCAGGAAACCTCAGATAATGAGAGGATCCCAAATATAGGTGAAGTGCGGCTCTACAACTAGATTTCTTGTGCATGTTGTTGGTGAAAGGCTTTCTGCAGACATGACGAAAACCACAAGTTTCATCATCTAACATGCCATAAATACATAACTTTCAGCATTTGATACACACACTTCAATCTTTATTATATAAGCTCTGCTTATTGCACATTGCTGTCAGATCAGCTCTTGATCGACGAAATCGTCCTTAAAAGTAGTGGTGCTCTGGGCACACTTGGTAGTCCACAAAAGTACTCGAGGAGCGTTAAGGTGTTTTTGTTACTCTCCGAGTACATGATGTCCAGTACCCAATACAGTTCCATGATAGCCGTCATGCCGGCTATAACATCGACGACATGAATGTTGAATGCCTCAAACACTACGGTCATTTCTTCGGCCTCTCTGATACTTGTTCCCTCAAAACAAAGAGCAGGGTAGATGTCCTGTAAGTTAAACATTAGTATTAGCCATTAGCAGAATCAAAATGCTAAAAAATGGAAAAGAGCAAATTTTTTTCAAATGGTGACAACGAATAATAAAAGAAACAACACAAATGAGAGTTGACTCGTGACTCAAATTTCATTGCACATGAAACGTATATATTGTCACAGAGTCATGATCCGGACGAAGCAAGCAGTCGGGCTGCCGAAGATTAAATCTTTATTTCGCTGAACTTGTGGCCGCGAAAGGAAAAGACACTTTGCAAATAATGTACAGCCGCAGTCACGTCTGCGTATAGTGCACGAGCAGCCGGCGTTGCTCTGTGGCAAGACACCTTGCGGCCGTTGTAGGTTGTGACGCCGCGTGCACAGGAGCATGCGCGGCCTTACAAACGTGCAGGCCTGCTCTGCACGGGTGACAACGTTGGCAGGTGTGCTTGTTTAACCAAAAATCCGCGCTCGCTCAAGGCACTTTGGTCATATCTATTGCATAAGAAGAGGCGCGTTTCGACTGATAACACACGCTGCAAAACAACGCACTCTTTGTGATCGTTTTGATTCTGTGGCCGTCTAGACTTTTTTTTTTCCGCAGCTGTTGGCATCATCATATCTACATATAATCGCATGCCTCAAAAAAGCCACAAAGCTTGCATCATTGGTGCAGGCTCGCTATATCCATCAAAATGCCCTTTGTTTTATGAAATAGATGTGACGAAAGTGCCCTGAGGGATCGCGAATCTTTGGCTAAACAGGTACACTTTCCACCATTCTCACCTGTGCAAAACAGGCCCGCATGTCTGTAAAGCTGTGCATGCTCCTGTGCACGCGACATCACAACCCGCAATGACCACACAAGGTGTCGTGCCGCAAAGCAAGGCCGGCTGCTCACGCGCTATACGCAGACGTGGCCCATCTGTACATTGCACTGTTAGTGGCGAACAAAGCGATGTCCATTGGTCCTCTGACAGGTGGTAAAGCGTGCTTGTTTTTATACATGTGCGATCAAAGATTCCAGCATTATCAATGGTGGCCGCGTAATCACTCAACGAAGCAAGACTACAGTCGACGTCGGATTTCCCGGACGCCCAAAATTCCGGACATGCCCGATTTCCCGGACTCATCTGCGGCACCGTCAAGTTCCCCATAGAGTCAATGTATTAAAAAGTCCGAAATTCCGGACGCTTATAGCCTTTGGCATCCAATTTCCCGTACTTTTTACTGTTAACCGCCGACCGAAAGTTACCATTGACGCCGCCATTTTGTTTGTTTTTATATCCTCGAACCCGCCATACTCGCACCGTTGCCAACTCCCGCACCGCGCCGCGGCTGCCGTAACCTCGAAACCGCATGTGTCAATCTATTGCTAGCCGCGGCTTAGCCAAGCCAAACCTCGCTGAGTTCGTTCACGTGTTGTTTTGTCAGCTCTGCAGTCGTGCCTGCGGTTGATCGTTTGCTGCTGCGCGCTATCTTCAGTGATCACGTTTCCCGACCTCCAGCATCCATCGAGTTCCTAGCCGTTTCGTGCTGCACTTTTCGTCTAGCGGATTCACCATTTACAGCGATGGCACCAACTGCTCCTTCGTCCTGCGCCCTGCCGGCGTGTCGATTCCAGCTGGGATAACCTTTGAGGGCTTCGCCGACGCTGACAAAGACCTTGAGCTATGTGCGGACTTAACCGATCACGAAATCATTCGTCAAGTTACGGAGGATTCCGACGACTCTGACACCGTGAACGAAGAGCCATCACCTACCCAGCCAACGAGCTCGGAGTTGACGTGAGCACTGATGACACTATCATCAATGTACAGCAGCAACATGACGTTGACTGAAATTGAGGCAGACATGATCGCGGGCAAGAGGAACGTCGTGCAAAAGAAAATAGGCGACTACTTCGCGCCCAAGTGCTGACCTATGAGGTAGCGCAGGCCACGTCAGATTTTTTTTATAAATAAACGGCTATTTTCAGAGCCACCTAAACGATGTATTGGCTGAATTGCAATGGAAATCTTGTACTCCGGTCATTACCCTCTCAGTCAGCGAAAAATACCTACAAGAAAAGGTGCATTTTCACGTGCATTCGTTTTTGCGGACGTTTTCGTGGTCCCTTGAGGGTCCGGGAAATCGGACGTCGACTGTATTGGCGTCCGGCGCGCAATCATAACGGAATCATCTAACACAATCGTGAGGCTTCCAACACACCACGCCGTGGTCTGAGTGGAGTCTTGTAAACAAACATTGCGGGTGAGACCCGAATACATCAAGATAATATGCATTGCAATATACTAAGAGAAAATTTATCAACGGAAACGCTAAAGCACGACATGACCTTCTGGCATAAGCACACGTGCTCATCTAGAAATGACAATTCCCTCTGCGACAAACAGATGCAGAAGAAATGCTCATTTCTAAAGAAGCAGGCATGGTCATTCCAAAAGGTCATGTCACGCTTTAGTGTTTATTATAATAGGGTTTTCCTTAACATATAAACTTTTAGGGTGCAATGAAATTTATGTCAAAAGTTTTTATTTTTCACTTTACCATTGTTTCTGTGCAAAAAAATTGTGCCGTTTCCTTTTCAATATGCTTTACTTTACTAAATGAAACGTAAAGTTACTTACAGGGCCCCTCAGAAATTTCGGCTTCTCTTTCAGCAGCAGTGGGAGGAGTTCTATTAAGGCAACTGCAAATCGATCTGGAAAAGGATTGTTATTGCAATATCACAGCAATAATATCACAATCACACAGCAATATCACAACAGTAATACAAAGAGAACCTAGAATGACTGAACATACTTTACATACTTACATTTACGGCTATTGCCTTCCAGTTTTTCAAGCTCCTTCTCGAGCTCCTTCACCAGGTCCTTTGTTGAATGGCGAGTTTTCAGTAGCTCCAGAATCCTGGGTCCAAAGTTGTTGAAAAATTCCAACAGCTTTTTTTTCCATCTGGATGCTTGTTATTGCTGTAAATTCTTCATGAAGCTATAATCATAGAAGTATATTTAAATTAATTTGCAATTACAAATCTGGGCAACAAGTTTCCAGCTAACATATAAATGAAATGAAGGTCAAAAAGACACTTGGCAGTCAATTCGTCGTAGAGAAAACAAAAACACACATGGGTGTATCTAGATATTTACAGAGCAGGTCCCAATTTTTTTTGGCTGAACACATTAAAAAATTTTTATATCGCGAAGTGGCTTATTTTATCAAAAACAAGTTTATTTGCTTCTGCAGGTGTAGTTGTTGTCAGAATGATACTAACCTAAAAAAAAATGATTCAAATGCAGTTTATGGCATCATTTCAGTGCTTACGTCAGAGTGAATGCGAATGGACAATGCCCAATATACCTTGATGCATTTTCAGATTTGTCTGAATTTGAGCACGAAAAAAAAAAATTGACTCAAATATTGACTCCACTGCAGGCCTTTGTCCTGCAGTGGACGTAATCAGGCTGATGATGATGATTCAAATTATCAACACTATGTGCCATCTGCTACCCAAAATTATTTTTTTTTGGCAACATCATAAGACATTCTCGAAAATTTCTGTTGTAGCTGACAGCCATCATGAGTAAAAAAGAAAAATAAATGCAAAAGCAAATATATAAAACTAAGCAGACAAAGTTGTCTCAATGCACAAGTCATTTACTGCAATCTGTTTTGCTATTGCTATTGTGGAATGGTGGCATAAACATGTTATTATTTTACATGTCGGCCAGTGTTTGCCCACTGAAATGAAATCAATTAAAAATGCTTTGTCAAACAAACAAAAAATAAATAAAAAAGCCAGGAGTTAGTGTCAAGTGCTTTCATAACACTGGTAGCGGCTTAGGCTTGTTGGATATTCATGACAGTAGAATACTAGCGCGAGAACACATGGACAGAAGAAGAGTGAACGGCACACTGCACTTGTTACAACATAGTTTATTGCTGCAGCCGTAACATACACCTAATTAAAAAAAACACGAAGGTGTGTAACATAATTTTAATTATATACTTGAGGAGTTGCACCTACATGTATTTAAGCGCATGTTACAGCTGCAGCAATAAACTATGTTGCGAGAAGTGCAGTGTGTCGTCCACTCTTTTCTCCATGTGTTTTCGTGCTAGTATTCTACTGCTTTCATAAGCCTGGTAGTCAAGGATTTGGGACTGTATAATGATCGTATCGAACCATCCACGGGACGCTTTTTGGTAAACTTTGTTAGAGTGTGAACATACTTAAATTTTAAAACAGATTTGGAGCCAGTGGTCTGGGAAGCAGAAATATGCTCGAAATAGCTAAGCAGACAGCCTCTTGCTTCCCTGCATGCATTTAACATAAAAATGAGGCTTTAAGTCAGTAAAGAATGAATGAATAATTCCTTAAAAACTTGACCATAGCACTGTTGTGCAAGCAATGCCTGCTTCAATGTAGTACAGCTAAAGACCCACTAACCTGTTCACAAGCTACTTTTGAAAACCTATTCAAGTTTCAAAAAGACAGCTGGTAAATATCGTAAGTGAAAGCATGCAATGCAGATGCTGCATTCACATGATACTGACCATCTCAACATTTCCTAAAGCGGGATACTTTTCAAGTATCTCAGCTGTTGTAGGCACTGTATCTTTCATCCACGACCTCCTAGAAGAGCGTGTCTGCTTCATCGATTCGCTCAATTTCTGGAGGTCCGGAGCACGCTTCGACATCTCTTTGGACATGAATTCCAAGTGTCCCACTAAAACACCTTCATCGTGGTCATCATATGGGATGCTTGTTGTCTAACAGGGTAAAAAAAAAAAGTAGAACGAACACTTGTATAAGGCAACCATAGTCTTCCTGGAATTAAGGCAACATGATGCTACCTAGTTATGTCATTAACCCCCCCCCCACATTTTTTATTTTTTTTAAAATGGGGCTTGTTGAAGCAGAAAAAGACAGCTCATGCGGAGTGCCGTTTTAGTGCCAAAACATTTCACTTACTCAAGCGATGATGAAGCCGTAGACTGTTATTAGCGAGCTAAGCCACATGCAAATGTTACTTGTAAAACATTGAAATGAACTTAAAAACAGAAATTGCTACCACGCGGCGTTGCCGTTTAGTTTGTGCAGCAATGGCACTATCTTGAGGTTTCCGTTTTCCATAGACCTCCTTGGCTTCCTGCACAGCAGGCAGAGTACTGAGAGTTCTTCGCATGTACCCGAATTTATACTGGATGGATACTTTCCAAGAGTCCTGCAAATAAGCATATTGGACTTTGGAAGACTATTTACATAGAGATTACGTAGTGGTCTCATTGAAGTTCATGCTACATAAACAATATTTGAGATAAAAAGAAACATGATGTTAGGTGCAACACATTAAAGGGACACAAAAGAGAAACAATGAATTTGTTAAGATTGATAAATTGTGCTCAGAGTTCTATAGCGTAATTTATTTCACCATCATAGGTGTATTGATAGAGGAGAAAATTGAGTTCAAAATTTCATTTTTAAATTTTGTGTGCACGTGATCTAAAATATTTCAAAGCGTATTGTATTTTGATAGTGCCATTTTTTGGGCTTGCTGGTAAATAGAACTTGACGACATATTGAGCGCTAAGAGACAGGGACATGAGGGAGTGGACAACACAATGCGCTAGCTTCAACAATTTTTATTTTCAGGAAACGCCAAGCTATATATCCGTGCACAGTGGTGCCACCAGTCTATCCACTAGCCACTTTCCCGATCTAACAGGTCAACTGACGGTGCACTTACGCACGTGTCACCTTTGCGAAAGATAGCATCAGCTTCAATTATCTCTCGCACGTCTGTATCTTCATGCTTCGCCACAGCAGGCCTGCTGTCAGGTGCTCCTAGAACTATCGCAAACATTCGCAAGCATGATACATTCGCAAGCAGAAACATTCGCAAGCAGAACTATCGCAAGCATGATATCTCGTTAAAGAGCCCTGAGCCTAATTTAGGCATGTGTCAAGTTATAAAAAAAACTTTTAAGCATCTGCAGGATCCTTCATCCGATGCAAATGAAGCTGCAATCTGCAACCACAACAATAGAGTGTTCTTCACACTTAAAAGTGGGAAGAACACTACGGTTCATAAAAATATATGTTGCTATATCAAGGACACATAATTTTGCACCAACCTATGGCACTGGTCAAACATCATCACTTGTATAGGATTGTGTGTGTTTCATAAGTGCAACTATCTGGTATATTCAAGCAACAAATATCTTTTTTCTTTTCCCACATTTAATTAAATGTGTAGGTACAAAGTATCACACACATGAGTGTTAATTACCCCCTTATGTAATCAGACAATGCGGGCCATCAATGGAAGCCGTACGAGGTTAAACACCACTCCAGTAGGGCTCGCATTTCTCACTGACCAAGGCTAATACTCATATAAAACATTACAGTAAGCACAGACAACAATGCAACGATGATTATGCGATTATTGTAGTCTAGATGTTTCCGCTGCAGAACTTGAGCCAACGTATGTTTTACTTACTGCTAGACGCATTTCTTCGATGACAGAACACGTGCAAGAACCAGTAGTACACTTCACAATATTTAACTTTCTTAAAACAAAAAGTAATTTGATAAAACTGTCTCCACGAATAGATAATTGATGTTGCTAGTAAATATGCTATTAGCATAATTTTACTAGAACAACCTCAGTGTAAAATTTACGACTAAACTAGAGCAAAAATTACCTTTTATGCAACTTTGTCGCCAGCTTTGCAAGCCATTTGACAGTATATGTGTCTCAAACTATTTTTTGTGTGACAGTAAAAGTTTCTGACCACTCAAACAATACAAATATTGCCATATCACTAAAGTCGTCTGTTTGTAAAAAAATCCCAAACATTAAAAATTGTGTCCATATTTAATGGTAACATAAAACCCATGCAAACATAAAAGTTTGGTAACTATTTTTAGTAAAAAGCCTACCATCATTCTATAGGAAAATTTTGTCCTAACTTAATTTGGAAAGACCAGATTTTTTCACTACGGCGTGTTACAAGCTAAAGTTTCAAGCTTTCCGAAAAACTTCATGTGTGGCTTGCTGCTCCCAGTCAGTCAGTGAAGAACTTTGTTTATTGATCCTGAGGACCTTTTTTTCACCCAAAATATTTCGGCGGGCCACTTCTTGCTTTATATGGATGGTCCATTGTTGATATCGCAGATGGTTTGAGCGCCAAGGCTCGTACAAGTTGGCGTTGAAGACCCATACAATGACCCATACATTAGCTTACCGACTTACCCAACTCCACGCACACAACATTTACATGAAAAAAAAAATAGTGCCAACCCCCGATTCTAATGTGCACTTGTGCTCCTTCACCCCCCCTCCGCCCTCAGATAAAGGACTTGTTACTTGCTTGTGCTACATTCTATGTTTAGCCTTGTAGCTCTCAAATGTTTGTTTTCGTTCTTTATTCCTAGTTTTCCCATTCACATACATTTTGCTTTTTTTTTTTATTGCCATGAAAGCAGATGTTGGTGCACAAATGAGCACCAGCTACTCCTTAGTTCTAGAAGTGACAAAACATGCCACAAGCCAGGTTCGAAAATTGCACGTAAAATAGTGCATTCCGCGTGACACCAGATTGTACTAATTAGCATGCAGCACACACAATATACAATTTTAATATCACCGTGCCGGTCCGATATGATGTCTCGAGAATGCAAAGAATATAGTTATTCAAACAATCTTATATGTTTCACCGTTTTCTTTTCCAGTCCCTTTTTCTTTCCAACTGATAGCATTATCATAATCTGCCAAACATTTTCTGTGGATATTGCGATATGTCCAAATCGTAAAAAATTTCACTTACCCAACCAGTACCAATTGTGTCTCTAAGGACAGGGTATTCAACAACGAGGCCTTTGAAGCAGCCTCATAGAGCCGCCTTCCTGGGTATCTATGAAAGCACAAATGTTCAGCCGGTATTCAATAATATACAGGAGAGTACGGAGGCACTACAGTGAAGTTCATCAAATGGTGGCTTAACCAAGACACAATCCTTGATTTTGTCCGACTCGAACTTTTCCGAGTTCTGTATTGCCAATGGCAACTTTAGGTCTAAGGGAAGGGGGTGGCAGTCTATAATCACTTCCGTGAAAAGGTTGAGTAGTTGATGGCTCCAACTCGGGAGAAACCACAAGCAGTTCATTTGTGCTGAAAACAGGATAAAAATCAGCAGGCTTTCAGTTTGGTGCAACAATTCGAAGTTGAGCTACTCACCTGCAAGCATGAGGCATGGCCTCATCAGTGATTATTCTAATTTTGCTCCCATCACAAAAGACATGGTTCCCTGGAGGGTCGACATAAGCTTCAAATTGTGAATTGTAAACCTGAAAGAAATTTACTGCTTATACAAACACAATTACCGTGGGCAACAAATAATAAAACTTTCAGCTGTCAGTATTATTTCAAAGACATTACTATGCTAGCCACACAGGTGCAATTTGTATGCATGAAGTGAACAAGTGGCAAACTGTTCTTGTTCATTCTTTCCATGTCCCTGTCATGTTTATTTACACATACCAGTTTTACTTTCAAGTGGCAAAAGAACAGGCTAGTTGGCGCGTGTACGAGATAAATTAACAGCGCAACCACAGGACGAAGAAAGAAAACATGAGGATAGACGCTGAATATCAACTGTATCAGATAAATTAACAGCGCAAACACAGGACGAAGAAAAAAAAAAAAAACATGAGGATAGGCGCTGAATGTCAACTGAATAGCAAATCCCACATACATCTTGCTGCATGAACATCGAGTGAAGCTTTGGGCTAGTTGGTTTTGCATAAAAAAGTCCATATCGCGCTGTATGTAATTCATTATGAACATCGAATTTTATAGACGATGCATGTGGCAGACTTTGTGTGTTTTTGGAACAAGCAGCACATCCTCTTCTCTTTTTGTTCACTAGGCAACACGTACCACCTGTTTCGTGGGCACTGAGAGCACATGTGAGCAGTAGCACGTCTGCCAGCCTCCTTGATTCGACACTACACCCTATGGATGTCGGGACTGACTGCAGCTTGTCAGATGAACTTCAGTACGACATGAGCAGATGATGCAGAAAACCAGCAGTAGTCAGTCTCGAAAAGCAGGGCTGCGTCTTGTGTGTGCGAGTGTGGTATAATGAATTTTGAATGATGGACAGTTCGATACTTTTTTTCTTCTTCAAATAAGTGAACTCAAAGAGCAACAGGCTCTGCTATGAATGAGGCTTTCAGGAACGACAAGTGCAATGTTTGTGAAGAGGAGACAGAGAAACATTGAAAGATGAAGAAATGCGAGGGGCGCACGAGGAGGCCAGCATGGAAGGCTGGAGTTTCATTGCTTGTTTCCAGTTGCTTGATTTCCATCTGTGCTTTTCCTATACAGCTGGCAGTGCCTATAATGTGCCAAAAACACATGTATTGACTCAGGCTCGGCACCAGTTCTCGGTGACTTTCTGGAGAATCGGTTGTTTATAAGTGGTTCACATGTTCGGAATGTGGTCGATCTTCTAGCGATATTTACGTCTACAATGGGGAAGCATTAAGAAGCACAAAGCATCATCAGAACATTCGAAATCGCTCGGAATTTGTTCACACTAACAAATGATCTTTTGTCAAAAAGTAGCATAAGATTTCTTGACCTTGTTATGCACTTCTTCACCAGCTGTGTTAGCTAGGAGTATTCACCCTCTCATAGAGCTTGTTGCCCTTTTGAGAGCAAAAGGAGCTAGTGAACCATCTGCCATGTGGAATGCAGTATTTCGTTCCTGCACACACAGGGTGTGGCCCAGCTTTCCAAGCTAAATTGAGACTAATTACTGCTGGTTTTGCATGTCATCTGCTCGTGTCGCTGCTTGAAGTTCTACTGATGGTGGTGCATGAGCATGATGCAGAATTAGTAATACTACTGTCATTCCTTCTTTCCATAGTGTGTCGCATCAAATAAAAATGACAGCTGGACACACTAGTGCTCACATGGTGTTTTTCAGCACCCTTGAAGCTGGTTATACATCACTTCCTGAACAAAAGGTAAGAGGCAGTGCCACTTGTTTCAAGAAAAAGACCATGTGTGCTACAGGCAGCATCTAAGAAATTCAATGCTGATGCGGCAAGATCACGGTGCAAGAATATTCTAGGTGAGTGAACGCCGGGACTATTCGCTGCCTGATAATGTTCTGGTTCGCAAGAGGCCCGAGAGATGGCGCTACAAATTTTGCCCCGGCTTCTCTCCCCCCCCCCCCATCTGGGTGTAGGAAAACCCCGTGACGTAAGAAAGTAACGGCGCTCATTTATTGTCGCCACAACAACTTCGCGCCGCCATCAACCCCGTTCCCTTATCACCCCCCTTTTCAGTGGTGCCGCTCTATGGGTGTCCGCGTGGTTGATATCGTGCGATAGGCCAGTTTTCTCAGATTGGGACCCACCGCCCACGTGCTGGATGTGCTTTGCGGATTTTTGCCAACAGCCCGCCATGGTCCTCAGTCTGTCGAGCCATCTATCGGCATGCCGCAAACGAGAACATAATCGGTACCATCCCCGCCAAGCGCTCGCTTCGCAACGTTCGTTCACCTGAAGTATTCTTGCACCGTGGGCAAAATGTATGTGGGACAGGCTGAGTGGTGAATGAATAGGTGGCTTCGAGAAGATGCAAATTAATTAAACACTTGTGTCGGGAGCAGCAATTTTGCCATACGTTGTCAGCACTCGTCCTCATGTTTTCTTTTCTTCGTCTTATGATTTTACTGCCAATAACTACTTTGATGCAAGCATGGCTGATACTCTGCAGGATCATTTCTTGTGAGCAGCCTATTATATTCAATGAAATTTCAGTTTATTTTATGCTTTGCATTCTCTAGTGTTGCAAGGTATTCATCATAACATTTCGCAGTAACAGTAACATTTTGGCATTTTCACTGTGCCAAAAGTGACCCTTTCTCCAATGTAACATAGATAACATAGTAGCAAAAAGGCTGGCATTATTTCTTGTCGTTACAGCTGCATTACAAAACGGAAAAGGGACGTCATTTTAGTGGAAGTAAATACAGCCAGGGGCTTAGCACTTTATTAAGTGCACAGTAACAGTGTGGCCACAGCAGCTAATACAGAAGCTACAACTACACCCTACATTCATGCTTCCCATTATCACGTTTCTTGGTGGCATTGGTTCATCCAAATCCCTTTAGCCATTTGTGCACTGACAAGGCCAGCATACCACAACCTACTATCCCTGACTGAACTGTTGGAGTGGCTTCTGGTGCTCACACAAATGAAACACTTAGGTTCTATTCAAATAAAGGCATCCGATTTTTTTCATTTGGTTTACGTCACCACTTCCTTCGAATTGACACATCACACGTGACACACTATGTATTTTACCTTGGTGTTTATCTTTACGCACATAAGGCCAGTGCTAATTACTTGCGTGAACGAGCACCGGCGCTGAAACACGACCGCCACATTTATGCTTTCATTAAGTGCTTAACAAAGGTACACTATATACGACAAAAATATTGCAGCTCCTCAAGTAAAAAAAAAAGACTGCCTCCCAAGTTGGGACACACTTTCCTTCTTTGTTCTCCTATTCGCGCGCTATTGCAGATGGGTCCCCTGGGTTACTCAGCAATGCCATGTATTGTTCTCCTATTCGCGCGCTATTGCAGATGGGTCCCCTGGGTTACTCAGCAATGCCATGTATGAGCAATGTATGAGCGAAGAAAACAAAAGGCACTTCCAGAACGTACCTCTATTCTGCCGGTTGACGCGACATCTCCAAAATCTGTAGCCTTCACGGCAGCCAAGACATCTTCCATGGTGTGTCCGTTAATGGAGATAATCTTCTTGCGCTCCTTCCATGACACCAAGCATTGAATCGGTGTCGACATTTTCACGGCAGCAAAAAGAAAAAAGCACACAAACGGAGAAGCAGTCCTACGGCAAGTTCAGCAAGGCGCGAAAGAGGCGAACGGCTTACGTGCTTGTCTTGGCTTGTACTACAGTGGCACACAGCGATGGAGAAATAAACACCTCGTTCTTTTACCTCTTTACTCTAGTTCTAGAAAGGCTTCAGAGGTAGTAGTGCGCGCTACCTGCAGTTTTTTTTATTTGATAATAAAAAGATATTTCTGACGTTGAAGAGTTTAGTTACGCCAACTGCATGTGCCTTTAAAAGAAATGAAGGCAGCGCAACATAAAATTAGCACATATTTTTTAGTAATTCCTTAGTAGAGCCGATCTCCTTCATCATCGTATTTGTCTTGGAATGTTGCTGTTGCTGTGATGGTATGCTCAAGCTAGTTGCCGTGGCTGACGTTTTATTGTGCTGTGCTCCTCTAGTTTCGGGCCCAGTGCGCGCAGATTGTTCTGCGGGAATGAATCGCCGTAGTTTGTGTGAGTGAAACAAATTCACGCCATGCATACGTGCCCACGGTGCCCGTTTTCGTCGGCAAAGTTTTGCAAGGTCATATGGCACATCAGAGATCATCGCCACGATACGGATTTTTCTGTCATGTGTGGTGTGCAAGGGTGTGCAAAGACATATCACGAGTTCGAATCGTACCGGAGACACATTTACCGCTGCCATAGAAGCTACGTGGAGCTCGACGAGCCTCAACAGGGGAACGCTGCAGGAAGTGTTACACCGCGGCTGGATGCTACAACAGATGTCACTGCTTTCGACGACGCAGAATTGCCTTCTTCGAGCTCATTTGCCGAAGATACGAGCAACGGACAAGAAAGTACCTGCACTGTGACTGCACACGGTTCTTCTAGCTCTATTCACGACTTCACACTAAAAGTCAAGAAGCAGATGTGTTTACTTTTTTTTCGCGTAGCTGAAGTGCACAAGCTGCCGCACTCTATAACAGAGAGCATTTTTGCCGATTTCAAGGACACCTTTTTTGACATAATGAAGGCATTTGCTTCTCAAATACAACAAAACATCCCCTTAGATTCTGCTGGAGAAGATGTGCAAAAGTTGCTTGCTTGTGACTTTCTGGAAGATGTGTTCCAAAGTGCCAGCACGAAGTCACTCCGGGAAAATTTCGCAAAGGAACATCTTCCTTATGTCAAACCCGAGGAGCACATTCTTGCTGTTGGCGAGACATTTCAGTATGTGCCTATACCTCGTGTCCTCCAAAACCTGATGTTGTCCGAGACTTTTCGTGAACGTTTAGACCAAAGCTTCACAATTGGGCAGCCATCACCAGTTCTCCGAAGTTTTTTTGATGGTGTATTCTTCAAGGAAAAACTGTCGGCACTTCTGGAGAACGGGGCACAATACACTCTGTTTCTTGTTCTTTACAGCGATGAGCTCGAGATTGTGAACCCCTTGGGGTCAAAACGAGGCATTCATAAAGTAATTGTTGTGTACTTTAGTGTGCTCAACCTACATGCTCGTCACAGGTCACAGCTACGCTCCATACATGTAGCTCTTGTTGCGCCATACAGGCTTGTTGACAAGCATGGCATGAAGGCAATCTTGGAACCTGTTGTTTCAGACATTGTGAGATTGGAAGCAACCGGCTTTACAGTGCACATAAATTCAGCTACTGCTAAAGTCAGAGCAATTCTCGTTGCATTTAGTGGCGACAACCTTTCTATGAATAGGCTGGGTGGATTTACCTGTTGTTTTAACAGAGGGCGCCCGTGCAGGTTTGCACTGCACCATATGCAACTTTTAGCTCTGTATTCCATGAAATGGATGTGCGAATTCGAAACAAGAGTTTGCATGAAACTCACATTGAAGGTGCTAGGGTGAACCAGCCACTAAGCACTGCACTTTATGGTGTGAAAGGTGAATCGCCCCTTTTAAACATTTGGTACTTTGATGCAACACTGCAGCTACCGCCGGACCTGATGCACGATGTGCTTGAGGGAAGCATACCTCACGTTTTAAAGCATGTTTTGCAAGGCCTCATCAGTACCAATGTTATTAGATATTCAGACCTAGATTGCATCACAGCATTCAGTTTTGGTGCACATGACAAGAAAAACAAACCACAAGCTGTCGAAAAACACTTTCTTACTTCGAAAACTCCATATAAGGGCACTGCATCGCAGAAGTGGTGCCTGTTTAGGTTTTTGTCCCTTATGATTGGAGACATTGTTCCGGAACTCAACGAGCACTGGGAAGTGTACTTGCTTTTCAAAAGGATTGTTGACCTCATATTTGCTGACAGCCTTCCACATGACCACCTTGCATGTCTGCAGGATGACATTCGTTACTTTTCATCTTCTTTTGAGATTCTGTACCCTGGCCACGTAATTCCGAAACTTCATTTCCTGGTGCATTATCCAAGACTAATCAATGAACTTGGCCCACTGAAGCAATACTGGTGTATGCGCTATGAGGCCAAACATCAGTATCTCAAATCCATTGCTGTGCGTAACCAAAATTTCAGGAATATTTGTAAGACAATTGCGGGGCGACACCAGTTATTACAGAGCTATGAACTCTGTAATTCAGAGTTTCACAACTCTATTCAGACAACTAAAGCCAGGCCTTTAAAAGAGAAAGATTTGCCCCCTTGCATGGCTGAAGTTTTCTCACCCGGCGTTCCTGTGTGGAAAGTTAATTCTGTGACTGTCGATCAGATAACGTACAAAGTCAAAGATGTGGTCATTCTGCAGAAAGCCATACTACCTAGTTTTGGACAGATCTCAGAGCTGTACATATATTGTGGAGATGTGTTTTGTCTTGTGAATGTGCTCGGGAATACAATGTTTGACAGACATCGTTGGTGCTATGTCGTCGAGAAAACATCAGAACAGAAACTTGTCAAACCGACAAACCTTGCATCATCACAGATTCTCGACCTCTACTTTGATTCTCGACTTGTGTTAAGGCCTGAAGTAATGCTGACTGGTTGAACTCGCAACACTCATCGTATGCAAGCTCAAAAGCTTGAGAAACTACATGCAATACATCGTCGTGCAGAACGTAGATACATACGGACAAAGTGCATGGATGATTAGAGGCTGGCTAGACGATTTGATATATATGTGGCGTTTAACGACCCAAAACCACCATATGATTATGAGAGACGCGGTAGTGGAGGACTCTAGAAATTTTGACCACCTGGGGTTCTTTAAGGTGCACGCAAATCTGAGCACACGGGCCTACAGCATTTTCGCCTCTATCGTAGGCTAACTAGATGCACTCAAAAGAAAATACGACGGCACATGAATAAACTGGCTTGGTGACGTTGGGCATCCTTCTGCGAGTCGTCGGATCCGTGAAAAGCCCCTATTTCTGATATGGAGAACTGTCCGGGCTCTTAGCACAACCTTTGGTCAGCGAGACCCATTCACATCTCTGGCACTTCACCTACAATGTAGATAGATTGACCTCGCAGAATCCTTCTGTCGAAGAATCGCCGTCAAGTCCAATTTCATGAAAACAAGAATAGCAATACTCGACAACCCGCTTCTCTCACGTGATCCCCGCATAGAATGCCCACTTTCTATGGATGAGGTAGAAGTGGCACTGGCACTGTGCAGACGTTCTTCAGCACCCGGACCTGACTGCATTGTGTACCCTTTGTAACCTTGGAGACGAATCTCGGAAGGCACTCTTATGCCTATACGATGACTCCTGGCAGACTGGTATGGTTTACCAAGCATGGAAGTCAAGTCGCCTCATTCCGCTTCTCAAAGCTGGTGAATCTCGTGGATATTGCCTCATACCGTCATATTGTGCTTATCAGTTGTGTGGGAACAACAGTGGAAAGAATTACTTTAACACAAATGAAGTGGTATTTAGAGCACTATGAAATTTATCTAGTATCCATGACTGGATTCAGGCACGGCCATTCATCAATTGACAATGTTGTTAATCTGGTGACATATGTTGAACACCAGAAAGCCTCTAAGAAACTGTGTGCTGCCCTGTTTCTAGACGTTAAGGGAGCTTAAGACAATGTCGCCCATGAAGCCATCCTTAGTGCTTTGGAAACAGTAGGTCTTGGTGGAAAGGTATATGTGTGGGTGTACAGCTACTTACAGCTGAGATCATTCTACGTGACGATGGTGAATGGCCCAACACCTGAGTATTGCAGTAGCCGAGGAGTCCCTCAAGGAGGAGTGCTAAGCCTTACACTTCGCAATATAACCCTCAGTGGACTAGTCGAGCACCTACCAACCACTGAAGAATTTTCTATCTACGCTGACTTCATCAGGTGTGACAAGGCTACAGCTTCGAGACTGCCTTCAGAAAACTGCCACAACGACGTCATGCTACGTTCGTAAACAAGGTCTCGAGGTGTCCTGCGGAAAATGTGCAGTGGTAGCATTCACGCGGAAACCGATGCCTGCTTACAGCATCTCGATTAACGGAGAACACATATCGTTCAGCAGAAGCCACAGATTCTTAGGAGTCATAATAGACAGAAACCTGTTGTGGACTCCGAACGCGAACTATGTGAAGAAGCAGTTGATCGCAACATTCACATGTTCAAATTCCTTGCAGAAGAGAAATGGGGAGTGCCCGTACCGTCCATGCTACAACTGTACAGGGTGCAGTTTATCGGATTCTTATGGTAGAGTTTAATTACAATATCTAACACAGGCAAGACTAACCTGCATAAAATTCAGAGCATTCAAGCCCAAGCACTCAAGATATGCCTTGGATTACCCTGCAGTGTTTCAACAGCTGAAACCATTGTCATTGCCCGAGATCACTAAATCAAGACACATAATATTACCGAGACAACGCGTATGCACCACAGGCATTATACCAGGACCCCTTCCCACCACCCGGGGAGCCTCGCTGCTGAAAGGCCCCGCACGACATACGGTGCCACTGTCTGCAAGCAATGCTCATCATTTACTGAGGCGTATGCACCTGCATCAAAGCCACTGCTTCCTCCTTGGGGCTTGAGTCGGCCACGAGTTTACTTAATGAGCCCAGGAATGCGGAGAAAATCTGACCTACCGACACATGCCCTAAAACAACTGAGTCTATTAGTACTGGACCAGACCTGCAGTAACCACGTGCACATCTACAGAGATGGCACGTCTACATCGTCTAGTTCATGTGGAGCAGTGGTTATACCATTACAAGAGGTAACTCTGCGTTTTAAGACTTCGCATGCGACGATGTTCACGGCGGCAGAACTCGAGGCTTTGCGCAGTGCACTAGAACTCGTCAATTTTGAAGAAAGACCAAGTAAATGGGCCGTGTTTTCTGACTCAAAACCAGCGTTACAGTGCGTGCCATCAGTTCACCGACGCGGATGCCACGGGCAGTTGACTTATCGAACCGTGAAACTTCAGCACCTCTTAATACAAAAAGGCCACGACATCGACTTTCAGTGGTTACCTGGGCATTGTGGCAGCAATGGAAATGATTCTGCAGATCATGCTGCTCACACATCAGATCAGGAAGTAAACAGTGTTTTGATTCCGCTTTCAAGAGCGGACGCTGCGAGGCAAATTCGCCAACTGGCTCGCAGTCTCACATTGACTGAGTGGAACACACCAAGCATACGACGTACCAGACTACATGAACATGACCCTTCACTACAACTCTGACCTGCACCCGGCCTACATCGACGTGACACTTCGCTTCTCTATCGTTTTTGACTGGGACTTGCTTTCACGAAAGCTTGTACCACGTTAATCGGAATGACTGATAGTGCAGCATGCGATGTTTGCAACACTGATGAAAATATTGAACACCTGCTGTTCTCGATTGACCTCAGAGAGACAAGTACTTGCCAACGCATTGCGGCGACTGAATGATCGGCCTCTTTCTGTGCAGGTGCTAATACAGCACCGTCCACATCCCTCGACAGCCCACAAGACAGTGAAAGCCCTCTTATGTTTTTTGAGGACTACGAGTTTGTGTGAATGCCTCTGACTTGCGGTAGAGTTCTACACGCCACAGTGAATTGACTGTCTGTCTTTTCCTTTTTCTTTTTCTTCTCTCTTTCTCATCTTTCTTGTCCCCTTCCCTAATTCCCCAGTGTAAGGTAGCTTACCTGATGTCTTTCTGGTTAACCTCCCTGCCTTCTACCTTTGGTTGCTTCCTTCCTTCCTCACTGTACGCAAAATGCTTGCAATGACAATAAACTTATTAATTTAAAATCATGTTTATTTGTTATATACTACCTACACATTACTTGCCACAGTTTGATACATATCCAACTGGAGGAAAAATTTAGGCAGAAGACATTTTGATATGAGTGCCAGGGTTTAATGTTGTACATTCATAATCAGTTCACCACGTTCATTATTTCTATCTATAAACATTTTGTAGTCCTCTCATAGAAAATTTCAAGAAGCATTATATCACATTGTGGACATGAACGTTTTCATAAAGTGTCATGCCAGCTACAACAAAACTAATGTAAAGTAAACTTGCTTTAAGTGAGGACTGCAATACTAGTCAACTGTTATTTCAGAACTTGAAGCAGAAATATAAGATGCACAGTGAATGCAGTTTCATAATTGCATACATGCCCAAGCTAAATTTAGCCAGAAAAAGTAACAAAAAATTGCATACAGACTATCACAATACAACCAAAATAATGCTTGTGGTTATTGCATGGAGAATATTGCGCTATTTCGTTGCTTCATTTAACACTGATTAATTAGGCAAGAATTATGTATCAGCTTTTGAGGCAATGAAGCTGGCCGAAAAAGTTTTAAATAAGATGTAGTTGATCGGTTTGTGAAACATCCCATTTGACTGTTTCTAACTTATTGTGCTTGAAGTATTGCTGTTCTCTGATTATTGCAGATGCCCGCGAAATAAGAAAAAAGTTTAAGTGGCGTGCCCGCTTACGCACCTTGAATACAGTGCTCCCTAATGTTCCGCGCGCAAACGACCCCTGTATTTGACCGAACGTTCTGCCACCGCGGCCGCTCTGCGACGATGGCTGTGGCTCTGCGACGACGCACCTGGTGGTTGCGAGAGCAAAAGTGATAACCGCTGCGCCTGCCTATCGCTGTTATGAGCCGCCGTGAACGAAGCATATAGCTTATACGTTAAAGGGCCATTAAGGATAACAACAATTTTATCTCATTAGTGAATTTCCAAAATCGGCGCGCTTGCCACGAGAAGACCCGCAAAAAGGAAGTGCGAAGAGAAAACACCTGAAGTTCCCGAACCAAACGCCTTGACGTGATAGAGTTTGATCGCGTCTACGAAGTCCTATGTAGTTCGTAATCAGTGAAAATGAAGTACATTCTCCACTGAGGGGGCCATCGGTATTACTTACCAAGTTTAATTGAGAATATCGTTTATCATTCACGCGAAAGTACAAAATATATACGTGGACTTTGCGGCGCAAAATTTAAAAATGGAACAGTGATCAAAATTTTCTCTTTTAGTAGACTCTTAATAGTGAAATTACGACATTAAGGTTCTCAGAGAGCAACTTATCAATCGAAACGATTTCATTGTTTCACTTCGTGAAACACATCGTGGCGCGAAAGTGAACACGTCACAATTTTTTTTGTAATTCACGGGCTCCTCATTAAGCTCATTATGGTGAAACAACGCCTTACTAAACGAAGGACGAGAAAATGTGCACAGGGCGCAGTAGCGAGTTCAGCGCAGGCAGTGTTTGCAGCATAAACTCGCCTAGCAATGACGTATACACCACCATGCGTTCCCTAGCAAGGTGTTGGAGGAAAGAAAAGTGGATAAATGCAGAGAAGAAGAAGAAAAAAAAACTCATAGGGTCTCATGTGCTTTCACGTAAGACGAGTCGAAGACGAAAGCCATCATCTTGTTCATCTCCGTCGTCGTATTGATCCCTCCGAAAGCTTCTGCACCTAACGTGCATGGTTTTGCACATCATCCGTGATAGATCTACCTTTGACCAAGCTACAATGTCGTGTGATGACGTTATTTTGTAACGGGACGTGATAACGGCATAACGGCGTCACATATTTTGGCGATTTATGACGTAACATCAATAGTGACGTCATCACGACATAATTTCTCGCTTCACTTGTGCTTTGCCCGACGCCGCGGGACGCTGACGGTAACTTTTCAGTTCGATAAATCATCTAAGGCTATTTTGGCTCAAAAGAAAAAAAAAACAAATTTCTGGGCATAGTGGGGTTCAAACCCAGGGGCCCATGGTCCGAAGAAGAGCGTCGTATCCAGAGGAACAAAGATAAACACGACAGCATAAAATTTCGGGTGACATGCAGTTAGACTCAAATATCAATTCCTCTAAAAATGTTGGCCGTATAAATTATATGCATTCAACCTATGATAAAAAAAAGTGAATATACGGGAAGGGTTTGAGAAGGTACGAGGGGATAAATGGCAAAATTTATTAAAATCTTTCACTCAGTGAGTGAATGCGTGTTTTTGCAGCACTGTGAAGGGTTATAAGCATGGTAGCTTTTTGTTACTAACTCGAGTTAGTAACTAGGCGGTTTGGGTAGTAACAACACGCCTGTTGCTTTCAAGTTTGTAAAAGGTTAGTAAGTGTCTCAGAGAGTTAGTAACAGTGGCTGTTACTAACATTTTCCTTCCAGTTACTAGGTTTTTACGAACTTTTTTTTAAGAGTGAACGTTAGGGAAAGGCTAGAAGAGATGGGGATAAATTAATAAAGAGGTACGAAGAGAAAATCATTAGCGCACGTTTCCACTCTCTTACTTCTTTCCCACAACCTCCACGGTGGTCTGTATAGTTAACGGCGTTTGACTGCTGATCCGAAGGTTACCTGCAGAATCGAATCCCGGCCGCGGCGGCGGGATTTAAAACAAGCGGAAATGCCTCAGGCCCGTGTGTCTAAATTTATGCACACGTTAAAGAAACCCGAGTGGTGTACGTACATTTCCGGAGCTATCCACTACACTGTATGTCTTCATGTTACCTACTTGGGACGTTAAAGCCCAGCAAACTCCCGCCACACCCCAGCCCCCCTTCCACCCTGTACGGACGGCTATGGTGTTCGACTAATTGGACTTCCAAAGAGAATCACGCCACTCGACAATGACAAAAGGCCCTATGTATACATTCGTAAGCGCATAGGCAACGAAAGCTTTGACATGGATAACCGAAATTCGGTACCGCTATACTGACGAACGGCGGCGGTAGTTAACACTTTTTGTCCTGTTCTTATGCGACGCTGATTACAGCGCACAAATAATTCCTGATGCTAAGTTGATTAGTCTCCTGATGACATCTGGTTATTACAACAAAACGCCTGCTTGATTGGCTTCTAGCATGTGTGAATTTGTGCTCGCGAAAATTGCGCTAAAACACATATGGACGAAGAAAATCAAGGGCTACACCAGTTTTTACGCGAAAATGCGGGCTTGTTGAGAAAAAAAAAATGATCATGCTGCGCGCGGTGTGGTTCTTCTCTCCGATGGAAGAAAAAGTAACGTCATTCCTTGTGTTTATCTTGCACGTTCGAGGCGAACACTATAACCCTTAGTTTATCAGCACTAAAATTTTACGGTTTTATTTTTTTAGAGGCAAAGCTCCCTGTAGTTTAGGGAAGTCCCGCGCATTATGGCGTCGCCAGCACAGCATATCCAAAGACAGACAGACAGACAGACAGACAGACAGACAGACAGACAGACAGACAGACAGACGGACGGACGGACGGACAGACAGACAGATAGACAGACGGATGGACGGACGGACGGACGGACATACAGACACACATACACAGACAGACAGACGGACAGACAGACAGACGGACGGACGGACGGACGGACAGATAGACAGACAGACAGACACAGACAGATGGACGGACGGACGGACGGACGGACAGACAGACAGACAGACAGACAGACAGCAGATGGACGGACGCACGGACGCTTCGCCCTACTCGTCGTCATTCGCTCCGTGGATATGCTGTGATTTTCTTTATACCCTTGCATATGTGAGCTAGAACACCTGTGTCTTTCTTCGTTCCTTCGACCCCACGCGTACTTGAGCGCCTTTGCCAAAGACGACAATGACAAGTCCAACATTTCGACAAGTCCAACATTTCCAACGACTCGTTTTCATTCGAAAAAAAAAACAACAAAAAACAGTGTGACCTAGAGCATATACACGCTGAATTAGGTGCCGGTTAAGGTATGTCTATATCCAGGAAATCAGACGAAATGTCTGGTTTCCTGGATATATCTAGCACTTTCAGCGGCACTTTAAGACTGTACCAGGAGGATATGTTCCCACTGCAGAGGAGCCCAAATGTGCGGTAAGGAAGGCCGGAGACTACAAGACTGCCTGCGGGACCTCGTGCTCGCAAGTATACGTACATACATTCGCTGTACTGTACAAGCATACGTGGCGCACTGTCCGTGCGATTGTGGCCTTTGTAAAGAGCGTTTCTCTCAGACTATCGCGCAAATCGGTGCGCTCGAACACCGCCTCGCTCATGCTCTCAGTGCAGCGCCAAAAGAGAATAAAAAAAAACAACAACAACAACTAAAAAGCGAAATTTAGTGACGAAGGCGACGAACGTCGTGCTCGACGGAGCAGGACGGCTATAGCTACCGCCAGCGCGGCGCCTCGGATTGTCTTCTACTTAAGCTCTGCACTGTACGCGGTATAAGCGTTGGTGAAAGTAAGCGACCACGCATCCGTGTCGTGGTATAATCCGTGCTCGGAACGAGCTCACTGCAGCACGTGTAGTCTGAGTCGGCGAGAGAGAAGAAGGGATGTAGTCGCCGTAATGTAAACTTTCTTCCTCTACTTCGTGTTTCTTTCTGCCTTTTTTTTTTTTTAACACTGCTGTTGGCAAGCGATTGTCCACGTGGCGTATACACTTTTGTTTAAACAGTGGTGCGAGCGTGAGCTTTCGCATTTGTGGCAGGGTTACTTTCGTGCCTTTGTTAGATCGCTACCTTTCTCCCCTGTATAGTGTGCGCATACGTTCAGGAAAGTTTGAAAGTGGTTTCGCTTTGGGTTTGCGAGGATTCTTTATTCCGCAAATGCGAATAACCCTAACTAAAGAAATTTGTACAATTGAGGTTTTTTTTTTCTTTTTCTAACCGAAACGAACACCAGAAACAGCCATATGGTGGGATATGAGGGCGCAGGCGATTCGGTTTCGGAGGATTACAACTTTCACTCGATAACGACATAAATAACGGGGAGAAATGTAGGAAACTCCGAGTTCTAAGCTTAATTTTAAACGTCATATGTGTTCTTCGTTATACCTGTTCAGAACGGCGTGTCTTTTAAGGTCTACCCAAGCGTTGACCTAGTTCACTACAAAGACTACGTGCGAAATACTGCCATAACTGCTTCTGTGGCTGCATGATCCATCGACGCAATGATCATCTAGAGATATTAATTACACACACACACACAGACACACACACACACACACACACACACACATATATATATATATATATATATATATATATATATATGCGTGTGTGTGTGTGTGCTGCGCGCACGTGTGTATTCATGCCAAATTTGCTAATGAGCGGTCGTGCGAACGGGCGAGAGAACTTGAACCCCGGCCACAGCGGATGGTGGCCAAGTCTAAAATGGACCTTTGCTTGCGGCGGATTTTCGAGAATGAGGGTCAAGTATCAAAGGGCGGCTGTATAAGTACTGGAATGCACGCGTGCCCATATTCCAGGGGCACTTCAGTAGCCGAAACAGAGCGAGCCACGCAAGAAGTCAATGTATACGGCTTCTGTACGGTGTAAGCCCCGTATATAGCGAAGCCATAACCCGTTGCTCGCATTCGCGCTCCCTTGGCTGCATATACACTATATATATACACACGTACGAAGCGGCGACCACAAAGCGGCGATTCAAAGAAGACCGCCGTGTGGCGTCCCACAGAGTCCCACAGAGTCGCGATGACCTTGCATTGCATACGAGATGAGCGGCGCCTGCGAGAGACGATACGGCGGGACAGTGGGACCCTGCAAGGAGTAACGGGCGATTTCTGCGATCCAGCCCTGCTCCTCCGGTGGATAAGTCAGGCAGCTACGGTGGCACGCGTTGGCGTATAAAATGTGTGCGTCGCCGTTGCAAGGAGGCACAGCCAATCCACACCTACTTTTGTCTCTCTGTTGTTTGGGTTCGCATGGCCTAAAATGTGCTGATAAACGGACACAACTCAGTGGCTGGTATTGCCTGCATGCATAAGCACGATATAATGACTGCAAAAAAAAAAAAAGCCGGTATCTGCATGTTATACTGCAAATGTCGTCGAAAGACGATAGTCTTGCGTCTGGAGAGAGTGAACAAAACGTTTATTTGATGTTCTGCGCTACAAAATCACTGAATGGTATTCTGGAGGTGCTGCGTTAGAGTGCCTCGAGCGTGCAGCGGAGGCGAACGAGCGCATCAAGTCACGTCACACGTGAGACATGAGCGCTATCTGGCAGTTATCTTGGAAAACGAAGCGCGGGCGAGCGCACCCGTCTCGGAGGCGATTAGTTGTAGAACGGCGACGGCCACGGGTAGATGCCACTACCGTGTCGTCTTAGCAAAGCGTTGGAAACACTTGTCTTTTTGTGCAAGCGTTGCATTGTCAGTGCAGTGTAGTAAACGCTACAGTCCTTAAAATTTCTTATGTATGCCTTTTCCAGTTGAAAGACACACATGTAGAACATTGACGCGTTGTTATGGTGCCTCAGATATGCGCAATAATTGGTTTTTAATTGACAATCGCACAAATATGAACGCTGAAGCTTGAGCAATATAGGTGGGCGCTGCGGATGGGGTCAGCCGTTTGGGGCATCGTTTGGTGCCGTTTGGAGTGTTGTTAAGGGCGGACAAATAGACAAATGTACAGACAGACAGACTGACAGACAGACCAAAATTTTTGCGTCGAAGGTCCCCAAGAAAGACTATCGTCTTTAAAAGAGACAGAACTTGGCTAGGCTTGTATTCTCTGAGCCACAGTATAACGTACCGATACTTACATTAGTACAAGCTCAGCGTTTATTCATACATTTGGTGATCTACATCATCAAGAAGTTTAATTTGCCAGGAGAGCCCCGCGGACAGTGTATTTTACGGCCTGCAGCGGCTTCCTTTTGAAATCAATACTTGCATTACTAGAAATTGGGGGCATCTGTACGTGGCGCCACATCAGCATAACTGCCATAACTGAATGGGAAATAGGCAAAACAAATTACAGCTTTTGAAATAAGCTAGTTCTAAAAATGACTCTAAGATTTATACAGCAGACATCTACTGGAACACTTAGACGAAATTTCAGTGTCGCACTACTGAGCATGTGGCTTGGCAAGACACTTGAACACCGCCCATTGGAAATACACGGTATTCCATTGCAAAATATTAAACACTTTGGGAAGCCACGCGATTTGTAGATCAACGCTGTAAGTTTAACAGAATATTTAATTAGGTATCTGGTCTGTAGTATCGGGAGTCATTTCTGATAACGAAAGTTTTTCGTCAGATATGATTTTTTTCCCCTCTATTTCCTGTTCAGTTACAGCGATCCATCGCTATCGCCAGCGGGAAATGGCGCTACGTGCAAATGTCCCCCAATTCTGGTCATTCATTCATTCATTCATTCATTCATTCATTCATTCATTCATTCATTGCAAAAACAAAACGTGTCTGTTTGTGACACCGTAAAGATGGACTGTGTTTAGTATACATGGACTCCGTTCTGTTAAAGACGATAGTGTCTTTTTTGGGGACCTTCGACGCCAAATTTTTGGTTTGTCTGTCTGTATGTACATATGTCTGTTTGTCACGCTAACAATATCCTAAACGGCACCCAACGATACGTCAAACGGCCAACCTCGTCCAGAGCGCCCATCAATATTGCTGAAGTTTCAGCGTTCATACTTGTGCGATTGTCAATTCAAAAGCAATTATTGCGCGTATCTTAGGCACCATAACAACACACCAATATTTTCTATGTGTGGCTTTATACTAGAGAGTACACTCTCTAAGGACCGTAGCGTTTATCACGCTGCGCTGACAGTGCAACGCGATGCTCAAAAAGGCAACAGTTTTCAACGCTTTGCTAACACGACACGGGGGTGGTACCTACCCGTCGCTTTGCGTTCTACACCTTATCGCCTCCGAGACAGGCGCGCATCTTTCCCCGTGGGCGCGCACGTCCTTCTTCATTTTCGAACTGCCAGATGGCGCCCGCGTCTAACGTGCCTAATGTGCCTCGATGCGCTCGTTTGCCTTCGCGGCACGGATTGAGACTCTCTAACGCAGCGCTTCCAGAATACAATTCAACAATTTTCTCGCGCAGAACATCAAATCAACCTTTTGTTCACTCTCTCCACACGCAAGACTATAGTCTATCGACGAAATTCGCAGCGAAACATGCAGATACGGGGCCAATTTTTTTTCTGAAGGAAGCGAAGGCTGAATACAGCTATAATTTCAAATTGATGGCGTCACTACGCGCTTTGTTTGTTACAGAGTATTTTTTAAGACATCTGGGCGCGTACATCTTGGTCTTTTGAGTTGCGTTCTTGTTTTTTTTTTCATATCGCTACGTGAAATAATATGGGCATGAAACATGGTAAGGTGCAACCCAACCGTAATCATGCATGCGCGTCTACCATTTCACTGTCCGTTTTGTTGATATAAGAAAACAAAACAGAAAGGTTAACAGCCCAACATGACGACACTGAAACCGATCCGTAAGGTAGTATGTATGCGCGAGTGCAATGTCGCGAGCGCTGCCGACAAACGCGGCTCAAGCATAAATGAAGCGTGCCGGCAATCCCCGTCGCGAGAAAGGCGGATTGATTGATTGGTTAATTGATTGATTGATTGATTGATTGATTGATATGTGGGGTTTAACGTCCCAAAACCACCATATGATTACGAGAGATGCCGATGTGGAGGGCTCCGGAATTTCCGACCACCTGGGGTTCTTTAACGTGCACCCAAATCTGAGCACACGGGCCTACAACATTTCCGCCTCCATCGGAAATGCAGCCGCCGCAGCCGGGATTCAAACCCGTGACCTGCGGGTCAGCAGCCGAGTACCTTAGCCACTAGACCACCGCGGCGGGGCACGCGAAAGACGCATGGAGCGGCGTTGAGCTGCGTGGCACGCGTAGAAAAAAATGCGCGCTTTGACCATTCTGGCGGGGTTGTTCATGGCCGCGCGCGCTCTGTCGTTACACAAAATCTTTCGACGGCTCATACCTTTGTTCGTGTTGTGTTGGAAGTCCACGTTGAAGTCATGAATAGAGCACGCGGCTCGTTTCCCTCGTATCAGAGGCCACATTTGTTCCCGCCAGCGTTTGTTCCGAGTTACGCCAGCTCTCGGGCTGAAGGAACAAGCTGCTAGCCCTGTTTCGTATAATACCCCGGTAACACTTGCAAATTCAGTGTCATTTTGAGCGTGTGCACATACGCCGCCATAATGCTATTTTGGCGATACGCTGCAGTGCACGAGAAAGGAAAACGTATAATTTGCAAATGATGGTAATGGGCAATTAAGTAAAACAATGAATGTTTGTTATTCAAGGCAATGTGTCTCAAGCAGAAATGTGTGACAGCTATGAGCCACCCTTTAAATGAACTTCCCGTGCAAACACGGCGGCTGCGGCCATTGCGCGTGTTTTGGGCATGCCCCTTGCGGTCGGGTTTTTACGCTGCCGCTGAGAGTGAGAATAGAACAGTAGTTTTTATTTAATATTTTACATTGCATTGCGCAATAATATTCCTAATAACCAAAATGATAGTTTTAGAAAGATACTATTAACTCCGAGACTGAGATAACTTGTTTGTACTCTGTAGTCACTGCTACCGAGGCAAGACCCTCCGTCTCGGCGAAGGAACTTGGCGAAGGCACTAATCGGCAAGTGCGCTCTGCACCGAATGTAACTAGTCTTGAGCGTGTAGATGACAATGTTGGCGATGTGCACTTTTTTCGAGTGCACATTAGTTTGCCCATGTGTCACGGGTATAACAATCGAATTCGTTGCTGTCGCATGGATTGCTCCAGATCTGCCGCGAAATCGTGTCGTTTTTTGTGCCCGTCCATGTGGTGCGCTTTCGCAATCGCCGTTACAGTACATGCAGTCGAACCCGGATATATACTGTGAAGGGAATAAAGAACAAGCACTTCTACACATAACTAATTCGACGTGTGAAATATGGTATACGTATAGAAAACATATTCAAGGATATTTTATAACTGTTTGACGTGCACAAGAGTTCGTTATATTTGGGTCAGACTGCAGACGACTTCTGCCATTCGTTGATTCTTTGCAAAAGCCATACACGCGGCCTATACCCCAATAAGCTGCGACCACGCGCGACCTCGGACGGCGTCAGTTTTCGCTCGTAGACTCGCGCGTGCCTTCGCTCCCCGATCGAGGCGTGCGCACTGCAGGTTGTTATCGGTTCACGGCGGAACGCGCAAATGACGCCTTAATGGGATTTGGCCCGGATTATGGCACCGATCCGGGCTCGCCGACAGCTTTCAAAAGAAGCGCGCGAATATACGGCGCCCCTCCACGGACTTACAAGCCCTGTATTTTTCTTATTTTTTTAGACAGCCCAGCCCTCGCTCCCTGCTGCCTCAACGCGCCTAGTGTCGGTCTCCGGGACAGGACTGGTGGACCGAGAGGGGATCGCGATCCGCCGCGCTTCATTATAATGCCGGATCGGACGCGTTTCGTTGTCACGGTTTCTATATTTACGTCTATAAATACATGACGCTGATATCGCTGCTGTGATCGGCGCTTGAAACACCGGCTTAGAAAATTCACCGTATACGTGTCAACTGGGTGTCTAAACTGACACACGGCATTTGGAGTATAGGAGTTAATGGTCGTAAAGAGAGGTTCGCACGTTCGTATATGACATTTGACAGCAGGTAATAATACATTAGACGTTTATATAGGTGGATAGTAAATACGCGAGTAACAAAAGCACGAGAAATGAATAAGAAAGAACAACGTTACTATAGCTGAGAGAACTGTTAACGTCTTGCAAGCTCAAGGATCTGGGGCAGCATAGCCATCACATCCTATAATAATAATAAATGTAGTTTTGCGTGCCAAAAGCACGGTATGACCATAAAGCACGCCATATATAGTCGGCGGCTCCGAAAATTTCGACCACTGTTCTTTAACGTGTACTGACATTGAGCTGTACATGTGGCTCCCTCTAACAATTAACCTCCTTTGAAACGCGACCGCTGCAGCTGGTATCGAACCATGTGACCTTCGGGTCAGTATTCCAGCACCTTCACCGGTGGACACAGCTAATTACTCGGACAAATAATGTCATGTATTTCTGATGCCTTAAATGGCAGCAATATGTGCATACATAACCAATTGCCCAGCGTGCAATGTTCACGAAACAACTGCTTTGTCTTTTTACTCTGAGCTTCCTTAATGAATCTCCGTGGAATGCGATATTTTGCTGACCTTCGGCCGAAGTTAATTTCGATTCGCTTTTATTCGGAACGACAAGCACAGAGGAAGATGATGAACCTGCATTCGGTATTTGACGCAGTGCTGGCGTCATATGTACTCTAAGCGACCCTGACAACTGACATTCAAGGAAACTGTTTTATAGTGCATGGTGAGCCGGTGTTAGGCAGGTCCACTAAGCTCCAAAATTATGTGGCGTTCTTAGCGTCATTTCGTTAGCTCGAGGCGCCCGGCTCGCAATGCCCTTTGAACCGTCACCTTTGGCGGGTCCTAACTACGAGGATTCACGTTCAATCACGCGAAAGGGCTTGCCCGAGTCGGAACGCATGCATGTGACATTTCAGTGGGCCTCGTTATGGCAGCTCAGGATAACGTCGCATCCAAGTACGCAGATACGGTTGCTTATGCACTCGAGCCCAGAGAAAGGGGTTGGGGAATAGAGGGGCTTGGGAAGTTCGAGGCTGGGGTATCAGCATTTCGAACCGACTCGACAGACTGACTTTGGAGTTTGATAATAGGTCAGAGAGAGAGAGAGAAAGAAAGAGAGAAAGAAAGAGAGAAAGAAAGAGAGAGTGAGTGGGTGAGAGTGTGGGCGCTGACGCTTGCAACTGGCTCGCGCGAGCCCTACGCGCTGACGTCAGGTGCCGAGGATCAGGGCGCCGGACCGTTATTTGATCGGTTTAAAGCCGGCGACTCTGACTTTCCACGCGCCCAAGGCAGAAATGTCGCCCAGATATGGGCGCAGTTCAGTACTAAGAGACAAACTATACAAATACAATATGCGCAAGAGTATGTAGAGGAACGCATGAGGCTGCTTACATGCAGACTATAAGTCTATATTACGGATGCGTTTAAGTTTAATATGATAAAAATGTTACGTACTGTTTTGTATCAGTACAACTAAATGAACTGCAGCATACGAGACGGTATATTTAAATGCATGAGAACGGCTGCGTTGACTCAAACGGCGTTTGATGATCTTGTACTAATTCGACGTAACGGCGAACATCCCAAGATATGGATCATCTAAGAGCCCAAGATGGCGGCACCAGCAAATTAAAATTGCAACTCACAGCGTCTCTTGTGCTTCAACTTAAGACGACTCGAAGGTGAAAGCCATATTGTTTCCTTTCAGCCGCACTGTGCTTATGCTGCCCAGCTACACCTTCGCAAGCTTTCTGTGCCTAACGCGGTGAAGAACTGCCTCCAAGACGACAGGCACCGCGCCTGGTTTTCCATTGCCCTCGTGATCTTATCACTTCCGACAAAGCTGCGATGCGATTTGATTACGTAATCACTTCACATTACTTCACGTGACGCCCCTGTGACGCTACAATGACGTCGTCATGGCGTCATATAGTGACATCATCTCTCTTGATGTTTTCTAACATCCCCCGTCCACGACGCCACCGACGCAGTACAGCCGACGGTCAAATTCTTCGTGTAATGAGGCATCCAAGCCTCTCGCCTAAAAAAAAAAGATGTCTTTTGTGGTCATCCGCCAAAGTAATTGGCGCAACGCCCTTAACGAAAACAGCGAAGAGAATTGCACGAAGCATCATCCGCATGACGTCGCAATGGCGAACAGCGGAGATGTAATCTCGGTTTACTTTTGTGGCGATTTATGCTACCGATGAAAGTATAGCAGAGTCACTCTTTTTCGATCCCCCTGCAGCGGTCCCGTGCATATTGTAAATGAAGAGGAAGATTCATTGCACACGTAACTTGTACACAAACAAACAAACAACAAACAAACAAACAAACAAACAAACGAAGCAGAAGCGGTAAATACGTTTCACAGGTGCACTGTAAAACTCTGACTTATTGCCCGTACATCCATACACAAGTACAAAAAACGGGATGATGATTACGGACGCGAGAGAGCTAAGCGAACAGTAAAGACTGCGGTGCATACGCAGGCGCCATGGTAATACTTAACGGCGTCGCTGCGAAAACTGTCATCAATCTTTCTTGCTGTATCCGGCTGCTAATAAACTGTTTCCTTTCTGTGTCTTAGTGTATGTTAACGTTCGTTTAATTGACGAAGAGAAGTCTTTAAGTAGAATGGCGCACGCATCTTTCCACAGAGCGAACTCTAGTAAATGCGTCGCCGAATGGTAGAGGTATCGCGTGAATGTTGCGTCCACTTGAGTCAAGCGAAGCGTCATGTCAAGCGAAGGCCAAGTATACCGACGCCCTTGACTGAATTGCGAACGCAAGCTACACCGCTTATATACACGCCGCCAGCGTTCGAGGGAGACGAGACGAGGCGCGAGACGAGCCGAGCATGCGCAGTGGGGGTGCGGACGACGCCGACGCCGAAGCGCGACATTGTGCGACTAAAGAAATGCTGCGCATTTAAAAGGGAATGTTGCTGGAGCTAGCATTTTGACAAGCGGACGAGTCTGCGTTGGGAAAGAAAACTGCTCACGGTTTTCAGAAGAGGGAAGACGCCTAAATCGGAATTCCATAAAGGAAGCACACCTCAGTGTCGCAAGGAGAGAAGCAAAGAAGAGTAAAAGAAGCTGGCCGAAGTGAGAGGACACCCACTTGAGATAAGAGTACCCAGAACACCAAGCAGGTCATGGAATACCTCTTCTTGTTAGAAAAACCAGAGGGATCCCGGTGACACAGATAACCAAACCCATGTCTTCAGTATTCAAGGTAGACGCTCTTAAGCCCTAACCACACGTAGGCGTTACAGCGTGTCAGCGCAAGACATGCCCTCTCCCGACGAATGGCAAGAGCGAGCAGCTAGCTACTCAAAGCTGCGTTTTCTTTCCCTCCACAGGAACGCGACGCGACGCCGATTCTACACGCCCGGTGCTAACGCGTTGTGACGCGTACATGTGGTTATAACTCTAGAAGCATGCTTGTGATATGCCTTTCTCACTCTCCGCTAACGCTGAAAAGTGGAGGAGGAGAATTCATGCATGCGAAGCAGAGAAAGGGCAATATAAAACGGTAAGCAACAGGGCAAAATTTAAACGGGGCTAAGGCATATCTTTTCACGCGAATACTAGCTTTTCTTTTCACTGCTATTTTGAACGTCGTTTGTTTGTATTTATTAGCACAGCTACCTAATGTAATATGGGCTGTGGTCTACACAGTAAAAGGAAGTGGGACGAAGCACTGCGAAGCTCGAACATATATCTTGAACTACACACTGTTGCGAAAGACCATGTCGTCTCCTGTTTACGTTCTGTATGGAGCTACTAATTTACTGGGAAGGGCTAGGCTTTCCCTCATAATTTTTCTTGGGATCAATAAACAAAGTATTTGACACTGTCACCTCGTCAGGTGTTCCAACATTAAATTGTTGTCATCTCTATCGTACATTTTATGTTCCATGTGCTTATATATACTGCAGCCATATGCGAAATAATTACACAATGGTCGAAATCGGTCTTTTTCTCACCCTGTCTGAGCTATTTGATTTCTGTAGACAAGTACCGACTGGCCCAAGTAGACACACTAGTGCTGTGGGAAAGAGTCCCACCTCAATAGCGTTCTCTTTTCCTTACAAATTGCTTTCTTGCCATGCATGCTTTCTCTTCCATTTTTGGGGGCTTGGGAGAGAGTGAGCAGGGCATACGTAAACACTCTGCTGTGAAAGTCCTTGCTGCCCTGGTGAATACAAGTTCACAGGTCGATAATTCCGGCTTCGGATAATTTCCCTGTTGAACGCTATTTTTTTTAATCACTTCAAGCCTCCGTCACGTTTCAAACACGTCTCTTCTTTGCATTACCATTACAATCATACCCAGTGACTTCTATGACACACTTACGTTCGAACGTATATATGATTAATGACTGAATCGAATGAATAAATTAAACTGGCACCACCCTTAAGCCTTAAACACAATTATACACTCTGATAATTTTATCACTCTTTTTATACATTCGAGAGTCAC
The DNA here is from genome assembly GCF_013339725.1 of Rhipicephalus microplus. Lineage (NCBI taxonomy): Eukaryota > Metazoa > Arthropoda > Arachnida > Ixodida > Ixodidae > Rhipicephalus > Rhipicephalus microplus. Next base: position 125,301,376 of record NC_051165.1, read on the forward strand.
AAATTGAGGAGGCACGTTAACTCTCTTTACAAGAGTCGTGGTACGCACGTCTTTCCAAAAGAGAGTCACTCTACGACTCTCATGAGCAGACCTAAAGGACACCTTTTTTTTATAGAGTGTAGTGATTCAAATATGACCCGTTGCTACGTTCTTAAGACGATAACTGTGCAGCTTCACAGTCGCGCTATGAGCTGCCACGCCACTAGTCCTGCAATCAAAAGATCTAGCCCAGCCATACAGGCCTAATGTCCTGATGCCCCGCTAACAGCGCTTACTTAGAAGACGATAGATAGATAGATAGATAGATAGATAGATAGATAGATAGATAGATAGATAGATAGATAGATAGATAGATAGATAGATAGATAGATAGATAGATAGATAGATAGATAGATAGATAGATAGATAGATAGAAATCTCAACAGTTAAATCCATCTGTCATACATCGATCCCGCCCACGCGCGATTCGGCGAACTACCGAAACGAGAGCCGGCCTTTGGGGGAAAAGGAACACGGCAAGAGAAGGAAGAAATAAAAAAAAAAGCGACTCATAATCACACACCCGAATGCGCAGCGAGCTGTTCGAGCGGGTTTATACTGCTTTTTTCTCTTTTCCACTTCGCTCGCAAGCTCTCCCGCGGGAGAGACAGCTTTTCTGCAGCAAAGCCGCTTACGATAGACGCGTCGGGCGCGCTTGCCTGTTCGCTCGCATCAACATCCGGGGAAGCGAACTTCCTACACGGAGCACACGCGGAAGCTCCTATATATAAGCAGCGCAGTCGGTGTGACCGGCGTGGTTTTCTTTCTGTACTGCGCAGGCAGCCTCTGGCGCGGAGGCACACGGGTAAAGGTGTTTGTTAGCTCCTGCCGTTGCCGCTCCCATTCTCCCCAAGTCGTATACCTGAAAGACGAAGAGCACGAAGAACAAGAAGCCCTTGCGCAGGCGCTAATCTCTCCGACGAGGCGATTGCGACGACAATCTTCCGCGTGTTGCACATCGCATTTTTCTTTCTCAACACTCACGCTCCCCTATACTGCACATTCACTCTCCTATATCGCTCCACCACACTCACTCTTCCCCATCTCCCCTATACTGCGCGCGACGAATAAACACGCACATATACACACGCAAACAGCGAAAAGCCCGAACAACGCACTTTATTCGCACTGTGTGCGCGCGTGCGGGAAGTGTAAGCCCGTTTTGTATTCCTACCTCCACTAAGACAGCGCACGGGTTGAGTATGCGACACCAGATGTCGCGCCGTTTCTTTCCTTGTTTCTTACTTGGTTCTTGTCGTACGTGTAAAGCCTAAACGGATATATGCAGAATGCAGCACATAAAAAATAAAAAAAAAACGTCGCTCGCGCCAAAACGTATCGCTCAATGGCGATTCGTGAAGGGATTCGAATGCGAGAGCATTTAGGGCGTGGAATATAAGCTTGCTGCGAGTCGGCGGCGCTTCGTGCTTGGAGAGCGCGTGGCCCAAACTTAAAACGGGGACACAAAAACGACTGAACAGCCACGCAGTCGCGTGTTATTCGCTTATCTAAAGAAACATTTCGTCGAAGGGAAACTAGGTGCAAGAGGGACAGAGAGATAAAGCGAGATAATGAAGGTGAACCACGTTAAACTTAAACAGTGTGGTTGGCTATAGATCGCTTTCATTGACGTCGCTGACGCAAAGCAGGCACGTTTGAGCACTAACACGGTGGGACGCTAACTTCGTGATGTCCGTGGTTACAGTTATCAGCCCATCACATGCTGGTTCTTTTGTTGTTTATTCACAGATGTATCATACTCCTACAACAACGACGTTACCATACTGAAGCACGTTGATCGCCGCGTTCTTATACTGCCTTGACGTCATCTAAGCTGCCATGTTGGAGCCATGTTGTGAGTCCATGGCGTCATGTGTAAGCCATCAATACATTTGTACTGACTGCGGCAGTGGGTGCGTAAAAGCAGGGACACTATGCCCACACACTTTATTTTTTTTCCCAATGGTTCTCAAACTCTTTAAGAGAAAGGGGAGAGAGACTTGAGTGCCTGTAGGGCGATTCGGGCCCACTGCGACTGGGACCAGGGTTCGAAATCGCAAAGGTTTGTGTTTGCAGAAATGTCTTGCTTGCTCATAAGATTAAAAAAAAAATGAAAATATTTGTGCCATAGACGTAACACTGGCAAAGTCGGCGAGAATGAGCGTTTCAGAGAAGTCAAAGGTTGTGAATGCGGCTCCTATATAGTTGCCGTAAGGGGAAAGACTGGCAATATTGCCACGACACGATGTACTGAGGAGTGCTGTTCGGGCGTGAAACTGAAGCAAGTACGTTTGCAAACAAGGTACTCAATAGTTTCTTTACACCCACGGATTCCCACCAAGTGTGTGGACTATCTCGCAGTTCCAGTGACGTAGATAGGTGTTCGATTACAAGCGCTGCCGAGACTTGTGGAGAAAAAATGAGAGTTCCCTCCCGTAACTTGTAAGTAGACAGGCGGGCAGAGCTTTGGGTGGTTATCCAGGGGAAAAAAAGGACGCTCGTTTCTAAAGTACACTTAATTTTATTATTTATAAGCTAGCTAGCTGACGTCCAAGTACAGGTGCTGCTTTGCCCTATACACACGACCTTGACGTGTGGCAACTATCAGTGCACGTATGGAGGCGTTGCAGCTAATGGTGCATTCAGACGACGGACCGAATCCGGATTTGTCGTGGACGTGGACAGCTAATCCGCGGATGGTCCGCCTGCAGGCGCATCCACACGACGGACGGTGTCCTAGGGGAAAACAGCCGGATTACCCTCGACAGCAGATTCGGCGCTCACCTGCGCCCGCTGGCAGCAGACCGGTTTGAGAGTATTCAACATGGATGCCCGCAAGAAGTGAAGCTTGGCTGCGATGTCTGTCGCGTTCTGACAAATGAACGAGTAGTGTTATTCTTTCAGGAGAAAAGGGAGTTGCTAGCAGAATATTCTTTCAACTACATTATTCCCCACTTGTAGAACTTCTAAACGTGTCTCCCGCCTTTTTTTTTTTTTAGAAGCGGCACGTCGCCGGTTGCACAAGTTGGAATATTTCACCACCATGACGGCTAAGATTAATCTCGCGTGTTGAGCGACGGCGGCGACATTTCCCGAACCACCAAAAGTGATTTCTGCATATTTAATCACCTGAGAACAAAGTCTCCGGAAACTAAGTAAACAATGCTCAAGCGTAGATGATGCCGAGCAGTCATGCAGCTGTCCGCGAGCCATGGAGGACATGCCGCGAGCAGACGAAAAGTGTACTTACTGGTTGCCACCGACCCCAAGCTATTCCGCTGAAGTACCGGCTCTCCCCCGCCAGAATCCCGATGTGAGAAACAGGTTGGGTTCATCCGTCCGCGAGCCACGCGGACGAGTCGCGGACGAGGGGAATCGCTGATGTGAGGTCACGTGACGCGCCGTCCGTCTCGCCACATCGGGATTCGATCCGTCGTCTGAATGCACCTTAAGGGACGAATAAGCGTCTTCTATAGATGTGCCATCATTTAATTTATTTTATAGAACTGAACGAAGCAAACAGCGCACCCGATGCGTTACGCGAAGGTGCTTGGTACGTCCCATAATAGTGCGAACCTATCTTTTCGTCCACGCTACTTTCTTGACATTTATGTGATAATTGCCATACTGCTGTTAGACTACAAACAATACCCGTGTACTTTCTTTGGCTTCATTGTCTATTGCACTTCGTTGTATATAACAAGGAAAAGGAGTCCTTCATCACTTACCCTACCATTTTTTTTTTGTCGTACGCGGTAAAGCACCACGATGGTCTGGTGGAGATAGTGATTGGCCGCTGATCCGAAGGTGTTATGATCGAACACCGGCCACGGCGGCCGCATTTTCCGCGAAGGCGAAATTCTGTATGTCTGTGTACTTACATTTAGGGGCCCGTTAATGAACCCCACGTGGTCGAAATTCGTGGAGCCCTCCACTGCGGCGTCTCTCATAATAATATCGTGTCTTTTGGACACCAAGTCAGGCTGGTTATTACTTTAGCTCTTGTTTCGAGACGTAAAGCCCTGAAGATTAGTAGGGCTCCAAGAATAATTTTTCCTCTTTCTGCGGTATCACACAGGTTGTATTTTTAATTGAAGTGTATACATTCGTGACATTTTCATTAATGAGTTCTAATAAATTGGTTTCTTATTCGATAAATTTGGGTTTATTCACATATTCCTTGCTTTGTTTGCTATAAACTCAGTCTTGCAGACAGGCCTGTACTGACAGGCATGAGTTGTTCATCTAACGTTTTTTTAGAAGTTCTTATAAAAAAATTGTAAATGCAGCTGCTTCTTTGTTAAGGCATTTCAATTACGTGTACGTTACTGCTTTTTTGGCGCTTTGTAGTCTGGGACGGGTTACTGCACCTTGTCAGGCATTAACTTGCCTTTTTGCCGACCCTGCCCCTTACTTGTGTCTACTGCACTTGTGCACTGTACTTTGTATAATATTTGACAAGATTGTCATTATCAATGTCTCGTCGCACAAGGTGTCAAAAAACCGCTTGTTCACGATCGCATATAAAATGTACACGCAACCACACAAGCAGGCAACAACGGCGCACAGAGTAGCATCTCGCCACAGCAGCTCGCGCTCATAGAGCAGAGACCTCGTCCGTGGAGAGTGGAGCAGCCGGTTTTCAGGGAATCGATCGGAAAGGGAAGCCGTCGTCGTGCTGCTTGGGCGCTCCTGTTGAGCGGCCGCCGAGCGCGACGACGGCGGCTGTAAATTGCCCTTGTCTCGCTTATCGTTCGACGGAATCTGTAGCGGATAAGGCTTTCTCCACCCGCGCGGCGGCAGCGTGGCACGCCGGCAAAAGCGGCCAGGCGCAGGCCCCGGGTCCCCTACACCGTACCTCAGGACCACCGCCGTTCCTGCACTCCACAGTGTGCTCTTTTTTTTTATTTATAATATCTGGAGTTTCACGCGCCAAAACCCCGATTTGATTGTGAGAGACGTCAAAGCGGAGTGCTCCGGAAGTTTGGACCAGTTGATGTTTTTTTTTTTTTTTAGCGAGCATTAAAAGCGCACAATACATGGGCCTCTGGCATTTCACTTCCTTCGAAATGCGACCACTGCGGCCGGCACGGAACCAGCGACTTTCGGATTAGCAGCCGAGCGCCGTCGCTAAACCACCTCAGCAGATCCACAGTGTACTCACTTCGCAGAGCACAAAGCCCGAATTACAGAGGAACGGTTAGGATCTCATGTACGGGTGTAGTACATTACATCGCAACCGCTTCCCTGTAATTCTCACTTGGTGCTTGACGTGGTGCCTTAAGAACATAGATGCGTCGGATACGTAGAAAACGATGTAGCAGGTTCGATTCCCTTGTTTACAGATATGTCAACTGTTCTGCCTTCAGCTGAACTGGGCACTTGTATACGTTCATTCTTACGGAAATGACAAGCAGACAAAGGTGGCGCAAGTAAGACGAGACGAGCCGCTCACTGACAATGGATGAGTTAACGCGCAGTGCTTAATAATTTTCCACCCTGAAAATATTAACTTTATGCATGTTTACGTGTATGCATGTGCATTTTAAAGAACACCAGGAGGCCGAAATATCCGGATCCCTCCAGTACAGCGTCTCTCATATTCATGTTGTGGTTTTGGGACGTTAAACCCCACCTGACTTAGGGGCTTAGGGGCCCTTTAAAGCTTCCATCTTAATATACAATCGCGCCGGTATTGACAGCCAACGCGGAAGCTATTAGGCTGCGCATGTGAGGCCGCAAAGGCAGGACGCACGCCCCGAGGAGACGGAAAACGCTGCGCTCTGTTGAATAATGAATGGCGCGACGTGCGATCACTTACGGATTCCCTAAAGGCTACAACGACTTGCCGTTTTGCTTATTGCCGATATTTTACTTTCGTGATGATAGCGTTATTTAACGCTTTACGAAATCACGTTTGTTGCGCCTGTTCGTTGCTTTTTTATTGTAATTTTTGTCGTCATATGTAGTCCAGTCATAAAATCATCGCGTCGTCATCGGCCAAGGCCACTTCATCACCCTGATCTAAACCCTCGTCACACTACGCAAAAAAGCAAAAAATATACGAGTACCTCAAGCTGGCGGTTAAATTTTGTGCTAAGAAAAAAAAAAGGGGGGGGGGGGGCATTAAGCCAGCTTAGCAGAATGGGCGCCCAGGCTGAAGAAACTGCGGAGCTGGGTAACCTGCTTTGTTTCCCTCGTTTTTTTTTTTCTCGTTATTTATTCCTCTGTCTCATTTTCTTGCCTCCCTTCTTTCTGTGTGTTTTCGCTCTCTCTGCTTCTTTTTATCTTTCTATTTCCTTCTCTTCCTTTTTATTTCATATCTCTTCTCAGTTTCTGTTTCTCTTTTGCTTCCTCTATCCATAATTTACTATGCCCCGCCGCGGTGGTCTAGTGGCTAAGGTACACGGCTGCTGACCCGCAGGTCACGGGATTGAATACCGGCGGCGGCGGCTGCATTTTCGATGGAAGCGAAAATGCTGTAGGCCCGTGTGCTCAGATATGAGTGCACGTTAAAGAACCCCAGGTGGTCAAAATTTCCGGAGCACTCCACAACGGCGTCTCTCATAATCATATGGTGGTTTTGGGGCGCTAAACCCCACATATCAATCCATCATAATTTACTCTCTCTCTGTTTCTATACCTTTTTATTCTCTATATTTCTCCCTCTTTTCTTTTCTCTCCCGATATTTCTCTCTTTCTCAATCTGTACGTACTGTGCTTTACTGTCTTCCCTCCTCCCTAATTTCACAACGCTTCTCCTCACGTTCACTTGCCTTTTCTACCCCCTTGCTACGCAATACCATACAGGGCTATGCTATTCTCTGTCAGCAATACCATACAAGGCTATGCTATGCTCTGTTAGCGATACTGTACAAGGCTATGCTATGCTCTTGTAGCGGCACCATACAAGGCTATGCTATGCTATTTTAGCGATACCGTTTAAGGTTATGATATGCTCTTTTAGCGATAGCATACAAGGCTATGCTATGCTCTGTTAGCGATAATGTACTGTTGTGCCACCGACATGTTCCTCGTTCGGGAGTGCGTCTCGCAGGATCGAGCCCTGTTTCGACGAACTGTCTCCCCCCCTCCCAGCGCCGCCTTCCGTGCAGAAAAACCGTGAAGTCCGGGGATAACGTCGTTTCCTCCGCCGGACCACTTTGCAGTTCCGGGTACGGCTACGTCTCCCCCTCCGAGCCCGAGAACTGGTCTAAGAGAATGGACCAAAGACGCTATTTAAGGCCGAGCCGGCCCCATGTTAGAAGATTTTGCCCCAGCCGACGTTGTCGTGCTGGCTGGCTCTGTAAAACGACAACCTGCGATAGTAAACGCTACTTTTGTTGCTGTTTTCCAAACGGATTGCCTCCCTGTTTCACCTTCGGGCTAAGGCTTCATCGAAGTCCGCTGGACGGCCCGCCGCTCTTCGCCACCGCTACCATCGCGACAGAGCAAAATTCCTAACAGTGGTTGGCAGCTTCGGGATACGATATCCTACGTTTGGCACGCCGGATCAGACCCCTGTCCTCAACGTTTTGCTGCTCTGGGACCCGCTACCCCGATCTCAACGGCTGTAAAGTTGGATCGGATCTCCGAGCACGAGGACGACCGCCGTGATAGCGTTTGGCTACGCTGCGATACGCTACCCTGTTCTCATCGTTCGGCAAGCTGGGACAAGCAACCCCGGATCTCAACATTGGCAAGTTGGACCGGATCCCTGAAGGCCTGATACTGTTCGACGGCAGCCACGAGTTGGACCATCGTTGGCTACTTTGGTTGGGTGAGTGCCCAACGTTTACTGTTCATTTCGCCAGACCTCTCTAGCACAGGCAGATGTTAGGAGAGCGTTTTGTGTTTTTTTTAGTTGTAATTTAAATATTCACCTGCTTTAAACCACGAGATTAGTTTTAAAGTACGGTGAATATCAGTAGTAGAGCATCACGAGGGACGAGATCGCGATGGAGCAGTACCTGGTGCAGGACCTCCTCGAAATTTGTCGAGCCATGGGGATTTCCACCGGGTTCGCTAAAACAAGGGAAGCGATTCTCGAGGTGATGCGGGCAGAGAATGTGACGGCCGAGGAAGCTGACGAGTTTTGGGAGCTCATTTGTGAGCAAAAGCAGAAGGCCGAGAAAAGCCGCGAAGAGCTCGAAGCTCAAAGGCGCGAACAGCAGAAGGCCGAAGAGCTCGAAGCTCAAAGGCACGAACAGTGGAAGGCCGAAGAGTGCCGAAAAAGGAGAGAGCACGCTCTCAGAATGAAAGAGCTCGATCTTCAAATTCAAGCACTTAAATGGGAGCGAGCTAAACACCAGCTCCACAACTTTCAGACAGGCGAGAACATCGCGCATTTTCTTGATGATTTTGAAGTTGTCTGCTGTAATGTTGGTGTTAGCCGCGACCTTTGGGTGGAGAAGCTCGCCACGCTGTTGCCGCGCAAGATCGCGCATGTTTTGAATTGCTTACCCTTCGAGGAAGCAGGAGACTTCAGTCACGCTAGATATGCCTTGATAAGATATTTTTTCTTTCGAGTCCTGCTGACTGGGAAAGTCGGAGCGATAGAGACAGCGCTGAAGCGCGTCGAAGGGCGCTAAAGGTAGACGCCTGCCGAAAAGAGCGTGAGGATGAGGCGCGACGTGAAACGATGGAGGCTGAGGCCCGCCACGTGGCGCTTCATGATGTCGCTCACTGGAAAGTATTAGATGAGAAGGACAGATGCAAAGCGCAAGACGCCGAGGCTCGTTGCTATGCGCAAGCCGCTGAAGTGCGTCAGAGAAAGCGGGGCGCTGAGGAAAGTCACGAGGTATCTGACGTTGAGGCCCGTCACAAAATGCAGGACGCCGAAGTGCGTCGGACAGAGCCAGACGCTGAGGTACATCGCGAGGAGTTAGGGGCCGAGGCCCATCGCACAGCTAAGAACGCCGAAGCGCATCGTAAAACGCTAGAGACGGAGCCGCTTCGCAGCGCTCATGATCAAGATGCATCGCGTGAAAAAGAGCTTGACGACGAGTCGCATCGCAAGGCGCTAGAAGTTGACGCATGTCGACAAAATATTGAGCGGGATGCGCGAGAAAAAGCGCTACAGAATAAAGCTCTTGAAAGAGAGCACGAGGCTGACTTAGAAGTGCAGAGAACAAGGGCTAACCACGACAGCGATAAACCCCCACCGATCGAAAGCTCTTTAGGCGCGTTAGTTGCATTTAAAGACATCGGGGCTCCCGTTCTGTCCCAAGCAGAGGCAGCTAGCAACGGGCCCGAAGAAAGGCTAGCTAACCAGTCTAGAGTTTTGGCAGTACCTGTCAAAGGCAGCGCACTTGAAACTGGGTGTGTCGAAACAGCCGGCATTCCGAGCCATTCCGTCAAAAGGAGGCATCTGCGTAAGCGTAACGTGGTAAAGACGACGGGCGCCACGTGCGCTAGAGCCGCTGTTAAGCGCCGTGACGTCTTCATTCGAGACGCCAGGTTCAAGGCTAGGCGCACGAAAGGGCACGCCATGAAATGTTTGAAGCGCAGATTGTCACGCACATCAAGATTTGGCGGACAGCGTGTTCAGAAAAACCGGCTTTCGGGAAAATTCGGACGCCGAGATCTTCGCCTGGCCTTACAAATTTTGAAGCCGCGTAGAGGCAACCACGAGAGGAAACATCGCGTACCTCTGAGTTGTTACAAAGGCTATAGTTCCCCACCGTGGCGAGAGGGTTACTGGTCGAACGGGCGGCGTAAACGACGCAGTGCAGATGCCACTTTCTTCGAGTCCAGCGGCTGCGGGTCAAAAGTCGCTACTACTGAGTTCGGCGAACAAGTTCTTTCGTCGTCCTTTTGTCCAGACCGCAGCCCACGAAAGCTATGGAGTGGGCGACTTCCCAGAGTTCGTCTGAGAGCGCCACCTTGCTGATACCAAGAGTGTATTTTTTTTAATTTAATTTTGAGAATAACTTTTTCTAGTTTTGTCTTCTGCCGATGAGCAAGGAATGGATCTAAATTTTTGAAAGTTTTACTTTTCTTGTCGTCGCAGAAGCAGATTTTATTGATATGTTTGGTTCATTACTTTTGTTTTCCTTATATCTCGAAAGGTAACAGTTCACGTGTTCTATTTTTAACAGAGAAGGCTGAGTAAAAGCCCTGTTTAAAATACCTTCTTTGTTTGGCATTACGTGTTGGTAAGCGTGTCAGTGTAGGTTAACTTTCACTTTGTTTTGTGTAACGCACGAAAGTTTCATTCTTTCGTTCTTATTTCATAATTTTGACTCTTATTGTCTTACTTTTCAAGCGTGTTTTATCTTGTTTTGATCATATTGGCTGCGCGCATTGAAAAGAGAGCTTGTAGGAGGACGGACTTTGTTAAGTTGACAATATGACGCTTGCAGGCGACGCCAATGTGCGTGATTCAGGATTGCTCGGCGTACTAAATTGTAGTTTCGGTGCTAAATTGAGCAATCCTCAGAAGCTTCGATCATCCAGAATCTGCCTAAATCACGATTGAGAATCGCTTGAAATCAAAAAAAAAAATTCTGTTTGGTTTAGCGGTGTCATGCACTGACACTTAGCTAAAGGTGTGTCCGCATTATGTATTCCTCCCGAGATTCGTTGCTCGTGATGCTATTTGTTAGCCCAGCGTAATCTCGAGAAAACATTTGGTGTCTGCTGGTCTGGCGACTTGATCAGCATTTGGAGGGTGCTTGCTTTGGCCGGAGTGGTTCGCCTTTGTGTTCGACTCCGTCGTTCCAGTGAATCTCTGCAGGCCTATGGAAGTCTCAACGGGCGGAGAGAGCGGAACGGCTACCGATGGTCAACCATCGGCTACCGAACGGCTACCGATGGTCCCTCCTTCCGAGCCGCGCTGACGGCTCGAAACTCCGGATGCATTGTCTGGCGGCGGGGGTGCTGTTGTGCCACCGACATGTTCCTCGTTCGGGAGTGCGTCTCGCAGGATCGAGCCCTGTTTCGACGAACTGTCTCCCCCCCTCCCAGCGCCGCCTTCCGTGCAGAAAAACCGTGAAGTCCGGGGATAACGTCGTTTCCTCCGCCGGACCACTTTGCAGTTCCGGGTACGGCTACGTCTCCCCCTCCGAGCCCGAGAACTGGTCTAAGAGAATGGACCAAAGACGCTATTTAAGGCCGAGCCGGCCCCATGTTAGAAGATTTTGCCCCAGCCGACGTTGTCGTGCTGGCTGGCTCTGTAAAACGACAACCTGCGATAGTAAACGCTACTTTTGTTGCTGTTTTCCAAACGGATTGCCTCCCTGTTTCACCTTCGGGCTAAGGCTTCATCGAAGTCCGCTGGACGGCCCGCCGCTCTTCGCCACCGCTACCATCGCGACAGAGCAAAATTCCTAACAGTACAAGGCTATGCTATGCTCTTTTAGCGATACCATACAAGGCTATGTTATGCTCTTTTAGCGATACCGTGCAAGGCTATGCTACGCTCTGTTAGCCGAGTGGTTACGACACTCGCCTTTGGATCGTGGGTACACGGGTTTGAATGCCGCCGCATCATTATTGTATCTCTCTATATATCTCTCCATTGCCTCTTTCTCTCTTTCTTTTGTTACGACCGGCCCTAGGGAACCAAGCAAGTAGAGTTTGGGGGAGAACCGGTTCTTGACCGACGGGGTCGTCCACCCCCACCTCCCCATTCAGGCTCCTTCTCTCACCGGGAGAACTCCGGACTCTGCTGTGCGTTCGTGACCATGTTTGGTAACATTTTAGGGCGCCGTGACCATATATGGACTCCGTGTTAGGTTGTGCCACTCCATGTGTTGTGAGAGGTGTTTCCCCCTCCCTCGTGGCCGAGGTGCCGGGGACACCGTATTGGCTGACGATGCGGACAAGGCGCCCAGTGTCAACAACGTGGCGCTATAAAATGCCGAAGACATTTTGTATCACACTCACTCTTCTCTCTTTGGGTCAGTTGACCACTTCTCCACATGTAAATAAATCTCTGTTGTTCGTTCGGGCGCTTCTTCTCGCTGAATTGTCGGACGATGGATCCTGCGACGGGGCCAGCTACCGAAAACGAGACCGCAGGACCCGGAGTTCCAACAACTGGATGGCAGCGGCGGGATGCCGATAACCCCGAAAGCGACCACTGGACGGAGTGAGCCCGAAGTTCAACAACGGGACGACAGGAGAAGGATTACACGAGCTCATCGACTTCCAAAGGGAACCGAACGGCACTTCTGAGAGGCACGACGCCGGAGACATGACTGCGAACTGGGTGAGTGCCGGCTTTCTCTGTTAAATTTTAACAGGCATTTACTCTATGTGTTAAGTAAAAGCTGGTAGAGAGGGGCTGTCTTGGTCATTGGGTTAACAGGTAACTTGCGTCAGGCAGAAATTGTGTGATAGCTTGGTTAAGCTCCTTCTGTCAGTGGCGTCAAGGTTAACAGTGGCAGGGCAGGATTCCGTATAAGAGCTGTTTGAAGCTTTATTTGTAGACTAAGTTAACGGAAAACTTGAGGCAAGGCAGGAACCTAGAGCTGTCGTTGCCGTCAAGGTTAATTAGTTGCAGGACAGGAATCTTTGTGGAACAGAGACAGCGGTACTGGAAGCAGCCATGAATCTGAAATCCCTGCGAAAGTCCATGTTGTTGCTACTTGCAAGGGAGTTGAATCTGGAGGTGTCGGACTCTCAAAGAAAGCCAGAGCTGATAGAGGCGATTCTCGCATTGGGGGCGGAGGATGACGAGCTGTCAGAATGTGTCGAGGAGATTCAGGAGAGGCAAGCGGCCGAGGCCGAAAGAAAGGCGGCCGAGGCCGAAAGGAAAGCGGCAGAAGCCGAGGCAGATAAGATGCGAAAGCACGAGCTTGATATGAAGCGCCTCGAGCTAGAGATTAGCCATAATAGTAGAACAGGAGGCAGCGAGGCATCCGGTACCGCAGAGCGGGTCAGGTTCAAAATGACGGACCTAATGAGATCGTACAAGCTAGGGGAGGACATTGGGCTGTTTCTCGTCAACTTTGAGAGAACTTGTGAAAGGCAAGGTTTCAGCCAGGATACGTGGCCTCAACGCTTGTTGTCCCTACTTCCGGGGGAGGCCTCAGAAGTAATCGTGCGCCTCACGAAAGAGGAGGCTGACGAGTACAGTGAGGTAAAGTCGAGCCTTCTCAAGAAATACAGGTTGTCAGCGGAAGGTTTCAGACAAAAATTTCGCAACGCCGTAAAAGAGAACAATGATTCATACCCGGAGTTTGCTTACAAGTTAATGGCCAACATGGGGGAGTGGCTCAAAGAGGCAAAGGCGTATGGGAATCACGACAAGGTGCTCGAGTGTATCGGTCTGGAACAATTCTATCAAAGGTTACCAGAAAAGGTGAGGTTCTGGGTGCAGGATAGACCGGACGTGAACACCGTAACGAAAGCCGCAGAGCTCGCTGAAGAATTCGTTACGCGCCGCGCCCTCGGGGCAAACAGCGAGCCTAAAAAGGAAAATTCCTACTACCGAATAAGGCGCCGTTTAGAAAACAACCGACAAGTCTCGCACAAAAGGGTGAGGAAAACAAGGCATCTAACCATGGGGCGTCGGCAGAGGCAAGCAAAAGGAAATTTGAGGCGAAAAAACCGGCGACTTGTTTCAATTGCCACGAAACAGGGCACTTCGCGAAACATTGCCCGAAAGAAAAGGTGGCCTTTTTATCTATAAATGAAGCCGACGAGAACATGAAGTTGTTAGAGCCCTATATGTACGACCTTACCGTGAACGGCAAGCAGTGTCGGGTTCTTAGAGACTCCGCAGCCACTATGGACGTAGTTCATCCGTCTTTTGTTCAGTCCGGACAGTATTCAGGAGACTGTGCCTGGATTAGACAAGCCGTAGAAGCAAACAGTCAGTGCCTCCCCGTAGCTAAAGTTGTCCTTAAGGCGCATTTGGTACGTTGGAAACGGAAGCCGCGGTATCGCCATATCTACCCCCTCAGTATCCTTACTTATTTTCAAATAAGTCAGATCAAATGCTGAAGGAGAAAGGTCTAACGTTGGGAGAAGGCATAGTGCAGGCACTGACTAGATCGAAGGCACGTGCGCTGGCTGCGAGAGCAACATTCACTGAGGCAAACAAGCCTCAAATCGACAACGGGCCTGGTTGCGAGTTGGACACCACGGTAACAAATCGACTTGTGCGAGAACAGGCTGCAGAAGCCGTAGTCGCGGAGGCCACCATTCCTAAAGGCGACGTTGAACCTCCTCCCGAATTGGAAGGGGTCAATTACGCCTCGTTGACCGAGCAAATAGAAAATGCCGTTGCTCCCAAGCCGATTCCTGGTAGTGCAGAGGATAGCACAGAGGGTGACACATTCCAGGTACTAGGAAATACAAAAGAGTTGTGTGTCATGCCAACTTCGGATAATTTCAGTCGGCTGCTGCAGGTGAGTCCCGCTTCATTAATAACCGAACAAAAGGGGGACCCGACGCTTAAGCAATTCCAGGACAGTTCGAAAGAGGGAATCGCCAAACGAAATGTGAGATTCCAAGAGAGGAGCGGCATACTCTATCGAAAATATCTAGATAGGCGAGGAGTAGAGTTTGACCAGGTAGTCGTACCTCAGGCGTATCGTCAGGATTTGCTTAGTTTGGTGCATGGAGAATCATGGTCAGGCCACTTAGGCGTAAAGAAGACGAAAAATCGTCTTTTACAGGAATACTACTGGCCTGGATGCTTTAAAGATGTAGAGAGGTTTGTAAAATCTTGCGATGTGTGTCAGCGAGTGGGTAAGCCGGGAGATAAGGCGAAATTTCCAATGAAGCTGGTACCCGTATTCACTGAGCCCTTTCGTCGGTTGGTAATTGACACAGTAGGTCCTTTGCCCAAGACAACATCAGGCTACCGTCACATCCTGACCTTAATCTGCCCAGCTACTAAATTTCCAGAGGCGGTCCCGCTAAAAGAGCTAAGTTCCGTGGAAGTAGTGAACGCACTTCTGTCCGTGTTTGCCCGGGTAGGCTTTCCTTCCGAGATAAATCAGACCAGGGCACCATTTTCACGAGTGCCTTAACGACAACCTTTCTAGAGCGGTGTGGCGTGAAATTATTGCATAGTTCAGTCTACCATCCGCAGCCGAACTCGATAGAAAAGCTTCACCCCGTGATGAAGCGAGTGTTAAGAGCCTTATGTTTTGAACGGAAAACTGACTGGGAAATGTGCTTACCTGCAACGATGTTTGCACTAAGAACTGCACCACATGAGACAACAGGGTTTACGCCAGCGGAACTTGTTTACGGCCGCAGACTGCGGTCTCCTCTTCGTATGCTGAGAGAGCCGTGGGAAGGTCAGGGTGATGATCCTGTAGTAGTGGAATATGTCCTCACCTTATTGGATCGTCTAACAAAAGCCCAAGAACTGACCGAGAGTGCGATGACCAAAGCACAGCAGAAGGCTAAGCTTTACTACGATCGGACAGCTAAAGCGCGACACTTTGCTGTAGGAGACAGGGTCATGTTGTTGAGGCCCTCCCAAAAGAATAAGCTTGAAGTGCAATGGGTCGGCCCGGCCGAGATTACTCGAAAATTGTCTGACACCAACTATGTGGTAAAATTACCAGGAAGTCGTAAGGTACACCAGGTGTATCATAGCAACTTACTCAAACCCTACAAAGAGAGGGAAGCCATCGTGAACATGACTTTAAATGTTCCGGAAGAGGTTCCGGCAGAAATCCCTGAATTAGCTCCCGAATCGGACGAAGTCCCGATCGAGAAAGAGTTGAGGATTTAGTATCAAAGTCACAACTAACAACGAAGCAGAAGCAGGAATTGCGTGGTCTTTTGACCGAGTTTCAGGACAGATTTGTAAGCGAGCCAGGCCGGACATCCGTCCTCACTCATGACATAGAGCTTACCTCGTCGGAACCGGTAAGATCTAAGACGTATCGGGTGTCACCTCGCCGGCTTGAGCTAATAAAAGCAGAGGTTAACAGGATGCTGGAATTGGGTGTGATTGAGCCGTGTGAAAGTGATTACACTTCCCCGTTAATTCTTGTGGAGGTACCCGGCAAAGATCCGCGTCCTTGCGTAGACTATCGTAAGTTAAACCTCATCACCAAGGATCAGACATACCCAATTCCCCACATTGAGGAACGCGTCGAGAGGGTAAGCAGCGCGCAATTTATCTCAACGCTAGACCTAGTGAGAGGTTACTGGCAGGTGCCGCTCACCGAGAGGGCGAGCCGGTATGCTGCATTTATTTCACCATTGGGGACATTCCGCCCTAAAGTGTTGAGTTTCGGCCTAAAGAACGCGCCTTACTGTTTTTCCAACTTAATGGATAAGGTTTTGCGTGGTCAAGAGGACTTCGCATTGCCTTACTTGGACGACGTCGCCGTGTTTTCCTCGTCCTGGCCAGAACACTTGACGTATTTGAGAGCAGTACTGACACGCCTACGCGAAGCAGGTTTAACGGTAAAGGCGCCCAAGTGTCAGCTAGCACAAGCAGAGGTACTCTATCTCGGGCATGTTATCGGTCGAGGGCATCGCCGTCCCTCTGAAATGAAAGTGGCAGCTATCTGAGATTTTCCCCAGCCCCGAACGAAAACCGATATTCGGGCTTTTCTTGGAATAGCTGGTTACTATCGTAAGTACATCCCTAGATATTCCGACATTGCCAGCACTCTTACTGACGCGTTGCGCAAGACCGAGCCCCAAATGGTCGACTGGGATGAGGAGAAAGAAAAGGCTTTCCGCGTTTTGAAAGCGGCCTTGTCGAGCCAACCTTTGCTTAGTTCACCGGACTACTCGAGGCCTTTCATAGTCCAATGCGACGCTAGTGATAGAGGCATGGGGGCAGTTCTTAGTCAAAGGGATGAGGGGGATCAAGAGCATCCCGTCCTATATGTTAGCCGGAAACTCACCCTTCGCGAGCAGGTTTACAGCGCTAGCGAAAAGGAATGTGCGTGCTTGGTTTGGGCAGTCCAGAAACTGGCTTGTTATATTGCCGGAAGCAAGTTCATTGTGGAAGTGGACCACTGTCCTCTCACCTGGCTACAGACCATGTCCTCTAAGAACGGCCGCCTGCTGCGTTGGAGCCTTGTTTTGCAACAATATACGTTTGAAATACGCTACAAAAGGGGTGTACTCCATGGCAACGCTGATGGCTTAAGTCGATGCCCCTGACGCGAGAGGATGTCTCGAGAACTCTGGCATTTTTTTCCTGACCTAGACAAGAGCTAGTGATTGCTTTTTTTTTACTCTTTTAGGTGTACTTGTTTGAAAACGTTGAAGACACGGCTATCCAGGGTTTCGGGTTCGGTGTGCTTCCAGTGTTGTTGTTTTGTGTCACCTTAAAGTGTGAGTAACATTTTGAATGAATTGTGTATTTCCTTTAATATCAATTAAAGGGGAAAATTGCCTGGTGGAGTTTGGCGGATTTGTCCGGCGCTCACCGGCTGAGTAGTTGTGTTTTCATGTGCGTATGTGATGTCTGTTGAGCCCACAATGAAGCAGGTGTTGCCCTCTACTTCATCAAAGATGGTCGTCACCAAACCGACTGCCGGCGCTGATCTCTCCGGACAGTGGCTGCAAACCTCAGCCCATCGAGATCTTCACCCCCCCGCGCGAGAGACTGTTACGACCGGCCCTAGGGAACCAAGCAAGTAGAGTTTGGGGGAGAACCAGTTCTTGACCGACGGGGTCGTCCACCCCCACCTCCCCATTCAGGCTCCTCCTCTCACCGGGAGAACTCCGGACTCTGCTGTGCGTTCGTGACCATGTTTGGTAACATTTTAGGGCGCCGTGACCATATATGGACTCCGTGTTAGGTTGTGCCACTCCATGTGTTGTGAGAGGTGTTTCCCCCTCCCTCGTGGCCGAGGTGCCGGGGACACCGTATTGGCTGACGATGCGGACAAGGCGCCCAGTGTCAACAACGTGGCGCTATAAAATGCCGAAGACGTTTTGTATCACACTCACTCTTCTCTCTTTGGGTCAGTTGACCACTTCTCCACATGTAAATAAATCTCTGTTGTTCGTTCGGGCGCTTCTTCTCGCTGAATTGTCGGATGATGGATCCTGCGACGGGGCCAGCTACCGAAAACGAGACCGGCAGGACCCGGAGTTCCAACACTTTCTCCCTGGTGCCGTTCTCTCATCTCCCTTATCAAGATTGTTACAAGTAGTGCCGGAGAAATCAGCGCACGCGTTTTGAAAGCGCAGCAGAAGATGAGAAGAGGACAGAAGATGAGAAGAGGCGGAAATGTAGGCCCGTGTGTTCAGATTTGTGTGCGCGTTAAAGAACCCCATGCACGTGGTCAAAATTTCCGGGGGACTCCACTACGGCGTCTGTCATAATCATATATGGTTTTGGGATGTTAAACCCCACATATCAATCAATCATGACCTTCTACACGGGAGCTTAGCACACTTATATGGCGAGCTTCGACCCGCACGATAACTGTATAACAGCTATACGTAGTGGATTCTTCTGCAGTTCTTCCTTCGGCTTTTAACCACTTCCCCGCATTACATTTAGGATGACTGCGAGTTGAGCACGTTGGTAAAAGTTCATGTGATAAAACCAGCGCATTATTTACGAAGACTTAGAAAGGACACAGGACGTAGAGCTTACTGGCGACTGAAAGTTTGCTTACTAGCAATTTTCAGTTACTGCTAAGCGCTCCGGCCTGTGTCATTTTTAAGTATTCGTGCATATTGCATCTCGAACGCCGTTAGCAAGGTGTTGCCTTAAGCGTGCATCCTTAGTAAATTCCTTCTAAGGTACTATACTTAAAACCGGGAAACTAAACAAAAAGGTATAATGTCCTGGCTATATCCAGCACTTTACGCAGGACATTATCATGAGCGGTAAATACTCCATAGAGACGGGTTCCTGTAGGCTTCGGTGTGTATAGAAAACTTTTTTATCTTCTTGCAATGGTGAAATATTAACCTGAATAAATAACGCGAAGTCGATATGCTGTGCAACATCTATACGCCGTGTAACCGCAATGTGCGCGCACGATATCATGCGAGCAATTTTAGTTTTGTTTCCATATACAACGTGCATCTAAAGACTGAAACACCTCATCATCCTATATGATATGCACACTTAACGCAATTGATGTTTCTCTTTGAGAGGCGACAATTGAAAATGAACGCAGTGCTCAAGTCATTTATCGTAAACTGCCCATTGGCCCCAATGCTCTGTGTAGCTCGTCATGTAATGACACTCATGAGTTGTTCTTAATTAAGGCATTCAATCAACAAATAAAAATGCTGCATTTTTTTGAAGCGCCAGAACAAGCGTTGAGAAATCTGAAAATCTCGACATTCCCACCGTAACTGCAGCAGTTGCAGCGCCAGACGAACAGAGTTCAAAATCCGTGAAAATCTCCACATTCCCATGGTGTATATACCTGCAGCAATTGCAGCCGCACGATTTGACTTCGTCCGGAACTACATGCGTGCATGTACACGACAGCCTGTCTTGTCACAGGACGGTCGCGCGCATGCGCGGAAGCCCGTGATTTCATGTTTTTACACGAGACATATATTTGATGTTTGATTTATTTTGATTAAAGCTCTATGCGATAAAAAGCGTATATTGTGCCACGTTTCGCAATAATAAAAGCCATACATATACTTGTAAATCAGCCCTTTATCCCTTACTATATTGTTTTTCCTTTCAGTTTTCGGCATTTGCGGCTATGTCGCTGCAGTTATAGGCCTGTCACGCTGCCATCAAAGCGCGAAATTACGCGCCCTATTCACTCTTTTATTATTTATTTTCTTTATAACCATGGCAACATCAGTGGTGTTCGTCGGTACCAAATTTGTTCATCGCACAAGTGCAGCTGCTGCACAAACTAAGTGCGTTTGTACATACACTACAATATCTTTTTCGTTATAGTAATGTGCGAAAGTACAGTGGAGTGCTACACAAAGGACAATCAAATTAGGGCACCCTGTCGTTTTGGCTATCTTAGCCATGCTTTATACGCGATTTATAACTACGTGAACGTGCTCGATGCCTGTTAAATTCTGGCCACGGCTGTCTCTGTTCGCACCGAAGCGGAATGTTACATGCCCGTGTGCTGTGCATTGTGAGCGCGCGTTAAGAGAATTGCAAGTGGTCCAACTTATCCGGCTCCTTCCTTTACAGCGACCCTCATAACATGAATCGTTTTGGGACTTTGAACCTAACAGGACTGAATCACAAACGATGTTGCTGGAAAACGAAACTACGTGGATTGTTCTCCACGCTAGCTGAACTTGAGAAGCCTTTCCTGGGGCCCCCAAAATATACCCGATAGCCCCTGCAGTTTAAATATTGTACTGCCTGTGTTTCACGTTGCGATACTATAGCGTCAATGGTACTGCGCACCGCCACATGTGCATAGAAGTGTATATATACAAAGTGTCCAGAAAAAACACTGATCGAGGGCAGCAAGACTTTGAACTCCTCGCACGCAACACTTGGCTCGCCATGAGCTAAGAGGTATACGCTCAATTTAGATTAGAGCCCTCGCCAACTCCACAAAGAGTGTCGGTTGCCGAATGACGCAATGAAATGAGGACCGGCGCGCCCTGTGCTGAGGCACTACGGCTCCATGCCAAACTTTTCGGCACTGGAATTAAGTGATGAAACATAGTATACTGAGTTGCATTACCTGTATACTCGGTGTATGCCGCTATCATGCATCAATTGTATACACCTTCAACCTCAGCGTCTTTATCCTGTTTATGTGGTTCAGCTGTGTCGTGTGGCTCTTACATGTATACCTGCACGTTTCTGGACGGCGATCACGCGATCACAAACAGCCACAAGACGAGCAATGTAATATAAACTAGAAGTGTTGCGTTCTGGACCGGAAGACAGTGGTGTATATGGACTACAAAGCGAAGTAAATGATGTGTCAGGATACTTGATAGCTGCATAAGATTACGCGAGGTCAAAAATGGAGATGGGTACTGTTATTTCGTTTTGTTGTTGTTGTTGTTGTTGTTGTTGTTACAGTTGTCATTGCTGGTTTCCTTGTTGCTGCTTGTGTGAGTTTCGCACCGGACTGTAGAGAAACGAGAGCAGAGGTGGGGCTGTCCTTATTATGGAGTTACAGATTCGCTTTTGCTGGAGGCGAAGTGGTAGAGGGGCCATGCACTCTGTGATGTGCGTACACGTTAACGAACACCGTATAAGGTCGAAATTTCCTGAGCTCTCCACTATTGCGTGGCTAATATTTGTAAAACTGCTTTGGCGCGCAAGACCCCTGATATTATTATTGAGTTGCGGATTTCGGACGTGCCACATAGGTGGCGTAAGCTGTTTGTTCATTAGACGGACGACGCACAGATGGCAGAATAATAGGACACGGTGGCAGTATATTATACATATACATATAAGGCACATACCATGTAATGCACAGGGCTGATCATTAATCGGTCCGTGGCCTAAAAGTATCTCACAGCGGTGTAATGAGAACGAAAATGCAATCAAACATCTGAATAAAGTTTGTGGCCTGAATAAATGAGGAAGTATTGCAGACATATATATGACAGAGCCCACTAGAAGAAAGGTCCTTAATTGAATATCTCCGCGTGCAGCCTTTATGACAACAGTGTGTGCGAAAGACGATGATCGTTATCGAACTTCTCGGTGGTAATGAGAGTGATTCTGGAATTCCGCACTGAATTGAGAAAAATTTGTGACAGCATACTGTTTTAGCGCTCCTGCAGTACAAAGCCACAACGTTTGTTGCATTTTTTTTTTCATAAGAAACACCGAAAACAAGGGCCCTCATTCGCAAAAATGACATACAGTTATCGTATGTGCGATGAATCTTTCGGGCGATCTTGACGACGGTCATATTTTTAGAAAACGTATCACAAGGAACCTGCTCTTAAGAACGAAAACCATTGGAATTCGGCACACTGTTAGTAAGAAATTTGAACTGCAGACGTAAGAGAAGCCCAGGGGAAGAATGAATCTTGACAAGAAAAAAAAAGTTCTTGAACGGGCAACGTAGCCGGAGTCAGCGTCTCTTCTCGACAAGTGCATTTCACTGCATCGAGGCAGGGACGAAGTGTTTACCAAGTGTAACGACGACTAAATCGAAGTATCACAATATGTACACCACAGTGTTTCCTTTCTTTGTCCCCAGTTATCTCCTATATGCGAAAACGGTATAATTGCCAATACGGCGAATTCCTTATCTGCTCCAATGAATCAAAAGATAAAATATAGTTGCATACTTCGCCGGACTACAAGGTGGCGCAGCGAAATGCATCCAACACACAATTATAGGCCAGGTAAAGCGTAGAAGACGTTAATTCTTCTTTATAACTGTTCTGTAATAACTGTGGCGTATATGATCCAAACTGAATTGCGAAGCAGCAACTATAGGTTTGTGGGTTGGCATCCCATCGGTGGATACGGTGATTTTTCGCTCACAATAAAAGTTTGAATTTAAGCCGCCATTACAGCACTACAATGAGAGAGAACAGTTAATGTGTTCTATTCATTCAGTGGCCCGTAATTGCCCTTCCGCGGCCGTCTAGTGGCTAAGGTATTCGGCTGCTGACCCACAGGTCGCGGGATCGAATCCCGGCTGCGGCGGCTGCATTTCCGATGGTGGCGGAAATGTTGTAAGACCGTGTGCTCAGATTTGGGTGCACGTTAAAGAACCCCAGGCGGTCGAAATTTCCGGAGCCCTCCACTACGGCATCTCTGATAATCATATGGCGGTTTTGGGACGTTAAACGCCACATATCAATCAATCAATCAATCAATCAATCAATCAATCAATCAATCAATCAATCAATCAGTGGCTTGTAATCGTCTCTGGGATAATCAATCACTCAATCAATCAATCAATCAATGGCCTGTAGTCCTCTCTGGGTTACGTTTAATTGCGTTAACCAAATAAACAACCCCGTCTAAAAAGTTTCCCGTTCTTTTACACCCCGCGCAGGTAACACATGCGCAGCAGCTCCGCCCCTCCAGCTTTTCCTTCACTTGTACAGAGCGTCGTCCGCGAATACAGTTCGTGGGTTGTCAGTCTCACCGTGCCGATACCACCGGCGGCGGTCTCGACTTCGTGTGTACACGTTCACGTGCCACGTCGCCGTGTAACCGCGTATATGGACGACACGGACCGTCTCCGTGACGGCCCCGCTCTTTCCCTTCCCCGTCGCTGATGTCTCAATCCGTCGTACACGGCGACAATCGGCGCTGTACACGCACAGACGCCAGAGGTTGTTGACGTGTGTCGTGAGCCTCGTATAGCCGTGAGAGTCTCTCGTCAATCTTACACCAGCGGCCTTCACAACAGTACTCTGCTCTTTAATCGTTGATTGGTTCTTTTCTTTCTTTACGATACGCTTATGCTCCCGTTTCTACTTCAAGACAGGCTTGTTATGGCTCAAAGATTCCCGCATGGTTTTTTGGCCCATAAAAAAGAGAATTGTTAGGCCAAGACGCAAAATACGTATGACAATTTTGTGATACTGTAACCGGCAATTGGCTGTAAAATAGTCCAAGTGTGCTGTCCCTCTTGAATCCATAAAAACGGGCAAGGAAGCTTTGGAAATCGGCACCATGAAGTTGAGCGAGAACGTCTAGATTCGGAAATGATCTTACAATAATCTTCTTGATGTAAGTGGCACTTTGAGCACGCAAGATTGAGCACTCTGATGCAGAACGTGGTCCTATAAAACTCCTTACGATTAAAAAAAATGAATTCTGGCAGAAGCGACGCAATAGCACATCCAACTTCGATTAAGGCGATGAATTAGTGTTGATGACCAAATAACGACGTAAGAATAGTCGTTTCTGATAACAATGTGTGTATTTTTTTATAGGACCTTTTATAACTGAATGCGTTTTGACAATATCGATTTGGCAATTATCTCCGATGAGAACTTGAGTACCTCGCATTAACTTCTCTCTTATTTACGGCTTCGCTTCAGTGAGTGAGCTTGCGCTTTGTGTGCTTGATTTATACGCATTTGTCGACTTCGTTTACATCTGGTACTTGCGGAAGGGACGTTGTTTACGACTAGTACCAGTAACAAACAAGAAATAATAAGCATTAGTTTACACGGTATTCAGAGAAAGATCGCCACTGTGGCCTGACTTGTTGACCTTGAGTATTCTAAAGCTTTCACGCAGTAACTCTGAACAATTCAAATTTGAAGTTAACCTTAACAACGCCTATGACAGGTTGCATACATAAAAAACATAAGCTCCAATTATGTGTCGAAGTATTGTTAACGAATGAAGTTCGAACCTTCCTGGTGTTTATCACTGCGTTAATGGTGATGGTTAAATAAGGTTTTCATTCAGTATTGCGTATGTGGGTTGAAGACTCTTAATTGGCGTTTGCCAGCTTTTCATTTCCTTCTTAGTTTTCAGTGGACCAGATGACTGTATGAATATTGCTAAAAGAAAATACATTTGTGTTTGTATTCTCAAACAGTAATCGCGTAAGTACAGAAATATAAGGACCGAAGTGTTTGTTACGATGTGATGAAAATATGACGCTTTGCGCGAAAAATTGAATGTTCCCTCCGATTAGCTGAAAATACCACGCTATGCACGAAAAAGTGCTCTGCCGATGACGTCATGCTCCCACCTGCCTGTGGCCGAGGTCTGTACGTGCTTCTGTTTCCCGACATTACATCTGGCATTCACTCATTCACTCACATTACAGATGGCATTCACATCTCACGCCGTGGCATTAAAGATATTTTCACGACATCTTCAGCGTTGCAAGCACTTAAACGGCCAGTTTTTTAGGGGCGAAGCTCCTTAAAGCGGCACCAGCTCGTCCCTCGTCGTAGTACGTAACATGTCTTACGCTTTGACCTTCAAGGTGATGCCGGTGGGAGATTTCTCTTGTGCGTTGTTGAAAAATAAAAATTCGCAGCGTGCGCGTTAACTAAAGGCCGAATTCTCTTGTCTCTCATTCCCCAGTAGCAGTGATTGGCATGTACATCGAAAATTATCTGACAAGAAACGCATGCTACGTTATACACGCTGGGCATAACCTCCTCGGTTTTAGAAAGGTTCAGCGAGCGTTGGGCCGTAGTGTCATGAATACATTAAACTATTGTATATACCATGAGCTTGAGGTGGTCAAAGGTGAGAAGTAGACACGAAGCGCAAGCCGTAAGAAAGTGTGTGTGGGCCACCTCTCATTCAGTACATGGATTGTCCGCTGGATGGTGGTGCTTCTATATGCAGAATATATAATGAAACGATGCGAGATGGTGACAGTTGGTTGTTGACTAGATGGACGAATGGACACAGACAGATGCATGGACGGACGCATGGATGGCTGCACGAATGGATGGACGCATGAATGGACGCAGGGGTGGATGCATGGATGAACGCAGGGACGGACGCACGAATTGACGTGCGGACGCATGAACAGACGCACGCACGGACGGGCGGATGGACGCACGGGCAATCACACAGACGGATGCGTGGACGGACAGAAGCAAGAACGAATGGACAAACGGATGCTTCGCCCCACTCTCCATCATTATCCCATGGATATGCTGCTTTTTTTCTCTATGGCCCGCATAACATCACGAGCTAGCATTAGAGCAGCCTAAATAGGCTCTGTACGTGGTGCAATTTGCTCCATTCTTGGGCTTCTCTTTTTATGAATTCTACGTATTCTTGGAGGTTTTATTGTTCCTTACTGAAGTAAGTTTTACTGTTCATAACGTTTATTTTTGTAGAGCTCATGTCATATCTCCAACGCAATAAGCCACTTAAGTCAGCTCTACTTCAACCGGTGCATCGATTGTGTAATATGAACTTCTGACTTTCCGTAATTAAAATATGCGGAAGGGCTAGTTGTGAGTGATGATCTTTCGATCAAGCAGCGCACTAAAGAAAACACACACACACACACACTTGTGCATTGTTACTAACTGCAACATGTGTATTAGCAACCCTATAAGCTGATAAGAAGTGCTGTTGCTCGCGAGACTGCTGGCACAGACACTGCTACACACAACAACACGAGCGCGTGGTAACTAACCACTATTAACGTTAACCAAATGTGACGGCTGTATCAAAGGAGTACACATAAATTTGTTTATTTGAATATACTATAGCCCATGTACATGGCTATACCAGGAGCGAATGAGTAATATAGGAGGAAAGCAATAAAGAAAAAAACAGTATAAAACTAAAATACACTAGACTAATACGCAACAGAACAACAATTTTGCATATTACAAACAATACCCTACATGGGTTTGAATTGGTTAGTGGTGGCATCAATAAAATATTTTTTCGGTAGTAAGCGAAGCCGGCTCGGTTGTAAATTGTAATACTGTATTGTGTTCGAAAAAAAAACTAAATTTGAATGTGTTCGTACGAGAAACTAAAGGCTCTATGTTCAAGTTGTGAGAGGTGTGGGAGCAAGTTTCCTTCATAAATACTATGTTGGTACCACCAAGGATACTAGAGGAGGAGTTGATAGCCGTATATAGTTTTTTCAAAGATTCAATTCGGTAACGAGCGTGCAATGACAAAATGTTTACTGATCGTGGGGCCTGTGATGGTGAGAAGTTTTGGCTGTAGTTACGGCATGTGAAACAGATGTCTTTATGTTGGGCGCTGTGAAGCATTTTGAAGTCACTTTGCTGTAGAGGGTACGAAACTTCAAATGCGTATCCTAAATTAGGCCGAATCAACGTTTTATACAGAAGAAGTTTGGTATCACGGGGGAGTCAGCTAAAGTACAGCTCAAATAGCCAAATTTTTGTAGAGCTTTCCCGCTGATGTATTTGATTTGGCTAGGGCAGAAATAAAACTTTCTAGGATCACACCTAGATAGTTACATTGTCACACTCTTTAAAGTTGTCTACAATCCAGATAATAATGAAATGAAAACGGGTTCTGTCCATTGGTAATAACATTATGACTGTTTTATTGCAATTCACGTTCATCAGCAGTGTTTTGCACCGAGAGCTGAAAGAAATGAGCGATTGCGAAAGACGGTGATGACCTTCCAGAGTATTATGGATTCATGTAATACGCAATTGTCAGCATAAAGCGTTATTTTTGATATGGTGCATTGTGGTAAAATACTTATATATATATGAGAAACAATAATGGGCCAAGTACAGATCCCTGCAGAACACCTCACGTGACGTCAACTAGGGATGACTTTAGTGAATTCAAAGAAACAAATTGTAAACGATAATGAAGGAAACTGGCCATCCAAGAAACAAGACAGGAATTATTGAGTATAGAGTCAAGCTTAATTAGCAACTTAGACTGAAGTACGAAGTCAAAAGCTTTGGAGAAGTCATTAAAATTGCATCAATTTCATTACCTATATCTAGGTTAAAAGCATCGCCATGAACGAAATCAACTAATTCTGTAACAGTGCTGTAGCCAAGGCAGAAACCATGCTGAGTTCACGTTAGAACTTTATTTGAGTCGAGGAATTTCCCGATATTGCTACGCAGCTATCGCATGAAGAATGAACCATTCTATGTGGACAGAAGATGACAAAGAGGACTGCCTTACCTGCTCTGCATGCTGCGCTCCGTCTTGATCGGTGCCATTACACTGCCAAATAGTCACGTCCCGTCTCGTTTTACGTAATATGTTTGTGGTAGACGTGCTAGTCCTTCCCAGTACCCATCACGAAGCACCACAACAGCGGCATCATAATGGGTCCTACAATCTGACAAGTTCAAGGAACATCGTCTTCACCTCCCGCCTCTTCTGTGACTTCTACCTACGTTGCCCTAGCTCCTGCTTGTGATCCTAGCGTATTTGCTGGACAGAATGGTCTACGCGTTGACAAGTGGCTCAACGTGTATGAACGGATCAGCGCCGGCTATAGGTGGGACCCGACATTCATGCTTGCCAACGTGCTTTTTTGCCTTGATCGCCCTCCACGTGTGTGGTTTGAGATGCAGAAAACTGACGTTACCAAGCTAGAACACTTTCAAGGAGAAGATCCGCGAACTTTTTGGAAACACCGCTGCATGACAGAAAACTGCGCGAAATCAGTTGACTACTCGGGCACAGATGTTTGCCGAATCCTACGTCGTGAATATTAACGACGTCATCACGCTTTGCTGCCAGGTTGACGAACCCATGCTCGAGCCTGAGAACGTATTGAATGTGCTTAAAGGCATCGGCGGCAACGCCTGAAACCTACTTGTCTACACTAACGTAGACAAGTAGTTACACTAACGTAGACACACGAAGACGACGAAGAAAGAGAAGAGGCTTGACGCACACAGGCTCCGCTGTTTTGCTGCAAAAGGTCAGCTATTCTGTCTTCCGGCTCTCTGAATTTATTCAGGGGTTGCTTTCGAACACCTTGGGATTCCGTTCGACACGGACTCGAGGTTCTCTCAGTGGCCATTCGGGCGCAATTACCAGTCGTACTATAGGCCGCTGGCTGCCGGTTCCAACATGGCTGGCTCATACCCGCTCGGATATGTCTGAGCCACAGCCTGTTTCTGTACAGCCTCCAATGGCAGGCATCCACCCTGGTCCGGGGGATTCGCCTCGATCGAATGTGTTCGACATTTTCGCCGGACGGGGACAGGGCGCTGCTCGATTAGATTTGGCAGAATGCGCCAGTTTTTACTATTCCGTTCCCGTCATCCCGACGTTCCCGACATCCATTTGCCTGCTGCAGCGGGTAGGGCGCAAAATGCAAGGCTGCCTGCCGAACGTGGGTCAAATGACGCAAGCTTCTTTTCAAATCGCGTGATCGCACATCAGAAACAGATCCACGATATTTTATTCGATGCCTCATGTAAGGTACCTAATACCCATAGGTCCCAGATCATTGGGTTGCTGGCCGACAAATTTGTACAGGAGTGTGCTGATATCCGAGCAATTGCAGAAAACCAGGGTGGCGAATGGACGAACTTCGTCACCAGTTGGCCCTGTCGAGACATTCGGCTTCGCTCGTTGCGGCAACTCTCGGCTCCTCGCCTTCCAAACGCCGTGACTTATGCGGCGCAGCCGCGCGGAGCACGGCGTGTCCTACCGCGGCCCCGCCCGTTTGGCCTGAGACTTGTTCTCACCCTGTACTGCCATCGCACTGGTCTGAAATCGCTGACCAACATACAACGCACACCACCAGGCGAGAGCACGAACATATTATGTTTTTGACCCCACTCATTCCGTCTACCAATCCTGCCAATGAGGTCACGAAGATTATTAAATCAAACATTGACCCCATTAGGAAAAACATTGGCGAACTGACTATCAGAAACACACGTCATGGATTAACAATATTAACAAACGACCATAACGCTATTACTAGGTTAAAGAATGCACTTGAAAAGAACGCAATCACAATCATGTCATTGTCAGTCCGTTTGCCCAAAAAGCGAAAACCTCGCGTCAAACTCACTGGTGTAGACTCCGATATTCCAGCCGCCAACATCATCTCACAGCTAAACGTGCGCAATCCGAACCTAAGTTTAGACCCGACCACATGCCGAGTGGCGGTATCGTACAAGGAGCGATCGCGGCAACTTCACACATGTGCTCGAAGTGGATCACTTCCACCTGTCGCTCACTGCTTGCCAGGAACGAGTTCTTCTCGGTTGGACAGCATGTAGCGTGAGTGAGGACTTTCATGTGCCATTGTGCACATATTGTGCAACATACGGCCATACAAGAAAGTCCTGTCCTGTCGCCAACGAGCCTGACAAAGTGGTGTTTACGAAGTGCACGGGTACACATCTTGGCGAAGCATGCACTTTTAGAATGAACGATCCAGGAATTGTTTGCAATGAATGCCAAAAGGTCGCAAGACCTAGTTCTGATCCAACTGGACGCGAAATGTGTCCTATAATACGAGAACGTGTCGCCCGCATGAGGGCCAGAACAGACTATGGATAACCTAGGTGGCGTGTACATCAAAAAAGGACGCAGCGGCCTCTATAACGTACAGTGTTATTTACGGTTTCCTGCATTAGTGCCCGCATCCTTTTCGACTCATTTATATGGACCACATGGAGGTCGCTGCTTTTGCCGCTATTCTTCGAATTATGGCATATTCATACAAAAAATTACACCATGTGACACACACTTACAAGTAACTACACATCCCACAAAATTACACGATATTTCTTTCCTCAAGATATTTGCTGGTTGCGCGGGTCACACTGCAATACATTAAAAAGGCTCCTTACAGCTTTTCGCATTTTTGTTTTAGGAAAGGCCTCGCGCCTGTTATTTAAAATTGATCAGAACTATCATGACTCACAGCAATAACTTAAAATTTTTACAGGCTAATCTAGACCATACACGCGATGTCACAAAATTATTGATAGAGCACATGACGCAACAACACTTCAATTTCGCCTTCGTGTGTGACCCGCACATCCGCGCAGGCACTGTTCAAGGCATACCACACACCATAACAAAGTTCCACGCACCAAACAATCCTCGCGTCATGCTTCTAGTGCACAACACTAATTTTGACTTCTTCCCATTACACGTAACAGATTTTGTTGTTGCAGTTAAGTCTGAAAGCCTTGACCAAACATTAATACTGATAGCTGTATATGCACCGCCACAAAGACCTATTGACCCAGTTCTGGATGAGTTGCAATGTGTAGTTTCATTGATTACAGATTGTACTGTCATCATAGCCGGAGATTTAAATTCTAAGGATAGAATGTGAAGGCCAGCTATAGGGGATGTTCGAGGCTCTCAAGTAGTCTAATTCGTGACGGCGAATGACTTAGTCATATTGAACAACCCCAAATCCCCTCCAACTTTCACAACTCCGTATGCAGATTCATGGATAGATTTAACCATGGTTTCGCATGACCTCACTCGCGATGCTTACCATTGGAAGGTTCTCCAAATTCCTACCCTTTCGGACCACAACTACATTGAATTCTCTTTCTCGCAAGCACATACTAGCAGTGCTAAACGATTAACTAATCTAGGAAGAGCGAAAATTCTTAACAAATTAAAGGACGACACTTGGTTCACAAAGATACTCGACTGCAACATTGGGTCACCTGAAGCCCTAAACATGATTATAGACAGGTTTTACACCATATACTCCGCTTTAAGGCAACGTTACTGACGACGCATAACATCGCGTAGTAAATTAGGTAATGGTTGCTGGACACCAGAATTGGCTATTGAACGTAAGCTTGTTCGGGCTATGCGACGACGATAACAGCGAACAGCTGACCCCCTCCTTCGAGACATGTATCGCAAATTGTACGTTGATGCATTCTCAACCTACAAAGACAAAATCAGGAAAGCAAAATCATCGTTTGATAAAAACATTTGTGGCTTTCTCACTAAGAAATGTTTATATGGTGATGTTTTCAAAACCGCATTTCAAAAACACCGCCAAGTAACTTTTCATCCTCCTCTAGATTTACCTAACGGTACTCGCACAGCTTCTGTAATTGAGTCCGCCCGGCTACTACTCGATACATTGGTAGTAGTGGACAGCTGCTCTGAAGACAACATGCACCACACTATCATGCGTAACATTGCGGCTAGTCCTTACTCGTGGCATACTTCTGACCCTCCTTTTACAATATCTGAGATAGAGTGCGCGATGAAACAGGGTAATTCACACTCTGCTCCTGGACACGACGGATTAATCTACTCGTTCATTAAAGGATTATTTCAATACTATCCTCAATGTTTCTATTTTATCTTCAATACCGCCGTAAGAATTGGACACTTCTCGAAGGCTTGGAGAAGAGGGAAAGTAATATTCATACCAAAGCCAGGACGTCCGCTCAATTCGCCTAATGCGTATAGACTAATAGTTATGAACTCTGTATTCAGTAAAGTATTAAAAAGACTCTTAAATGGTCGTCTGTGTTATTTCCTGCACAATAATAATCTTCATCACAATAATCAATACGGTTTTACGCACAATAAAAGTGTTACTTTAGCACTATACACACTGCGAAGCAAATTGGCTGCATACAAGGCAGCCAAACTTCCTACCATACTCATATCTCTTGATGTTCTAGGAGCATTCGATAGTGTTTGGCATCCTGCAGTCTTGAACTTTTTACGCAAGCAGAGGTGTCCACAAAACTTGTACTTTCTGGTCAAATCCTTTTTATCGAACCGCACTGTAACTTTTTCAACCAATGTCGCAGAAGAGACAGTTCGTACAACAATTGGCAGCCCGCAAGGATCCCCTATCAGTCCGATACTGTGGAACGTAGTAATATACAGCTTACTCAATCTTCCCGTGCCACCCGTAGTACACATACAGGCGTACGCAGACGATAGCATCATTGTTATCACAGATAAGTCAAGACTCCGATTACAAGCAAAGGCTGAGCATGTCCTGGCTTTGGTATCTGGTTGGGCACGAAAACAAAAAGTTACCGTAAGCGCCGAGAAGTCGTTCTTCGTGTTCTTTATTAACGAACACATGGGTACATCAAAACGCTACCCATCTATCCACATGGATGGCATTTTTCTCAAACACAAGAAAGAAATTAAGATTCTAGGCGTATTATTTGACCCCTCCTTAAATTTTCATGCCAACATTGACTACATTAAAGGAAAGGCTGCAGTGTCCACGTCCCGGCTCCTCGCATTTGTTAAATGGCACCGATCATTAAAAAGTACACTCATTAGACGACTCTAACGTCAAGTGATATTGCCCTCTCTCACGTATGCATCTCCGGTATGGTGGCCTATGTTCCCCTCAAAATTCATTAGGGCGCGAGTTTCATCAGTTCAGTGAACCGTCTTATGTTCCTTAACAGGTGCATTTTACACCACACGTATGTCATCCCTACAGATTCTCGCTAACGCGCCTCTGTCATCACTAGAGTTGGACAGACAATCTGCAGAATTTTCCTTATTCATACTCCGGAACGTAACTTAATATGGTGTAAAAACATTCAAACTGGCTGACATACTATATCCATGCAGTCCGTGGGCTCATCACCCCAGTAAAAAATATAAATTTACTTTCACTAAACTCTCACCATCACAAGAAGCGGTTATATTCAAAACAAAAGCCATTCACGTATACACTGACGGCTCATACACGTCCTACGCGGCGGGTGCGGCATATATTGCTTTGACAAAGGATGGAAAATTCATAACTGTTAGAAAATTTCAGATCCGCAACGCTTCAAGCGCATACGACACGGAATTAATAGCATTCGAAGAAGCCCTTCATTTCGTTTTTACAAACAACTTTAACACGCCAGCCCACATTTACACAGACTGCCTATCGCTTCTAATGAAACTTTCAAGTCTCACTGATAACGATGAAAGAATTCGGAACATTAAGCTGCTTCTTAACCATATAATCTCGTCAGGCAAAATTATAAAATTGTATCATGTACCTGGCCATATGGGAATTGAGGGAAATGAGCTAGCTGACGCTGCAGCTGCATTAGGAGGGAAATCAGGCTTGGTGCGTTACGCCTAAATATCAGTTCGGTCAGTACAAACTCAGTTTCATAAAATCTTGAATTCATATTGGCACACCCATTGGCAGACTGAGGGACCTGAGACAACGCTATTTCATTGGATCACAAGTCCGTACAAAATTCCTCAATGGTTCCCCCCTCCTAAAAACCTAACACACTTATTATCTGGTCACGGACATTTTCAGTATTATCTTCATCGATTCAATATAACTGCATCGGACAGGTGTATGTGTGGTGCACCTTGCTTTATCGAACCGCACTGTAACTTTTTCAACCAATGTCGCAGAAGAGACAGTTCGTACAACAATTGGCAGCCCGCAAGGATCCCCTATCAGTCCGATACTGTGGAACGTAGTAATATACAGCTTACTCAATCTTCCCGTGCCACCCGTAGTACACATACAGGCGTACGCAGACGATAGCATCATTGTTATCACAGATAAGTCAAGACTCCGATTACAAGCAAAGGCTGAGCATGTCCTGGCTTTGGTATCTGGTTGGGCACGAAAACAAAAAGTTACCGTAAGCGCCGAGAAGTCGTTCTTCGTGTTCTTTATTAACGAACACATGGGTACATCAAAACGCTACCCATCTATCCACATGGATGGCATTTTTCTCAAACACAAGAAAGAAATTAAGATTCTAGGCGTATTATTTGACCCCTCTTTAAATTTTCATGCCAACATTGACTACATTAAAGGAAAGGCTGCAGTGTCCACGTCCCGGCTCCTCGCATTTGTTAAATGGCACCGATCATTAAAAAGTACACTCATTAGACGACTCTACCGTCAAGTGATATTGCCCTCTCTCACGTATGCATCTCCGGTATGGTGGCCTATGTTCCCCTCAAAATTCATTAGGGCGCGAGTTTTATCAGTTCAGCGAACCGTCTTAATTTCCTTAACAGGTGCATTTTACACCACACGTATGTCATCCCTACAGATTCTCGCTAACGCGCCTCTGTCATCACTAGAGTTGGACAGACAATCTGCAGAATTTTCCTTATTCATACTCCGGAACGTAACTTAATATGGTGTAAAAACATTCAAACTGGCTGACATACTATATCCATGCAGTCCGTGGGCTCATCACCCCAGTAAAAAATATAAATTTACTTTCACTAAACTCTCACCATCACAAGAAGCGGTTATATTCAAAACAAAAGCCATTCACGTATACACTGACGGCTCATACACGTCCTACGCGGCGGGTGCGGCATATATTGCTTTGACAAAGGATGGAAAATTCATAACTGTTAGAAAATTTCAGATCCGCAACGCTTCAAGCGCATACGACACGGAATTAATAGCATTCGAAGAAGCCCTTCATTTCGTTTTTACAAACAACTTTAACACGCCAGCCCACATTTACACAGACTGCCTATCGCTTCTAATGAAACTTTCAAGTCTCACTGATAACGATGAAAGAATTCGGAACATTAAGCTGCTTCTTAACCATATAATCTCGTCAGGCAAAATTATAAAATTGTATCATGTACCTGGCCATATGGGAATTGAGGGAAATGAGCTAGCTGACGCTGCAGCTGCATTAGGAGGGAAATCAGGCTTGGTGCGTTACGCCTAAATATCAGTTCGGTCAGTACAAACTCAGTTTCATAAAATCTTGAATTCATATTGGCACACCCATTGGCAGACTGAGGGACCTGAGACAACGCTATTTCATTGGATCACAAGTCCGTACAAAATTCCTCAATGGTTCCCCCCTCCTAAAAACCTAACACACTTATTATCTGGTCGCGGACACTTTCAGTATTATCTTCATCGATTCAATATAACTGCATCGGACAGGTGTATGTGTGGTGCACCTTGCTTGAGCGAACAACACTACTTTAATGAATGCCCAAACACGCAACACATTGTGACCCATTTACGTGTGCCCAAAAGTGATACAACACTACCTGCGCATTATTATGGGCTATTGACCAATAGAAAATCTCGCGCGTATCTACTTCAGGTAATGACTGTCATGCGCAACTCTGTTTCGATGACATCCACATGACACGCATTAGCTACCAACACTTTATCAGGACGTCGCTTCATACTCCGAATCACCTCCCTATC
This sequence comes from Rhipicephalus microplus, assembly GCF_013339725.1. Classification (NCBI taxonomy): domain Eukaryota; kingdom Metazoa; phylum Arthropoda; class Arachnida; order Ixodida; family Ixodidae; genus Rhipicephalus; species Rhipicephalus microplus. The sequence continues at coordinate 125,336,865 of NC_051165.1, forward strand.
GCAATTTTTGCGTGAATGCTCTCGATTACAGTCGCAGTTATGCAAACAAAGGTGGGGGAAAACCTCGGCGACTGATAACGATAGCATCACTGCTTCATTTCCCCTAAGTACTCGAACCATAGCATCCGAAACGCTTGCGCAAGTACCTAATCCTGCCCCCCCCCCCTTTTTTTAAAAGCTTGTTACTATTGCGAATGGCGCCTTACCTAAGTTCGCAGCGGCAAACAGGCTGCCCAAGGTTCCCTGCTGAATCGCTGGTTGGAACGACAGCCCGACGTGCCTGGCTACATGACTCCTGGTGAAGAAATTGGCTTCGACATCACAGACGCCACTGCTACCATCCTCGTCAACGTTTACCCATCCTCAAGAGCACTGGCTCGCATCCCACTTCGTTGTTTGTTTTTGGACTTTCTGCATTCAATGACAATGCATTTAAAATAAACACACACACACACACACACACGAACTCCAAAAACTCAAGTGGGGGAAATACACTGCTGCTGCATATCGACCTGCTCATTCCTGAGAAGCAAACTAGTTTATTTATTACAGTTTCATGCCGCACTCACTAGGTTTTATCCATGTTATTTTTTAACTAATTGGCTTTTTCAAAAAAATAAAATTTGGGAAGTTTTCCCTCTTCATTTATGTTAGATTGGCTTGAGCCCGTTATCCCTCCTGGTGGTACGGGCTACCCCCCTTTTTCCTTTTAGTTATTTTCACATATAGGGGGCGAAAAACACACACACACATTACCTTCGCCACCATCGACGAAATTATCAAAGGGTGCTGGCGGTTTGAACGCGCCAAGAGCCGTCGTATCACGTAGAAATTCACACGACTGCCCACTATGGCCGCAACGTCATCGTGTAAAGCCACTCGGCAGCCACCTACCTACCTATGTTCATGTCAGCCGAATTGATCATCGGGAGTTTTAGGCTGCCCATCAAGCTTCCATTCAACAGTCTGTTTTCACAACCCAAGCCACTGACCCATGACAGTCATCGGTAGCCTTAATTCGAGCTGTGGTCAGGCAGGAGTTCGCTAATCTCAGTCTTCCGTCAGCGTGTCCCGTGACTCACCCTGAAGTACGCCCACACTTCTCAGGTAACGCTCGCCGATCTCCTCCAGCATTGCCCTTCCGGAAGCCTACGCAATGGTGAACCCCTGACGAACACCATATATCTGCTTTTCTCGTCATCAACCTAGGCATATTTCTCGTTATTGCCGCCGCCGCTGGTCCAATCCACCGCGTCAGAGCTACCCTAATTATATGCGTCCTACCACTTCTAGACGTGCAACCGCTGCACAGTCCAGCTTTTACTCGGCGCCTCCTCACGCGCCTCTATCCACTGACATCTTTTCATCCGGTCACCGCTACTGCCGCTCCCCGTCCCCGCTACGACGCCAATCTCGCTCTCAGCCGCCTCCATGCTTTTCTTCGCCGAGCTTCTACGGACAATGGCAGCCAGAAAACTAGATATTGCAGCTTATGGAGGTGAAGCTGCAATACCAACGACACCCGGAACTTTTCTACTGACGTTGCCCGCACACCGCAGTCTCATCGAAGCCTTTTCCTGTCGTTGGACTGCGACCATACCTGTTGGCATTATGAAGCTCGTGCAAATCCACCCCTTCTTCCCTACCACTCAGCACATTCCAAATTAGTTAAGAGGGCGATTACGAAGCTTTGTTTCAAGAATGTCCGAACGAAGTCGTGTCACAATATGGTCTAATTCAGTTTCGATCAGCGAAGAAAGAGGTTGCTGGATGCCGGGTTTCCCCAGGTTTTGCTTGTCTCCGTAGTTGAAAGTATCTTGAGGGACAGCAAAAACAAAAACTGAAATGCGGCGGGATTATTCGAGCAATGGAAGCGCACAAGGGTTTTACCTTAGGCACACGCGGTTTCACATAATCTCGAAAAGATTGCCCAGCGGGCCAAAGTGCGCGTGCTCTTTTTAGCGCCAAACAAGTTGGAAAGGTTGTGCAAGATTACAACGAGAAATGCAAACGACAATCGGAGGTGCAAAACTAATCACAAAGTTAAGTTTGTTGAGTGCGCTGAGTGTGTTGTGTATTGCCTGCTGCTATCTTGTGGTCGCTGCTATGTCGGACAAACCGGTCGTTGCTTGAATGACCAGCTGCGTGAGCATCAATACAAAGTAAACAAACAGGGCAGGTTAAAAAGTGTGGTTGTATGCCCCTGTTCGACACTTGCGGGGTTCTGTCAAAAAATAGGAATCAGCTTACACGCGAGATAACAGCGGCAGGAGAGATTGAAAATTTGGATGACAGGTGTGTTAGTATGCCTTCTATCGCGCTGACGAAGAAGGAATTCGATTTCCTTGGTGTTCATTATGATGCGTAGTAATATTGTGGTTACTTTTGCGCAGGAGTTGAGCTCATCCTTTTACCCTGTAAGTAGTGTTGTGATCACGAGAATGTGTGTGTGTGTGTGTGTGTGTGTGTGTGTGTGTGTGTGTGTGTGTGTGTGTGTGTGTGTGTGTGTGAGTGTGTGTGTGCGTGCGTGCGTGCGCGTGTGTGTGTGTGTGTGTCCGCTTTCTTTGTGTATTCGTATTCAGTGCGCTCTTGCCCTTCTTAAACTAGTGATGATATCACAGATTATTCACCTTTTTATAAGCTCTATTACCGTAATACGACCTTACCACTGGACACCCTACTACCAACTACTGCACCTCCCGCAATCAAATACGCACGCGATGCTATCAGTCGTGGTGACCATGCACGTCAGATTTCCTGCTCTAGGGTGTTGCCTTCACAAGGAACGCAGAATGCTCTCTACGACAGCAATCATGTCGGCATTCACTCCGTGGATATGCTGCCATTTTCTTGATCGACAATGTTCACGAGTATGAACGCAGCCACCGATTCACGAAGGCTTGGCGTTGAGCAAGCGCTTCAACTTTGGCCGGGTTGCTGAATTGTGTGACAGACAGACAGACAGACAGACAGACAGACAGACAGACAGACAGACAGTACAGACAGACAGACAGACAGACAGACAGGACAGACAGACAGACAGGACAGACCAGACAGACAGACAGACAGACAGACAGGACAGACAGACAGACAGACGGACAGACGGACAGACAGACAGACAGACAGACAGACGACAGACAGACAGACAGACAGACAGACAGACAGACAGACGGACGGACAGACGGGCGGACGGACGGACGGACGGACGGACGCACACACAGGCAGACAGACAGACACACAGACAGACAGACGGACGGACAGACAGACAGACAGACAGACTGACCAAAATTTCTGCGTTGAAGTATCCCAAGAAAGACTATCGTCTTTAAAACACCAGTTAGAGGCGTTGCGCATAACGCTGCGAGTTCCATTATAACGGCTCTTACTCGGACTGCATGCACTCAGCATTCGCGTATCTATGCATCCACTCGCCACAATCTGCATCAGAAAGGCCGTATCGAAATGAACTGAATGCCCCGCTCAAGTCATTCTGTGGTTCCAGCGGTATAACTGCTCCCCCGAGCTATGGGGGACCAGCGAAGGAGGCAGAGTGGGAATGACTGTAGTGCAAGAAAGCCTGGTGCCCCCCCCTCCCTCCCTCTCCCCTCTTTTGTACAGCACGCATCAAGCAAGCAAAGAAAACGGGCCTTTACAGATGGAGGAGTAATCAGTAAGTGCCGAGGCGTTCCTCGCGTAACGCCCGTTTTATGGGGTTGCAACATTAGTGCGCGCTGTTGACCGTGCAGTGAGTGTATACGAAGTGGTGGGTGGCCACCCGAGTAACGACCGACCTCACCGACAGGAGCGAAGACGTCGTCACGCCGTACTTCGCGCATAAAACCAGCGGACAACGCGAAGCCGCGAGACGTTCACCGTTTTCGCGTGCCTGAGTAGTATTACACACGTATGTTTGTTATTTAGAACTTGTGCTTCACGTGTGTATATCGCTGAGATAAGCGCGCACTCTGTAGTGGCTATAAAGTCTACGGCAGCAAAGATGGAATTGACAACGCCCTATAGATGTCCGCGAATTGTGATTACGCATACTATAGTTAACTTGTTTATATTGAGGATAAGCTGGGCGTTTACGTTTGAAGCTTTATCTTCAGTGCAGTTTGCAAGCCGACACGAATGTCGGCCACTCAGCCGGCTGCAGTTGACAGCCCTCCTAGAAGTCCGGGTGATGATACCTTTAAGGGTTAGCGTAAACTGCGAAGCAGTGAGAGGCTGATAGCACCGCTTTTGCCCGTAGATTCACTTCGCGACGTAGTTAACGTAAACCCCGAGCGACGAGATGAGCAGCACAAATTGAGGTCACCCTGTCGATAAATTTACTTCACGCCTCACTAGCTGCGACCAGAGGGTCCTTTCCAACGGTCAAGACGGGGCCGAGACGATGTCTCCGGGAGCCGGCGGCACGCCCTCATGGTGGACTTGTAAACCCTATTTAGAAACGTGTTCGCGGATGTAGGGATCATGTCGACATCTCGGCTGAGCGCATTCCTGGCGAGTTTTCTTGCGTGGACACCACTTAGAGCGGCCGTATGTATAGGACCCAGGTCGGCGAGACCACGCGACCTCAGGAGAGAATGTGAGCAACTTTTGAGTCGGCACGGGAGCCGACGCTGGGAAGTGACGTTTTTGAGCAGAGGACTGCTATGAACAGTTATCGGGGCCTCCAGAATGCAGATGTTGTTCGAGGCTGACGGCGGTAACTTTTGCAACACGATGTAAATATGTTTTTGTTTGTAAACATCACTCTATATCAACCCGTTATTATTTCAACCTAAAGAGGTGTCCGTTGCTAATCACTCGCAACTGCTTTCTCTCACCGTGCATATCTGTTACAGAAGAAACATCTACGGCCTGTCGTGTTCAGCCTCAGGCTGAACGATACGCGGAGAAAACCAGTAAGATCCCGAAATTTCCAGAGACAACGACCACAGCGATAAGAAGTAACATTTACAGCTCACTAACAGCCAACCAAACTGAATTTTTTTAAAGCCGAAAGCGCTAGATTGCTAAAGAATACGGGCTACATAACTCAAATTTAGTTCATGCCCGTGTACGTCCCATACTAACGCGTTTATTTATAGTAGCAAGTCCCGCAGAAACCACAAAAAGTGTCTTGATGCTGTTCGTGAGAATGCCATTAGTAGTTCTTGAGAGATAGCTGTTCTTAAGAGATACTGTTTTTGAGATAGCTCTTTTGAAGAGACACAGTGCTTAGGAACTGTTTTGAATGTTCCTAAGAGAAAGCCTTCTTATTGCTCTTAAGAAATAGCTTCAGCCAATCCAGGCCCAGTCGCAAGCTATACCCGCACGCGAACGAAGAGCTTTGCACATTCTGTCCCACATACCTAACACGAGGAGAAAAATCCATTCATATGTGACAAAGTGCGAAGAGCCAGTTGTCTTGGCAACGAGGCGAAACTGGCATCCGCACGATATCACACGGTCAGTGCGTACAACTTCACAGAACATCTCCGAGTCCCTAGAAGGCATAACCGTGTCCGGCCTATGTACCACGTGCACGGATGCTCGTCTCGTCTCTGTACACTCACCTCCCGCACAAAATGACATAACCAGGAAACCAGATGATAAGGGCGTAGTTCCCTGGCTATATCTAGCACTTTACGCAGGACATGATTAGGTGTGTACATCGTACTGGCTGTTTTTGAATGGATAAATCGCGGTACGGACAAGTATTCTCTAACTTCACGCGTGACTACGCGTTAGTAAAGGTTATTCATGGAACTGCGAGAGTTGCGCTACAGCCGATCGCTTGGCACCTCCTCCCACTCCTTCCTACCAGTGTGTACATTTAAAGGATTAAAACGAAAAATGACTGAAGCGATTGTCCGACTTTAGCTTTATCTGCGCACGTCTATAATGGACGCCCAGTTCCCTCAAATGCAGGGGCACCCTATGCATTCCAGGCATACCTTGATGAGCATGGCACGCAAGTAGGTGTTGCTATATGCGCCCAAAAACAAGAAACAAACATTCATTGACTTGACGATACTGGGCATGCTTAGAAAAAAGAAAGAGGCTACTTTCTGTCTGCTAAACTAAGCACCAGCAGTTGGCGCCACAGGTATACACAGCAGGGCTTAAACAGTACACAGAAGGCATCAACGACGAATGCGACAGAAAGAGCTCAAGGCGGAGTCGTGGCCTCCTTTGCGAGATGGGGCCAACGACGCCACGGCGGTCCTTCCAGAATGCCGCCCGGTTGGGGTGGGTATTTAAAGCAGCCATTTGCGCGGAGGTCGGTGGCGCCTCGTGGATCGATTGAGCCGTAAACCTGTCGACGACGCCGGTGGCCCTTGTTTGCACTCGCACACGCAAGCTTGTGCACCAGCCGCTGTGTTTACTGGACACCCACCCCGATAGAGGGCCACCCGGGGCCAGTGTATCTTGCGCGAAGACTGCCTGTACGTATATTTTTTCTTTTATTCCGTGTACACCCTTGCCTTTCTGAGCAACCGTTTTTATTCCGCGTTCCAGGTATTGTTTCCCACGGCGTTTTATTGCTCAGCTACGTAATCATGCCGTAGACAACGTGACCAGCGGGGCAGCGACTTTTTTAGGAAAAGGTCGGCTCCCCTTTGGCGTATGTTCGTGCGTGTGTATGTGAGAGTGTACATGTACTCATAAAATGTACGAATTCCTGGGGGGACACCCCAAACTTGATAGGCTTCAGGTCCTCAGTCTCAGAATATATTCCAGACGCATACCTATCCTGGGTCTTAGCTCGTAGACGCCATTTTATCCCGAGGCTCCACTGACGCTTGCCCTGCATGCGGGGATGTATCCGCGCTCCAACACATTCTCTGGTGTTGTAAAGAAATGCACACTAACTCCGTAACTACTTCGGCCAGGTGGGAGGCGGCCCTCCGCAGCTCTCTCGTGTCCGACCAACTCTGGGCCGTCCAGCAGGCCCACGCATCGGCTGACATCCTGGCGATCCCGATACCGGAGTCGCCCACTGCGCGCTAACGTGTGCCTTGCCAGACAACAACAGAATTTTGCACCCACTGGCCATTACTCCACAGAACGTGACGTCGATTTCAAATGCATTTGACAACGCATTTCTTCAAATGTCATAGCTAAGATTAAATATCGTTAAGTGATTATTGCAAATATAATAAATTAAGAAAAATGAGCCAAAGCGAAAACTGTCACGTGACCACCCAGTTAGAACATGTATAAAAAATGTAGAGCGAAATCTCAGCTGCCAATGAAAACAATCTACACATTTAAAGAAACTATTCAAACTGCTGGTAGTTTACCATCACGTGCAGTACACAAGCAGTTCACGTCCGGCAAGTTCCCGTGTGTGTGTGTCGCGGTTGAGAGAACGAAGAAGTGTCATGTGCCTCCGGGTGTTTCATTTCTCGTAAGAACCAAATAAAGGCAGAAAGGGCAAGAATACTTATGTAGTCATATCTACTGAGTCCTCTGTTACTGTGTTCATTGGGTTGCTTCGCGGCCGCACCGTCTCCTACAGCTTCATTGGGTTGCTAGCTATAGGTCAATGGCCTGATACAAGTGTACGTTGTAACACAGAAAAACGTGTCTACGGATATGTGCCAGGTGTTGATTTTAGTACCGAAAATGAAACACACACACGAGCGACGTTTTCATGAATATCGATGTTGTATTCCTGCTTTAGCTTGACGCGTTTTGTTGCGATATCTTCATTTCACCTTACATCATGTGTTGCTTTCTCGTATACTGTCCTGTAATTCTTTTAGCTCTAAGAAAACGTATGGCGATAGGACAAAGATAGAAAGCTGCACCGCGAAAGGCAGTCTGTCGAAGTGAGCGCAAATGTTAAATCCGAGGGCCGCATACACCCGTGGAGCCTCCTGTACGCGGCTTTCCGCGGAGCCCCCTCTATATCCGGACCCTCCGGAGCGATCAACTATGCGCAAACTCCTGCTGTTGACGCGGTAGAGCTCTCACCCTGTGTGGTCTTCCATCAAAATACCGTCCTCACAATGCCCTGACAACTGACAAACTGACCCTGGTTCATACCTAAACACCCTCGACTGTACTCCACCAGCCCGACCAAGATAAAACGCCTCAGTGAGCCGAAAACTGCGCTTGTAAGGCCAGGTATAGCTAACTACAAAAAGAAAAAGAAATCCACCAACAAGTGCCGAACTGACCTGCTAACGTCCGCTGTCACCTGCGTTCGATTATGGAACATATAGATATAGAGTGAAAGAAAGAAAATCCATTCTTCCACTTCCCCTCTAGTACAACTGCTACAGGCAACAGGTGCAGGGGTATCGAACACCAAAGCCGAAACGTCGAAAAGCCGGGGCAAACCGTCGAGTCAAGCGCGCTCCTGCACTTCAAAGGCCTCACACACGCACACTCAAAACCTCTCGTGCATGAAAGAGCTAGCATTATAAAGTCGTACACGGCTCGTGCCGCATGCAGCGCCAGCAAACATCTCGCGTCGGTCCCTGTTTTGCATTATACGAGAGCAGGGGGTCACGTGGCCTCGTCGCAGTGATGAGTGCTGGCACCAAGCGGCCGTCCGGGCACACACAGCGCACCATTTGTCGTCTTCGTCGTAGGGGGTCTTTCTGCGCGGCTCAAAGCCACCTCCTGCACGTGAGTGCTACAGACAACCCTTTCGGGGAGAGTGGCTTTCGTGATGTAGACGGGAGAAGTGCGCCGCGGAAAAGGAAAGCGGCGATGAGCAGGCCTGCCTGCATCACGTGCACGGTGCCTACGGTGTGCCGGTTGAGATGGTGGAGTTCGAGCCATACTCCTCGAACTTCGCTGAAGAAGCCACCTGATTTCACAACCGGCCCTTTGGTCCCCCAGCTGCGTACTAGAAGTTCATGAGAGACTCGAGCTCTCTGCCGTTTAGAATGGTGCGTGTGGTTTAGCATACTAGACATTGCAGTGAACATACACCTGGCTTTTTTGTACGTGCAGGTATCAGTTGTATGCCGCATAGCGAGTAGATTCGTTTGGTTGCACTGACCAACAGTATAAGGCAAACTTTAGAGGAAGAGATTCAGAGGAAAACACGCGGTGTGGCGGTCCAATTTGTGCGCGAAGTCTGAATTTATAACGACAGGCTGCAATATCTGCCGGTTGTGGAATGAGATTGACCCGACACATTTTTGGTAAGGCAAGTATGTACATACGCTAGCGCTGACGCAGATCCGATGTCGCAAACGAGCGCTTAAGCAACCTTGCAAAGCCGCGTCAAAACGGTGTCAACAGAGCCCGCGCCGTTACAAAAGACCCTAACAACGGTCGCCTCGCAAAAGTCGTCCCCCCACTGCTGTCAAAGAAGACACCCGCCGGAGCAACAAGGTCCCGTGCACGAGTTGGAGATGTCTAAAAGGACGAAGCATCCACTGCTGCAAGCGAGATGCGACTTGACGCATGGGAGAACGTAATCTTCACGAGGCTGGTAAATTGTGCATATGGCTTTTCATTTGCCCTCACTTCAAGAACTTAATGCTGTTTGCTTACTTGGCATCATCCTCACCCTGGGAGAAAAGCGCTTAGTTGCGAAAATAAACACTACAGAAAGTCATGAACTGTCTTGGAGCTCGTGAGGCCACGCACCCCTTTGTTACAAGTCGCATTGAGTGCGATAGTACATCCGGGACCTCTAGCTCTTTTCCAAGCCTCCAGTGCTATGTAAGCAGATGAGACACATCAAAAGATTATCTAATCAGGGCACAAGTCAATAGAAGCGCACTGCGACAGGTTTGGGGTGTCGCTGAAGGAATTAGTTTGTTTAAGAGAAAGGGGGGGGGGGGAGTAGTTCAACAGGTGAGGAACTGTGTTGTCGGCAGGCCCGAGAACTATCTTTTTATAATGATTTGCCATTTGCGAGTCGGTCAAGGCAGAAGTGCTGAGAGATGACGGCGTGCGTTAAACTGGTGTGTTTTGTAGAACTGAGGGGTCCCCCAAACGTCATGCCAAGAAGGGACATGTGACCACCGACTGCTGAAGGGAAACCGATGGTCCATGGTGAGACCACGTGCGCGTGCTTCCGCAAGCCGGGACGTGAACTGGGTAGTGCAAGCCGGTGCATGCATATGAGAAGTTTACTTGATTATTCTCGAATGTTTGCATTCGAACGCAATGAATGGTCATATAATCTACAGTTTACAATGAAACTGACTGCGAAGAACATCGCATTCGCCTTGCCGTCATAAGCTAATGCATTAAAGGTCATGCGACCTGTCGGTCTGAATGGGAAAACAACAGCTATACGCGGCAGCTTTGTCTGTTTGCAGATACTGAACGACCCGTCCCTTATAACACAGCTGCAGATTACTGAGCCGTTCCCCGGCGTAGAGAGGCCCAAAGCTTCCGAAAGCGACCCCTGCGAAGGACCTCTGACCTCCCACGGTCCGCAGCCACCACCAACAGATGAGCAGGCAAACATAAGTGCGCTGCGCAAAGGGTCCGAAGAAACTCAAGACGACTACACACACGTACCGTATCGGGAGCGCATCGAGCATAAAACGCGCCGCCGCATCTTAACAAAGGACGGCGGGAAGAGAAAACTCAGCGGAAGAGCTCAAACATCCTGCGAGAAGTAAGTGGCCGCATCTGGTGGACAAACAGCGGCTCAGCTCGTGGGAACAAAAGGCATAGGGAGAGAAGGCGTAAGCGCAAGACAAAACTATGTTCCTTTTTATTTCAGAGGAGACAGGTTGAGGCAGTGGCGAAGAGAGGACATTTGAGAAGGTAGGGATGTCTTGAGAAGGCGCCTGAAAGGTATACAAGAAAACCAGCCGACTTTCGGAAGGGTATTTGGCATACTTATACGAGAATGTACAGGTACCGGCGACTTGTGGTACCGGCAGCGAAAATTTCGAAAGGAACAGGCGATATGCCGAGCACGCCCTAATTGTTTTCGCGGGTGCCGGATTGTCTGCACGTTATTACAGTATCGCACGTTGTTCTCCTACTGTCACAGGAGTTGCGAAAACAAAGGTGAACGATGCAGGAACGCCCTGTCCTCCCTTCCTACCCGTACGAGACAGGTGCGAAAGGGGAGCTCACGAAGTTTCGCGGGGAAGCTATATTGCATAAAGCACGATACATTTGCTGCTGGTGCTGCTGCCACTACTACTTACTACTACTGCTACTACTACTACTACTACTACTACTACTACTACTACTACTACTACTACTACTACTACTACTATTACTACTACTACAACTGCTACTGTGCTGCTACTGATGAGTTATGTGATAGATAGATAGATAGATAGATAGATAGATAGATAGATAGATAGATAGATAGATAGATATAGATATAGATAGATAGATAGATAGATAGATAGATAGATAGATAGATAGATAGATAGATATAGATAGATATAGATAGATAGATAGATAGATAGATAGATAGATAGATAGATAGATAGATAGATAGATAGATAGATAGATAGATAGATAGATAGACGCGCATCTGGAATACAGAAACAAACTCGGTGAGAGGCGGGCACAACACCAAACGCACAGCTGAAGGAGGAAGAGAAGATTTACGCATACACGATAAAGGCAGTGTGTCCTTTCCTCTCCTCCTGCCACTGGGTGAGGTACCCAGGGCAGTCTGAGTGCAGCGGCTCCGCTTTATGCTCTGTTTCGTGCAAACAAGCAGCGCTTCAATCCATTCCCTTCGACTGTACACGCGTCTGTGTACTCGAGTCATGTGTGCGTGAACTCGAAGGAGCCAGGTGAACAGCGAGCGGAACCGAGAATCCCACGAGCATGCCATACAAATAGCTTAGGCGCTGATGCATACGTGTACATATAGAAAAAACGCACGGAGGAGACTTTTGGTCCTTCTCGTGTATTTCGGCCTGTTCTGTTCCTCGCCACGAACGGGCAGGCATACGTGACCGACATTTTGTTTTGCGGACATGCATATGCAGTTTAGGATCGTATGATACGTATGAATACACACGTCTGAGCACGAATGCTATAAATAGGGTTGTCGTCGTCCAATGAACAAGGACGTACAGTGAAACTGAAGCAACATTTTGGCGATTCACCTCGTTATAACCTGGCGCACCATATCCTCGAGGAAAATTTCCAGTTACGAGCACGCAGTTTTGCTTCGCCGATGGGACAACACTCTGGCTCCGTTCTGTTGGGTTAACTTGGTAACGATCCTGGCAATCATTGCGCATCTCTGCATTGGTCGAGTGAAATGTACGTCGGGCAACTTTCTTTCCTGATTCACTCCACAGCAGGTACTCTGGTTCACCTTTATAGAAGGCACGATGATTCGGTCTTTAAGAACAGCCAGACGGGCTCACTGAAACCCAGAAGGTAATTTTAACCAGGCGTTTGCATGAATCGAATCAAGGCAAAGATATCAGACTTTCAGAGAGGAGGGAGGACGCAGCTACACGTCGCAGTCATTCAACAGCACGTAGTGTACGGAACTCTTGCGGGCCATGTAAGTGCCGCCGATTTATTCATAGCAAAAAAACTTAAAGGCGTAAACTTGATGCTACTCGATGAACATAGCGAAAAGCGCAGAGGGCGAAATAAATAGGGAGGTGCCGCACCGCGTACACGTCACATAGTTCTGGTTTAGTAAGTCACCTGTTTCCTGTAGTCGGGTAGAACTTTATAAGTCTACGGCGAAATTTCCTCCACAAAGGCTGATGCCCACAAATCTGTCCCACTGGACGCGCACTACAGACTGACGTCACGAGCCAGGCGGATAGTGACCCCGCCTTCGAAGAACATTGCCGTGCGCATGCGGAGGATTATTTGTTCAGTCACGGAGGCGATGGTATGCCTCTTTTCAGTCTTCAGTACTAAGCCTCTCCAGATTTCTCACGATGTACCCGACTATATATAATAAACTATACAGTTACGTGCTGAAGCTACCCCAGCTCTATTAAAGAAAGAGAAATGGGCATACTCACAAAGCCGTGCTTGTCGGAGATGTTGTTGGTGAGCTTGAGCTTGTGGAAGGAAACCACTTTCTGCATCCACTGTTCACCCGTAGACGGCGAATCCGGGTGAATGTACATCCGCTTGGGCATCTCGGGGTCGGCTTTGCCGGCGATCATCCACCGGCTGTTGTGAAACTTGTACCGACAGTCGTCAGCGGCCACAATGTCCATGAGGAGGATGTACTTGGACTTCTTGTCCAGGCCGGACACTCGGACCTTGTAGGCGGGGAACATGCGCCTGTCGGGAAAGGGAAAAGGCTGGAAACAGCTGCCTCAGATCTCGGGAGAGGCTGATTTCGGTAAGCAGATGGGGAAATGTAGTTAAACGACACTAATCTGGCTGCTTGAGCTTTTTACAAATTATTCTTACAAAACTACAGCGCAGAAAGACACTCAAGGTCAAGGGGTATATCATTTGGTTTCTTTTGTTTGCCCTGCTCCTCTGTAACTTACCAATAATTAGCAGCCTGAACCCAGGCCACTACGTTCGTGACTTAATATATAAAATATACAGTCATTATGTATGGACAGTACACCCTGATAAAACAGCGGTTCATATACAGCGGTTGCAAAGCTTTTTCACGGGACGACTGACTAACTTTGACATTTCATTGAAAGTTTGCGTAACCATTCTTTGAGGCGATAGTCGTTTTTTAACAGCTCCAACGTGAAGAAATAAACGTAGGTTCTTGACGTATACTGGTGCTCCATAAGGCGGCTTTGAGTACATCACAGCCGCGTAATCTCACAGCGATAAACCTGGCTCGATGTCAGGACGTCACACCTGTGAAGTGTTATTGACCTCTGTGCATGAACTTAACGAGATACGCCGCGTGTGACGTACTGCAGTACGTCACACGCGGCGTATCTCGTTAAGTTAACATCACCGCCACATCACATCAACGCCACATCACAACATCAACGCCACATCACAAACTTCGCATCCTACCATGTCTGTACTGCAACATGATGGTTTTAGCGACGTCAGTGCAAGCCGTCTATGCACATAACATCTACCTTGAGCTTCGTTGCAGTGGAAGTTACTGACAATGAAGATTGAACATACTTTCCGGAACTATTCCCCCACGAAATCGTTTTGTGACACAAAATAAGCACACACAAACTTCAGGCACGGAAGGCTTCTAGAGTTGTACCCGACGAATGTGATCCAACAAAGCCAAGATGCGACGGTTATAAAATCTAGGGATGAACATTTTATAGGCTTGCGTCATCCGAACAAATACTCCTCGCCATCATTCACTTTTGCGAAAGCACGCAATGACCATCAGATCAGAGATGATGAGAGCATAAATGAAGTGAAAGCAGCTTCCTTCTCAAGAGAGCGATAGGCGTTATAGGGCATAATGAATCGATCTGGATGCCAAGAGCACAACTTGTAATTCGTCAGATAATGCAATGTATCCATAGGCTACATATTAGCGATAATTAAGTAGGACACATACGTATGGTGTCACTTATAGTCTCTCGTATAATCCTGTGAACTAAAGTTTGGGAGAATGAGATTCAATAGGCTTTCTTTTTAGTTGTAGATAGTATGTTGCTCACGACCACTTCTTTCCCACAACAACAACAACAACAACAACAACAACAACAACAACAACAACAACAACAACAACAACAACAACAACAACAACAACAACATTAACAACAAAAAGAGTTCAGTGTTCCATGCCACAGGAACTGCCCAAAGCAGTACAGAAGGCCACCATGATTGCGCGCGCGCGCGTGCATGCCAACGCAAGCTCCTCCACCCACCCTCCCACCTTATATACAGAGGCCAATAGCACGAAACAAGAGCTTGCCAGTACAGCTCGTTTAAATACTTACGAGAACCTTGTCTGGCCTGTCACAAGCGGCAGGCACTGGACGAGACAGACGTCCATCAAGCCACTTGAAGGTCGAAATCTGTAGCGCGAACATAGCACACAAGGAGAGTGCAGCAGGCACGGAGTCGAAAACCTACAACTCGTGGTGGCCCATGCATATCTGCATCGAGTGGGGGACGGCCGGATGTGCGGGCGCCCTTCGGCGTGCAACGAACACGCCAAGGCACGTCAAACGCTTTAGGCGAGTCGCTAGACAGCGGAGGAGGCCACCGCCTCACGAGAGGGACGCTATACATAGAATCGAGGCGCACTGTATACACTGCACATATCGTCAGGCACGCCTGCGCGAAGCCTGATCGAGGGCGAAAGCGCGACTCATTAAAACGTCGTGCCGAATTAGTCGAGCTGCAGAAGGAAGGCTTCACGAAGCCAATGGCTGATCGCCCACGTAATTGCACGACGCCTCGCTGAACGAGGCCCTGCTGTCAAGGCGTCTATGAAAAGATCGTGCGCGCTTCGACGCGCCACCAAGCGAGCGAGCGCGCGCACGTTCAAGCTGCCTGAGCATGTATAGTGCGCGCTGTGTTCAGAGGTTAATGCACGGGGAGTGCATATCGAAGAGAAGACGTGGAGTATATGGAATAGCTTTCACCCGCGAATACCTGTATATTACTTGTTGTCTCTCTTGAGCTGCAGCCGCGAACAAGTAACTGCATAAGTCGTTATTCCGCAATTGTGCAACGGTGTGGGCAAAGTCGGTAAACGGACAGATGATGCGTAATTTTTTTGCATTACAGGATTGTTCAAAAAGTGCCTGTACTTTCTGTAGGATTCAGTATATATACGGTTTCATCTAGATACTCCATCAGCGCAGCTAGGATGTTATTAGAGAGATCGAACGCATCATATCATTGTGTGCAGGTGTTCGTACGTGTGCGTGTATACATGCGCACAAAGAAACGATCCACTCGATGGGCGATCACTTGGATAGACACACCTGGGCGTGCCCGCAAGGTCGGAGGCGGGGAGGAGGGTGCAGTATAAGGGTAGCCTTCGCACCACGATCTTACTCCAAGGGCCGCAGTAGCAGTCAACCTGGGGAGCAGTAGTTTGGAAGGAGTGAGGGTTCTGAGAGGGGGCGGGGGGCTTCTTTTAGGGGCGAAGCTCCTTAAGGCGTGGGTGTGTCCATCCCTTGTATGTATGTAGTAATAAGTAGCCACCGGTGGCACATACCCGCTCTAGAGCGGGTAGGTGCCACATTGGATGATGCGAGATGGGAGATGGCGGTACTTGGAGTGTTCACTAGATTGACCGACGAACGGACGGACAGATAGACTAGCGGATGAACGGACGAATAGACAGACGCGCGGACGTACGGACGGATGGACGCACGAAGAGACAGACAGACAGATGGATGGACTGACTCACGGACGGACGCATGGATGGACGCACAAATGGTCGCGCGGACGGACGGAAGCAAGAACGGACGGACGGACGGAAGCACGGACGGACTGACGAACGCTTCACCCCACTCATCATCATTCATGCTGTGATTTTCTTTTCCTGGTGGAAAGCCCTGCGCACACTCACGATAATGCATGACGCTTGAGACATACGGAATATATGTCTAATACAGAGGCGCGGAGGACAATGGACGAACGCATTTCCTCCAGAAAACAGGAGAAATAATCAAACAATGACGTCCGTATTGTCCTTTCAGAATCAACATATTGTTACGTCTACGAGGGGTTTATTCGAAGCAGACGTAACGGTCGACTCGACGGTATACCGCAGTGAACGGGCAGCAGCGAGCTTTTGCCACCAACTGAACGTCCTCCTCTTCTGCTACCACCATGTTCCCCGCTACACAGGTGCACATACCTAAATTACACATGTGGTAACATTTCCCTCCGCGCAGACGAGGCCCACTGGGCGAGTCAAACAGTCTCTCGAGGAATAAAGCCCTTCAAACGTGCAACATGGACAAGTTCAGTTTTTGCAGACCGTCGGCCGTTTGAATGGAGACGCGCTATGCGGTAAACTAAATCACTGATACGGTCTACAACAAGATAAGGTCCCGCATAGTGCGCTAGCAGTTTCTCGCTCAAACCGCGTTTTCTAGTTGGTGTCCAGAGCAACACTAGGTCGCCGCGATTGTACGTCACGTGTCGGCGTCGGTGGTCAAAATGTGCCTTCGAGCGGTCTTGCGAAGCAAGAGTGCGCAAATAAGCAAGGCGTCTAGCTTCTTCTGCCCGACAGATGAACTCGGATATGCAGGGATTATGATGGTCCAAACACGGGAAGATTGTATTCAGGGTATGACGAGGTGGTCGAGCATATAGAAGAAAGAAAGGACTGTAGCCGGTAGTTTCATGCTGAGCGGTGTTGAATGCATATGTGATAAAGGGTAGAATGCTGTCCCAGTCCTTGTGATCGGATGCAACATACATAGCATGTTCGTGAGAGTTCTGTTCGTTCGTTCAGTTAGACCGTTCGTTTGGGGATGGTATGGCGTAGAGTGACGAAACCTTGAAGCACAGACACCAAGCATCTCTTCCATCACGTCTGCTGTGAATTGTCGGCCACGGTCACTGATTACGATTTTGGGAGGCCCATGTCGAAGAATGACAAAACGTAGCATGAAGGAAGACACATCAGCTGCAGTTTTGGTTTGGTAGCAAGAAGCTGTTGTATGGTGCTGTCCCTTTGTTGCTCATCCTTAAAGGTCTTGTTATCAGGAAATGGTTGGTCGAGTGATGCAATGTAGGTATCGAAGGTGTCCACGTCACATTCCATCGTTGGAAGCGGTAGTCGCGAAAGACAATCTGCGTCAGCGTGACGTCGGCCGCTTTTGTACGAAACCGTGAAGTCATATTCTTGTAGACGAAGTGCCCAGCGCGCCAGCCGACCAGATGGGTCACGCAGATTAACCAACCAGCAGAGAGAATGATGGTCTGTCACGACGGTAAAGGGGCGTCCGTACAGGTAGGACCGGAAGCGCTGCACTGCGAAGACTACTGCGAGGCATTCTTGCTCTGTGACAGTGTAGTTACGCTCGGACTTGCTGAGCGAGCGACTTGCATATACGCTACGACGTGTTCTTGATTATCCAAGCGTTGAACCAGGACAGCACCTACACCAATACCGCTGGCGTCTGTGTGAATCTCAGTGGGAGCGAGAGGATTGAAGTGTTGAAGAATCGGATGGGACGTCAAAAGAAACTTCAACTCCGAAAAAGCAGACTCGCATTCCGGGGTCCAGTCAAACTGCGCACATTTCTGAAGCAGACACGTGAGCGGGTATGCAATATTGGCAAAGCCAGGAATGAATCGGCGAAAGTATGAACAAAGCCCCAAAAGCTGCGCAGTTCTTTCATCGAGTTTGGCTGCTTAAATGCCTCCACTGCGGCCGTCTTGGCGGGATCCGGTCGTATGCCTTCTTTGTTTACTAAGTGTCCAAGGACGAGTGTTTGGCGCTCTCCAAAACGACATTTCTTTGAGTTGAGCACCAAGCGTGCTTTGCTTAGGCAGTCCAGTACGAGGTCAAGGCGTGTGTTGTGCTCACAAAAGGTGCGCCCAAAAATTACAACGTCGTCCAAGTAACACATACACACTTCCCACTTCAATCCACGTAGAATGTTGTCCATAAATCGCTCAAAAGTTGCGGGCGCGTTGCAGTGTCCGAACGGCATCACATTGAATTCAAATAGTTCATTAGTTGTTACAAACGCCGTTTGCTCCTTGTCTTCCTCGTGCATTGGAATCTGCCAGTAGCCTGACCTCAGATCTACAGACGAAAAGTAAGAGGCCGATGATAGACAGTCGATAGCATCATCAATCCGTGGGAGTGGGTATACGTCTTTTTTAGTGATGGCGTTGAGACGGCGGTAGTCAACACAAAATCGCCATGTCCCATTCTTCTTCTTCACTAGAATTACTGGGGCGGCCCACGGACTACATGATTCCTGAATTACATTTTGCTTGAGCATCTCGCAAACCTGTTCCTTGATCACTGCGCGTTCTGACGGCGATACACGATATGGTTTCTGTCGGAGAGGTCTGTGAGATGTCGTGTCGATTCGGTGCTTTATACGAGAAGCAGAGAATGACGGTGAATCATGCTGAGCGAAATCAAAAATACCGGCATGTTTGCGCAGAATACTCGCCAGTTCATTACGTTCCTTGGTGCTGAGTGACTTATCAATCATAGCCATAATGGTGGTGTCCCTGGCGTGCAGATTATTGCAACGGGTCTTATCCGGGGAATCATTGCTTTCTGCGAGGGTGGCAAGCGAGAATACTTGGTGTTCACGAATCTCTGCAAGTTTCAGATCCTTCGGCAGCAATGTAGGTTCACTAGAGCAGTTAATCACCCACAAACCAGTATGCCCTTGCGCAACCGATAGTGTACAGTACGGTATTAAAACTGTCTTCTTTATGCAACTGAGATGCACGGGCTCCACAGTTGCGCCAAATGTTTTCTCGCTTGCAGGTGAACAGACAACAGGGACGCATTTTGCAGACAACGGCGGCACAGTTGTGTCCACGGACACGCAAAGAGCACTTTCTTGAGAGGGCGAGTTTTCCATAAACGAAACTGGGATATCAGAATCTACTGTAATTTGTCCTGTGCGGCAATCGACAGTAGCACCACATAGCTTCAAGAAATCGAGTCCCAGAATGACGTCATGCGTAGTATGAGGGAGAACAGCAAACTCTGCGACAAAGTTCTGGCACGCCAAACTAACAGTCACAGTGCAGACACCAACAGGTTGTAACACCTCTCCGCTCACTCCACGAAACGTATCAGGACGGTCCCAATGAAACATAACCTTTCGTCCAAGAAGGCGGGTGAAAACTAAACTCATCACTGACACGCTTGCACCTGTGTCCACCAACGCCATCGTTGGTACACCATCGATAAGCACTCGAACCTTATTCTAAACATGGAAGCTAACGGAGGTATATCTGTTGAAATCGAAGACTGTCCGGCGACCTCACCTCCAACGGCCGCGCCGGCTAGTTTTCCGTAAGAGGCGAGGAGTGGCGGCGCCGAGGAGACGGTGATCGGTTGGCACGAGGGGCAGGTGGTGGTGTCACACTGCGGTCAGAGGCCGGAGATTGGTTTCGTAGCGGTCCTGGGATCTCGTAAGACGCGCTTCCCGGAAATGTCGGTGCTCGGGTAACGCCAGAACGGTTAAATCTCGGTGATCGGTCATACCTTGGCGGCTGCCGGTAATTGCAATACCTGGCAATGTGTCCTTCGAAGCCACAGTTGTAACAGACTGGTAGAGGACGCTCACCGAACCAATGCTGGGACCGCTCAGCTGTGAAGGGTCGGTGACGAGCTTGTTGAGCGGGGGCTGCCCACCTCTGTGTGGCGGGGCCGTGCCGAAGGAGTTGGCCATATCGCTGGTCGGCCACGAATGAGTCACGACGTGGCCGCGGATTTCCAGTTTCGCTGACGTCTGCCACACATACCGATAGTGGCAAAGAAGCTGATG
This sequence comes from Rhipicephalus microplus, assembly GCF_013339725.1. Lineage (NCBI taxonomy): Eukaryota > Metazoa > Arthropoda > Arachnida > Ixodida > Ixodidae > Rhipicephalus > Rhipicephalus microplus. The sequence goes on from NC_051165.1 coordinate 125,357,192, forward strand.
GTGCCACCGTGTAGTAGGGTGGATTGGTAGGTGGATGAGGAATGGTTTCGTCAACCCTACTACCTTGTCGTTGCAGCTCTTCACGCACAGTTGCCCGAATAGTAGCGGCAAGGTCGGTGGGCGGGCTCACGTCGACGCTGGCAACCGTTGTCACATTTGCCAGCCTACCAAATTTCGGGGCAATGCGACGAGTCTTTAATTTTTCAAACGTGCGGCAGTGATGTTGGACGTCGGAGGCAGAGGTGAGGTCATCCCTGCCTATCAGAAAATTGTAAACGTCTTCCGCTATGCCTTTCAATAGGTGTCCGACCCTGTCTTCTTCAGACATCTGCGGGTTTATAATCTTGCAAAGCTTAAGAACGTCCTCTATATAGGCAGTGCAGGTTTCTCCAGGAGTCTGGGCTCTTCCAGCAAGAGTCCGCTCCGCGCTTTTCTTTCTTGAGTCGGAGTCACCAAAACACTTCTTGAGTTCTTGAGTAAAAATAGCCCATGTTGTCAAGGACTCTTCGTGGTTTTCATACCACATCAGGGCAGTGTCTGTGAGAAACAGCGCGACGTTTTCCAGCTGATCGATAGAGTTCCAGTGGTTGTACCGGCTCACCCTTTTGTAGTGCGTTAGCCACGCGCCAACATCTTCTCCTGCCATTCCCGCGAACGGGCGGGGTTCCATGTAGGTGCCTTGGTGTAGCCAGTGTAGATTGGCGCGAAGTCGAGGCGGTTGATTCCTGACCTTCGCTCTGGGTCATGACGACTGTTGTCGGCGGCAGACCGGCAAGACGACGGCTCCGGCGAACTCCGAACCGCTGTAGCTCCGTGGTACGTCGATGTGTCTTACCCAGCACCTCCACCACTCTGTTACGTCTACGAGGGGTTTATTCGAAGCAGACGTAACGGTCGACTCGACGGTATACCGCAGTGAACGGGCAGCAGCGAGCTTTTGCCACCAATTGAACGTCCTCCTCTTCTGCTACCACCATGTTCCCCGCTACACAGGTGCACATACCTAAATTACACATGTGGTAACAATATTATCGCATAATTTTACAATTGAGTTTTTGAAACAATACTTTATTTTTAAAAATGTATTTCACGTTTGTATATCTCTCACGGGCAAACCACGGTCACCACGACGAACAAGAGCAGCATATCGTCCCACTGAATGCAACCTGACAACAGCTACCGCGATGCTACCCTAAATAGTAGCGATCTTGCGTGCGTGCACCGAAGCTGGCTAATCCCGCCCATATACAAGCGCCAGGTGCAAGTCGTTGTGCACACACGCTTACGCAGCTTCACCACGCGCATCGACGATTAGGAACCATATTCTCATGTAATTTGTAGTGCTCTGCGCGCACTTTGCCGTGTTATGTAGATGTGAAAAGTGAATTCCCCGAAGATCTTGGCATCAATGGTAACGCACACCGATGTTGAATGGACAGTATGCGACATACAACAGTGCTACTGCCACGTGTATATATATATATTATATATATATATATATATATATATATATATATATATATATATATATATATATATATATATATGAGATCTAACAGACAGTTATGCCAAGGAATGTACAGGGGAAGTTATTAGAACCAATGGAATGTAAATAAGAGGAAAGAAAAGTGGATGAAAAAATAACCAACCGTGGGCAGGAATCGAACCTACGACCTTCGAATAACGCGTTCTATGCTCTAAACACTGAGCTACCACAGCGGCCTTCCCTCCACCCACTTTTTTGGGCTTATATGTGAATTTAGAAGTAGGAGTGACAGTCAGCGCCATCTATAAGCCAAACGACGAGTGTGAAAACACTCTTATGCGTATCTTTGGCGTCACGTAGCACGTGAACTTATTATGAGCGGGCAGCTGATGAATTGTCCCTCTTATACAACCTAAACACACCACGTCTGCCATTACGAGACCCTTGTTCAATGAAATAAGGGAAAGAAGTGTATACCTAAGGGCTCGTTTTTCCGTGTTTTAACACAATATTAATGAGATCTAACAGACAGTAATGCCAAGGAATGTACAGGGGAAGTTATTAGAACCAATGGAATGTAAATAAGAAGAAAGAAAAGTGGATGAAAAAATAATCAGCCGTGGGCAGGAAACGAACCTACGACCTTCGAATAATGTGTTCGATGCTCGTGCCCACGGCTGGTTATGTTTTCATCCACTTTTCTTTCTTCTTATTTACATTCCATTGGTTCTAATAACTTCCTCTGTACATTCCTTGGCATTACTGTCTGTTAGATCTCATTAATATTGTGTTAAAGCACGGAAAAACGAGCCCTTAGGTATACATTTCTTTTCCATATATATATATATATATATATATATATATAGCGGCTCCTGCTTTCTACCCTCGTGAAGCAGAGGAGCCGTCGTCACGTCACTGAAAAACACTTAGGGCCAAATGACACGCTGCCGCCGCCGGACGTGAGATCACGGCGCCGCGGTGGAGCTGTCGGAAATTGCACGGTGTGAGCGCGGACAGTGCACGTCGCACCGCGCACCCTCTGCTGCCAGCGCCACCCCGCGGCACAGAGACGTCGGCGGCGACGTTAAGCGACGCGTGTGCGCGAGAGCGTGGAAGAGGCGGGCGTGATCTCGTCGCTGTGATGGGCTGCTGTCGCGGCCCGAGAAGAACACGCGGGACATTCGAGATAGCAGTGTGCGCGCCGAAACAAAGTGGCCACGCAAAGAAAAAAAGAAAGGGCAAAAGAAAGTTGAAGCGGGCTCGTACAGTTAACCAAAAAAAAAAAAAGAAACGCCTGAGAGAATGAAAAGTGAGAGAGGCGTTGTACGCTCGAGAAACGCGCCCGACGTGTAGGTGACGGATAAACCAACACCACCGCCACACGCCCACAACGTTGATGGTGAAATGACATAACGAGAGGAGCCGTATGTACAGATTGAGGTGCCCCTCGCGGGCGCTGGATCACAGTTCACGTCTCCCTGTCGTCAACCGAGTTGTGCTCCTGCTTCTTTTTTTCCTCGTTTTTTGGTAGCCTATAGTTTGACAGGATAGAGTGCTAAGGAGAGCTTTCATTGTTTTATCTGTTTTCATTGCGCTCCCTCTATTTTCCTTATTCTTTACAGTAGCTTCCGCAAGCGTAATCACCCTTTGTTTTTTGTTTTTTTTTTTTGCTTCACACGCCGCCTCCCATTTCTTTTACCACCTTTGCTGTTAAGTGCATGTGTTTTTGCAAGGAGCAGCAGAGAGCTGTGTAGATGCTCATGGTTTGTTGTAATTTTGCTTGTTGTATTTTTTTCTTTCACCTCTTCCCTCTTTCTCATTTTCTTGTCCTCTTCCCTAATCCCCCAGTGTAGGGTAGCCAACCGGATGCCTTTCTGGTTAACCTCCCTGCCTTTTCCCTTTTTGTTGCTTCCTTCCTTCCTTCCTTCCTTGCTTGTTGTAATTACATTCGAGCCTACCCATGTTATTTTGCTTATTCCGAACATGTTATTACTTTCATTTTGTGGGCACGTTTCCTTTCGCATTTAATTGTAGAAGCTCCACTCACGTATTGCGCCAGAGGCTGTGACAAAGGCCTTATCTGAGGAAAAAGGTGTCACCGTCCTCCGATAAGGCATTCTCATTTTGTTTCGCTCGCAAGCTTTGGGTAGCGTTCTAGCGGAACTATCTTGGGCAGGCCAGCATCGGTGTGTCTATTATGAGGCCTCCTGAACGAACAAATGACGCAGTGGTCCTCATTACAGCCAAAACGCTACGCTCGCCAGCCGGTAAGTGTTAGGAGCAACGAAGACGTGATCACTCAACTTGGTTCGGAAGTAATGTGGTGGTAAAATTTCTAACACAATCTCATCATCATATCTCATATTAACTGCTTCACGCAACTTACATATAGCTTCGATTGATATGTGTTACAATTCAATGTATGCCCTTACATAATACGTATACGTACAGTTCCGGCAACATGTTCCCAGGCCACGCTTGCGTATAAATACATGCGATTTGGAACTCTTGAGCCCCCTGTACATACATACATACATACATACATACATACATACATACATACATACATACATACATACATACATACATACATACATACATACATACATACATACATACATACATACATACTACATACATACATACATACATGCATACATACATACATACATACATACATACATACAATACATACATACATACATACATACATACATACATACATACATACATACATACATACTACATACTACATACATACATACATACATACGTTTGAGAATATGGAATTGTCTAAGCGAATATAAACGCATAAGTACACATATTCGCGTGCTTTACGGTGTTCAGTATAATGCGAGCGGAATTCCGCGTGGATGCTATTCACACATGTACAGATACACCTCGTCAGATCAGTTCACGTGAAAGACTCATCAACAAGCGGGCATTTCGACCATTGAGATCACCAAGACGAAAGCTTGCCGCGATATACGAAATACAGGCACACTCGTAAAATGTGACAAAAACGCACGCGCACGTGTTAGAGTGCCCGCACATCGAAGGAGATTACGTGCAGCGTGCTTCTGTTCTGGCGCACCGGCATATAGAGGGAAGCAAAAGAGCGTCGTGGGCGTGAACGGCAGCGATACGGGCCACTTGGCCTACGAGCAGGGGGCGCAGCGGGCTAATGAAGACGTGTCAAACGGCGCTCCGGCCCATATACGGAGAGGGCTTTCAACGTCCTTTCGCACAGCTTTTTCGTTGTTTCATTTATCCTGACCCAGCTTCACGAGAGAACCTTGCCGTCACGCTGCAGAGGTGATCCGCGTCACTCCCACTCACTCACTAACTCACTCACGCACGCGGGCTCTTGGCTGTGGCGGAGAGGGGATCGAAGAGAAGTCGTGCGCGTCGCTGACACCCGGCTGTCATTACGGGATTGCGGTACCCGTCAATGGGAAGGCATACACCTTTTGCTGCCGCCACCAACGCAGCAGTAGCAGCTTTCGTGCGTGGATGTAAGCGCGAGCACTTTAGTCAATCGACTTTCAACGCTTTTGCTCGACGCACTTGTATACACCGATCTTTCCTCGTCGTCTTCTTTTTCTTACGCTCGCATCATGGTCTCGTCGCTGCTTTCCCTTTCTCTGCATGCTCGCTACTTCTCGCCGTACGCACCCACCCATGTTGGGCGATAACCTCGATGCTCTGGGACGCAGCCGTCTCGCGGGTTGTTCTCGCTATATCGCATGGCTATGGTACACACACACACACACACACACACATATATATATATATATATATATATATATTATATATATATATATATATATATATATATATATATCCTTATTTTTCCTCTCCTGTACAGGGTAGCTAACCGGTTCTTCTGCCAGGCTAACCTCCCTGTCTTTTACTTTTCTCTATTTTTCTCTCTCTACGATGAGAATATGATCAAAATCTGGCCACCTAAATATCACACCCATCTTTTCATACACACTCAAAAGCAACTAATCGTTTATTGCGGGCTGAGGTCTGCCGTACAGATGGCCTATCGGCCACGACACACACAAACACCCGCACGTACACACATGCTCAATTTCTCATACACAGCCTTTACATTCGCATATACGTACATGCGCAAGCTACCCTTTTGTTCTTTTCTCACTCTTTCCCTTCGTGATTGACAGCGACAGACTGTTTAAATTAAAGAAGAACAAACGAATGATAAGGATCTGCAAAATGCCGCCACATCACCCTTTTGATTCTCTTCTTTTCAGTCCATACATCACCCGCAATGCTGCGCCTGAGCCTGTCCTAACGGTGCGAGTGGCTTTCACTGTTTTCGACGTTCAGGACGCCACGCGCTCGGCCGAGATATTCAGCCCACAAATTACACTGTAAACTGAGTGCGCCGACTGCGGCTATCACGGCCACTCGGAGACAGCGAGACCGGGCTTTGATATACGGACCACCTGTCGAGCCACCTCGACGTCGGTGCAGAGGCCGCGCGCTTATTGAGACGCAAAACCGGCTGCACGGCGCAAAAGACGGCTCTGCTGAATCAAGCCAGGGTTGTGATGCGCGATCGGATTGCTTGAAACCACTTCCACGAAATAGTTTACGTCGGTATGATATCTAATGGTCGACGTTAAGACCACTAAGGAGATATGTGCGTCAGGAGTGCGTTTACCCGCAGGATCAATTATAGTTAACCGGGCGCTCGATTCGTGAGGCGGCAATACACAGAATAAAAGAAACGCCAGGCAGAACAGACTGATGTTGTTTTCCTCTGTATACGAGAGACCAGTGACTCACTCTTTGGATATGGGGTTTAATAAAGTCATTCTTTTTGTTCCCGTATATAATAAGAGTTCCCGTATATATATAAGAGGGGATAGCCAGCGCTAGCAGACATTAGCCAACGATGAGCATGTGTTAGCAAGCATCAGCAATCAATGAACGATATACTAAGCCAAGATTAGTCAGCGTTGTCTAAAAATGAGTGTCACTATATCCGTCTTATAGCTAATATACGTGAATGCCCATTCGCGCCTGTAGAATGAAAGCGAAATACGGTGTACGCCCATAAACCGCCGTTCACAGATCCCAGGAAAAGGGCGAGCTTTGCTTAGAACATTGTTATCGCATG
>NC_051165.1:125371326-125566326 GCF_013339725.1 Rhipicephalus microplus
TACATTTACATGAATAAAATTCTACAGTAACGGTATGCAATCTTGAAATATCGTGCAACTATATACAAACACTTCTGTACGTGTGACCCTGTAAAAAGATCGCTCCTATATATGTCAATTCATCAACGCGGCGAGTCCGACGAGACTTGTGCAGCATATTGTTCGTGCCCGCTCGTTGTTTCAACACAAATCGTCGAGAAGCGACATGACAGCAAGGCCCACAATGACTAAAATGGATCGGACGCGGCCATCTATACGACACAGTATTTGACAATTTTTTTTGGTTCTTTTTAAAATTTTTGTTTGCCGCGTCACACGCGCGAGCAGCTCGGTTGATAAAAACACTGACGCGCGCGCGTGCACACACACACACGCACACACACACACATACACAAACACACACGTACACACACACACGCACACACATGCAGACACACACACATACACACACACACTCACTCACACACACACACGCACACACACACGCACAAACACACACACGCACACACACATACACACACAAACGCACACACACACACACGCACACACACGCACACACACTCACACACCCTGCACTATGGGAAAGGGGAATGAAGAAGAAAAATGAGAAAGAAAGCGAAGAGCAAAGTAGACGCGCAAAAACTGTTAAAGAAGAAAGTGGGGGCGCTATAGCCTATTCATTAGGCCACTACCACGCAAAAAGATCAATAGGGGCCTTCACTGATTTTCTGTTCGACGACAGATCATGTGAGATTTCGAGCACTATACTGTTCTGACAAGGGTCTGTCGTCAAGGCGGGCTAACGCAGCAGCTATAGTCTTTGCACGCTGTAACGAGAGCAGTGACAGAGAACGTGCTCTATAGTTTCATCGCTGCCGCAATGATCGCAAGCAGCACTGTCTTCCATGCCGATTTGGAAGGCGAAAAACTTTGGTGAAAGCGACACCAAGCCGCAGTCGACAAAGCACCGTTATCACAAGTCGAGAGAGTGCGGACGAAATCGACAAGACGGGTCCAGTCTATGCAGTCGCGTGAACCCCAGGTGGTCTAAATTTCCGGAGCCCTCCACTACGGTGTCTCTCATAATCATTTGGTGGTTTTGGGACGTTAAACCCTACAAATCAATAAATCTATGCAGTCGCGTGTTCCGTAAGTACTCTGTGTTCCACGGGGATTTCGCATCTTCATAAGCAATTTCTTGCATGTTCATTGCAGCATCAGTCCTTGAGAATAGAATAGGTTCTTGTACACCGAAAAACTGTACACAGCTGAGCTCTGTAGGTCTATTCCATACAAAAAAAAAACCTTTAGTACGGAAGTACTAAAGTACTTTAGTACATTAGTACTACACAGCTTATCGCGGTTAATGAGGTTATACGCAAAGGTGGCTGTACCATTCGTGTATGCATTTAGCTAAGCTAACAGGCAAACAACAATTAGAAATGCCTATCAGGAAAAGAAAATAGCATGTTGCTACTTTTTAACATATAGAAGAATATTAGATCAAGCAGTAAAAATAAAATAGCGGCAAATAGTTACTTCACCGTCAATAAAGGCCAACTCCGGCGATTTTTGACCATGTCAAGGTAATTGTGTTTCTATGTTCCTGAGACAGTCTTGTTTCGACCCGAATAGGTGAAATGCTCAGGAAATTCAAATTTAATTTTTATTTATCAAAAAGGTGCAATACCGAAACCGAAACCCAACCGGGCGTCCTGTCTGCGTATGACGTACTATTTGGTAAAAACCGGAGGCCGGATGTTGGTCCAGCCGGCGCGCAGTTTGAAAACTGTGAAAGGCAGACCAGCGAAGTGCCGGCCAAGCACCACAGAGGAAGTAAGAAAGCTTCCCGTGCTATACCCACGCCAAACAGCACCGCCGTCGCCTTGTACGCGGCCTGCACAATAAACGCTGTAGCAGCCACGACAGCGATGCCCTCGGCTGCGTCACTTATGTCGACATGCCGAACATGACGTCACACAGACAGTGTTGCCAATAATTCTGACAAGCGAAGTGAGCTTTTCGAGGCAATCTTTAAAATTCATTTGGAAACAATCCGCGCATCTCTCAAGCCTGTAATTTGGCCTAAAAGACAGAAATGTGTAAAGGAACGTATACCCAGCGAACTTCATTCAGATCCATTCACCTCGAATAATCGCCAGAGTTGGCCTTTAAGAGAACCACGAATGAGTTATGGAGTCACTGAAGTGTATACGAGGTTGTAAATCAGTCAATCACGTCTTTCTGCAGTGGTTGAAGACTTAGGCATATCTCTTTCCCTATTATACTTCACGTTTTCATTTTCCCTACAACGCCTGTGGCCACTGCGCTTGCCTTCTTGCTTAGTTCTCAATATACCGTCTAAACTTTGTCTCCTTCGGTTTTAGTTATCTCGCAATCAACAACGTTAATAAGTCAGTCCTAATTAACACGTACGTTATATAAGCGGTTGTGAAGCCATATATGCTATTACAAGCACGTTGGACGTCTTTACAACGCCTACAGATTTTGAGTTCTGCGTGACACAATCTTGAAAGGACACGCTATGAAAAGGACGGAAGAGGGACGCAGCCATCGGCGTCTCGTCTTGCCGGTCTATAGACTCACATACAGTAAAGAACGTCTCCCTCATCTTGTTCTCCTCCACCAGACCTGTTACCATCATCACCTATGTCACTATCATTATAGTCAACATCACCTTTAAACGCAACAATACTAGACATGACGTATAGGTGAAATCACATTCACTTCGTTATCGTAATTGGGCCCGCCGCGGTGGTCTGGTGGCTAAGCTACTCGCCTGCTGACCTGCAGGTCGCGGGATGTGGCGGCTGCATTTTCGATGTAGGTGAAAATGCAGTAGGCCCGTGTGCTCAGATTTGGGTGCACGTTAAAAAACCCCAGGTGGTCAAAATTTCCGAAGCCCTCCATTACGGCGTCTCTCATAATCATCTGGTGGTTTCGGGACGTTAAACCCTACATATCAATCATCATCATCATCACCATCATCGTTATCTTAATTGCTTCGAGTGCATTGCACCGAACTAATGCACTCTGTAAGTCGTTGCTGGTTTGTACAGAAGCCTCGACAAAACAAAGCCCCGCCACGGTGGTCCAGTGGCTAAGGTACTCGGCTGCTGACCCGCAGGTCGCGGGCTCGAATCCCGGCTGTGGCGGCTGCATTTCCGATGGAGGCGGAAATGTTGTAGGCCCGTGTGCTCAGATTTGGGTACACGTTAAAGAACCCCAGGTGGTCAAAATTTGCGGAGCCCTCCACTACGGCGTCTCTCATAATCAAATGGTGGTTTTGGGACGTTAAACCCCACATATCAATCAATCAAATCGACAAAACAAAGAGCTGTGGCACAAATGCAAAGCAGCAAGTTGAAGCCGAAAGACACAAGAGTGATACGATCTCATATCAAGACCATTCTGAACGTGATCCACGAACGAAGCCCACTGGAGACATTCGCGCGAACGTTGAGTAGGCTGCCACACAGACAGTCTATATTTCATAGCTTTGGAATAGGTATGCTCACGCTAAAACATCGCAACTTAAATTTGTCAGTGTATTGCTGTCGACACACTTTTTTGCAGTACCGCCGAGGACGTGTGGGAGTTACACCGTGGCTACAACTCACAAAGTGGGCCTTTGATCGGTGAAATACGAAACATATTTGAGCCATACGTCGAACATGGCTAGAGTAAAACACAATACCGTCGCTCTTTTTGAAACGCGATTCCGTCACAGCAGTATATGAGTGTGCCGTTTTTCAGCAACGCAGAAGCGAGAAAAAAGTACATTTAAATATATGTTTTCTTATTGTTAGTTATTAATACTGCTATCTTACATTATCGTTAACGAACGTGTTTTTCGCTGTCAAAGGCAAAACTTGAAACACCAGTCCGCGCTAAATTAGACAAAAATTAGACACCATCGATGCCTATGTCTCGCAGCCTGCAACAACGAAGCGATTTATGTATTCCGCAGGTGTACTTTACCGGGAATACCGAAACGCCTGTCAAAGTTGCCAGTGTAGATTTTAATGGGCGATAACAGCAGTCGCCATTTAGACAGGCATCCAATTTCTGTACCACGACTGAGATTAGTGAGATAAGAATACAACACGCCAGACCGTGAATATGCATGTCCCAGGCTTCTCATTTAAAAATGTCGTGTGCCTTCACTTTTTGCATCAGGCAGCGTTGCTTATATGATGGCGTGTTGCATGTGTCAGGAAACTTGAAATGCACAACAACAACAACAACAACAACAACAACAACAACAACAACAACAACAACAACAACAACAACAACAACAACAACAACAACAACAACAACAACAACAACAACAACAACAACAACAACAACAACAACAGCACACACACACACACACACGCACACACACACACACATACATACACACACACACACACACACACACACACAATAACACACCATCTCAGAAGTCTTTAATGACTTCCTCATGAACCTCTGCGTTTCGTTTTCGCCACATCATTGCAATATTTTACTTTATTACTACAGTTAAATCTCACTTGAACGAAGGTAAATTTAACGATGATTTCAGAATAGCCAGCATTTAAATATCCCCGGCAGTTTTCATACGTAATCTTCGCACAAATCGCTCAGTTGAACGAACCTCTGAATAATGAATATTTCAGTATAGAACAAACTTGATTTGCAGACTCGGGCTCAATTTTGAGATCAAATCAATGAAATCTTGCGCTACGCAGCACTGGCATGGCTGACCGTGGCGCCCCAAAACCACCCGCATAGACTGGCGGCGGTAAAAAATCGCTTGTGCATGGCGACGTACTCCATGACTCTATGAAGGAGACGGCGACCCCGTGAGAGAGACGGAAATGATACACGTATACGCATGAGTACCTGCGCAGAGCTATCAGACTCAGAAATCGTTTCCAATGTTCATCCAGATGTTGTCGTCGCCAGACCTCTAGCCGTGGCTGTATAGATCACATCAGAAAGTTGCGAGACTTCGTGTCACAATAACAAGCTGTTACGCGGAGTTCTGACAGAAATACAAGCTCCCTGGACAACTTTGTCTCTTGTCGCGCTCTAAAGACGCAAGCTGAATTGAAGATTTCAGAATACTTTTCAAAATATTGGCACATCACATGTTTGACTTGATCTCAGCTATACCTAATATTGTTCTGTGTTTCAGTGAACTTTGATTTTAGTAAACTTTCGGTTAAGTGAATACCTAATACATTGCTCTACCTCTTGTTTATCGCCAATTCGCTGTGAAATATAAGCTGCGCTGATTTGTTGGTGTTGGGTTGTATAACATAACATATGTGCATGCACCACCTTGATGTGATCCGACAGTTTTAATAAATAGTAGTTATACTAATGTCCGATTGATCACCTATACGCTGTACAATGAAGCCATAATCACAAAACTGTAAGCCATGTTGGCAGTTTACGTAGGTTTTTGAAAAATTATTACCGGGGATAACAGTATACTGGCTAAGGCAGCTTTAAAAGCAAGTCTTCACTTCGCATATATTGCAGCACTTAACTTGAGAGCGGCGTGTACCTATATTTACGCGCGGTTACACGCAACGTTTTTCGTTTACAGGCACATTACTTCTAAGAAAAAAGAAACTTCCGACGTTCACAAAAGAAGCGTTATCGTCAAAGAAATGGGTCAATGTATACGTATATGTAAACGCCTTTCAGAGACGAGGTCCATCCGAGTGTGTCGCAAGTTCGTCACAGCATGTTGGTGGAGTACACACCGTTGAGTCTCTGCCTTAACAGTTTGTTCACAAGCTGTGGCAGATGGAGCACATTGAGCGGTTGCATCTTCCATTTTCCAAAAAGAACGGAACGAAACCCAATCGCTGACTTCAAACAGGACTATAGTGAAATATGTAGTGGCAGCTTCCAGAAAATACAACACATTTAGTGTTGCATATATACAGTCGTTAAGATTACAAATAACTTCTCAGCGTTCGGCTTTAGTTGTCAACTCTTCCGTCTTTCAATGTGCTGGTGCAACGCATTTTTTTTCCTCCAAAATAACGCGAAAAGCGTTTGGTTGTGACGGAACCCAGGATATGCCCGTTTATACAAACGTGTACCCTACATTTCTGTGAAAAATAAAGAAAACTCGTACTATAAGTTCGATGTGCTTTCTCTTATCTGTGTGTGTGCGACAAGAAATATTCAAAACTGCGTTTTGTGCCGGCAAAGAAGATGAAGCAGGTGTGTTTTTGTGAGTGCAAATCGTCTAAAGCACCCGCGGGTAAAATTCTATAAGTTTCAATTCTATAAGTTTCAAGGCACTCACAAGATTGTAATGTAACTGTATGGCACATATGTTCTGGTGTTCTGATGTTTTACGAGGTGTACGTAAGCGGATTATATATATATATATATTGTTACGGGGAGAAGGCGTCTGAAAAATGCCTTTACTTTTGGTAAACAGGCAGGCATACAATATGGAGCCCGGTCTGCACGAGCTCGCGCTAAACATCGTATTAAGTCATAGTAAGTCACTTATTCTGGTTAACCTCACTAATGTTCTTTTTGTCGCAATAAAAGAACTGGTCACTTTTTTATATGAATAGCAACGCCTCAGTGACGCCTTAGCAATACGGGGTTGACAGAACATTGTTCCAAGTTTTCTTTTTGTACGAATGTCTGAAGGCCTTTTATCTATTTCACTAGAACTTTCCGGGAGTTTGTTGTTGTGGTGGTCGCGTCTGTTCAGGGTTCGATTAAAAAGCACAGAGAACAGATATGAAACAGATTAGTAACCTGCGTTTTAATCCTAAAGTAATATATATGTTCTATATATACTGTTCTGTGTTCTCTTATTGCATGGCACCGTAATCGTGGATTTGTTTACGTTTATTGGCTAATATTTTAGAAGCTGTTGGTTGCTCAGTTCTATTATTATTTGTGTAAATTTAACATTCCACTCCCACGCAGAAATGAACCAAAAACATGGTTACTGTCGTTACTAAAGTGTTTACGCGAAATAGATTTAGTATCGCTAGTTCTCATCTCTTTAACGGCGTACTTTTTGGAGACGAGGAGGTGACATCTTGTTAACAAAGATGTCCCTCCATCTAAACAAACGGAGCAAGAAAATTAACGACGTTCCTATCTTGATTAATATGTGGGGTTTAACGTCCCAAAACCACCATATGATTATGAGAGACGCTGTATAGTGGAGGGCTCCGGAAATTTCAACCACCTGGGGTTCTTGAACGTGCACCCAAATCTAAGCACACGGGCCTGCAACATTTCCGCCTCCATCGGAAATGCAGCCACCGCAGCCGGGAATCGAACCCGCGACCTGCGGGTCAGCAGCCGAGTACCTTAGCCACTAGACCACCGCGGCGGCACGACGTGCCTATTTTCTGAAACCAAATTATTTAGGAACCTTTCTCCTTGTGTACCAATGTCATAAAAAATAGGCAACTTGCTGATTACTCGCTTTTTCTTTTGTAGTCACTGCATGCACACTGAGCGTTTGAGCCACCTAAAAAATAAAGGAAAAGGCTACTGCTTATTATATATCGTTCGGTGAGCTGCCTTCAATGAGCTGTGCCAGCTCGAAAGCTTTCGCATACATTGGCGCTGTATAACAGATGCACACAGGCAAAGCTGGAAGGTACACATCAGGCCCCAAAAATATTATATATGTAGAGAGTGCATTATGATCACATGTGCATGTACATGTGTGCATATATTTTTTTCGCCGTACTGGACAAGTGTGCGAGTGTGCATGCCATTTAAAAAGAAACAAAATTACGAAATTCACACATAGCTGGTTAATTAGTTGTGTGCATTGTGCACAGGGGTGCAGTGGTGGCACAGCATCTATGTGTATCCATAGACATGTGAGAGCGTCTTGGTTCGAATCTCGGTGGCACGCAATTCACTCTCGGGTTTTGAGAAACATGAGCCTCGGGCTGATCCGAAAAAAAACGACGGGAAGGAAAGATGGAATTTAATGCGATGCAAAAAAAAAAATGCGTAAACAAAAAATGATCGCTGGAGCCGAATTTCGACAAGTTTCCTTGTCGAAACATCGGCTCCACCATCTCACCGTCTGTTGGCACATTTTTTTTCTCCCTCTTGGTGTTGATGTAACTATATGAACAGTCCAGCACGTTGTGGCTTCATGCCTGTCACCACAGCCGGCAATTGCATCCCTCACCGCAAAATCGATTGACCACCCTGCTGTGTAGCAGTTGCCTACCTCGTATATGATTAGGCTACGCAAGTTAACTTCCAAGCTTCAACTCACCCCCCAAATTTAACCCCCATGTTCACTGTGAAGCCTTCAAGCGTTGCTTCGTGCAATCATCATTGCGCCTGGTGCATTTTCTTTATGATCATTAAAGCGAGGACGGCGCAGCAGGCCACGAAAACGAAATTCATCGGGGCAACTCTAAGGGATAACAAGAGAGCAGTATGGGCCAAGAAGTAAACGTGCTTTGAAGAAAATAGAAGAAATCGAGTAGAATCGGGCACGGGCCGTGCTGTGGCGAGAAAGGAAGATAAACTTTTTATCATTAAGAGTAATAGAGCGCATTGCAAGGGAAGGCAAGTTCTCGAGTGGAAGATAGAAAGCGATATATAGAGGGCAGGTGAGATTACGATGTTTGCGACGATAGCGTGGCCGTATCTATACCGAGCACAGAACGCTGTTAATTGGAGAGGCATCGGAGACGCAAAGGCGTTGCAGAGGGCATATGGTCTGGCTGGTGATGATGATTGCGCTAACTTGGATCTTGGATGAACAAGCTTCATAACAGGTCCGAAACTTTACAAATAAATAGAGTGCATTGTAGTCCGAATCAAGCGACAGCCGAAATAATCGACAGCCAGACAAGTAACGGGCGAGTTAAGCTAGCTTTACAACCAAATGCACAGAGCGTCGAAAATTTCGGACGATCATTAAACCGCAGCTCAACAGAAACTGAACTAAGAACGGGTGAACAACAAACATCCGCACGGCAAGATCGAATCGCGATAGGTCATGTTTTTACAATTATTTATAATACACACCCCGGAAAGTACGAACAATTAATAAAGGAAATTTTTTTCTACTTCAACGGTGAATGAATGTCGCGTTTGTAAGCTTGAGTGCGCATGCTCCGATGCTCGGCCAAGTAGGCCGCACTTCGACAGCGGTGCACTTCAAAAGATCTCCCGTTTGCCTTCGATTTGCATGCCTGATGGAGAACACTAAGTAGTCGAAGCTATTCCGAACTCCTCACTGCAGCGTGTCTAATACTAACATCGTGGTTCTTGTACGTCAAATGCCAGCATTTATTATTACTATTATCAACGAAGTATAACTCGGCCTAAACACAATATAACGATATGCATTCGTACTGCAGCACTGCACTCGAGGCAATGAATAGTGGAAGATATGTCCCACGTGACCTTCGAGTGGGTATAAATTGCGCAAGAGACAATCGTGACGACGTTCAAGAGGCGTGCAGGAATAATTCATCGCTTCCGTGACCTCCCTGGAGCTGCGGACGTCATCGCACACGTCTTCAAAATTTCGCACGCTTGATCCTCGCATATTGTCGCGATCACTCGTATAATATGATGCGTATTAACTATGCAAGTATTTTCAGGGTTACTTCGAGTGGTTGCTATAGATGCCCGTAACGTCAGAAGCATGCGGATGCGAATTTGCGACAATGTGGTTTAGTTGTGCATTCTTTCGATGGTATACGGATGCGGGTTTCGTCTATATATAGGTTGTTCTGTATTGATCGCGACGACAATTAGCCCTTATGTCTCGTGCGTTTCAAATGTCGCAACACAAATGCGAAAACCAAGTTAGCAGTGCAGACAGTGTTACACCTCCATATCATATCCATATCAAAGCACAGTGTTACACCTCCATATCACTGTTTATGCAAATGGCAGCACCGACCTACAGAAAGTTGCGATAAATGGCAATGGCAAGCGTTGGCACGCACACGCAAAAGAACTAGACAATGCAAAGATCAAAGCAGCTCTCACCGGATCAAACACGCTAGTAACCATCATTTTGTGGGTGTAAGCTCAAGCCCGTCTTCTCAAATTTTAATTAAATATATATTTTAATGAAGTGAATTCGGAGCTTTTTGCGTTCTGTATGATACTATATATATATATATATATATATATATATATATATATATATATATATATATATATATATATATATATATATATATATATATATATATGTATATATATATATATATATATATATATAATGAAATCATTATACACGTGCACTCCATTCAGCAACTATATATAAGATCGAGTTAAGAGATTAAGGGAAACGACTAATTAGAGTTACTGTTTGGTTTCTCTAAATTCAATTTTCAAAAAGTAGTCCCAAATAAACCACAAAGATCTGTTGTTAAACTAAGATTGTAGTCTATCAGGCCTTCGTGCACAATAATTAGTCATTACAAAATCGGCAATCTCTATATATACTTCCAAGTTAATTGCGCTACTGTGGCAAAAGTGCCTGAGTGTTTGGCTCACGAGCTACTGCACGGAATATGATATTTCGTTGTGTCTTTTACGCGGGGATGATGCACGTGCCGTCACGACATATTTTAACGCGAACAAACTGCGCCTTCTGCAGCGCGATGGGCGTAGAAGGAAACGGCGCCAGAAATACAATGGGTGTGCGCACAGAATCAATTGAAAACATCAAAGAAATGTGCACGGTATAGTGGCACGTGCAGTACAAGTCTGCGACAATGCAGTCGATTCAGTCGACAATATGGGACTGATGCGGCCGTGGTGGTGTAGCCGTTACGGTGGTTGGACTGCGTCCTCGAAGGTCGCCACTTCGATACCGGCTGCAGCGGTCACATGTCAGGGGAGACGAAATGCTAAGCCCCATAAATACTGTGCGATGTCAGTGCAGCAATTAAAGATCATCAGATGCTCAAAATTTCTGGAGCCCTCCACTGCAGCGTCCCTCACAATCACATCATGGTTTTGGGGCGTGTGAGATCGAGTGTATATGCCAGGAAAATAGTGATTGCTGAACGCCTTCTTCAGTTTGCTAAAGCAACACTTCAAAGGAGACAACAGCCACTCCTTAAAAAAATGTTTAAGCGTTTAAAGAGATAGTTGTCGAATATATATTATTGCTCCAAACTAACCTATTTTTGTCTTAGGGGGGACATGGATATATATGTGATATAGAAGTGAAGGTGGCTCTAAACAAAGCTAACCAACTTGGAGAACGCGGACGAAAATTTAACAGCGGAAGCACAAAATAAACATCAATACATTGATACTTTCAAACAGAAGCTGTGAGGAAAAAAAAGAGAGAAGGCTGTGTATATTTTGTTCTACATATAAAACGTTGTGCCAAAGGGCGAAGATTTCTATAAACCACGATGTTAAAATTTTGAGTGAGCATAACAGACGACTTTGTCAGAGTCAGACACAGCCTTGGGTCGACAGGAATACCAGGACAATTTAGGTTATACCAGGAAGGAGAGTATTCAGCGAACTATCCAGCCTTATGACAGACAAGAATATCGGTTTTAAAGGTTACACACGCCTAATAAGCGCTCTGTAGAATTTTATGGGGAGCTATCGGTCAGACTCCTCCAAGTTGCGTGATTTCCAAAGAAAATAAAAATAAAACGTAGGCTCTTTCGAGCTCTGCAGTTACTGCACAGACTTTCTATTTTTTAATCTTTTGTGGAATGCTACATATACTTTAGTAACACAAGAAACTAATTTCTGAGTCACAACGGGGATTAACACCGAATGCTTTTCTTTTGCACCGTGACTTTTTTCTGTACTTAGCTTGTGTTTTGCGGGCTGTCGATTAAATGAAGCTCCACCTACTGAACGCTGAATGTCCCGTCTGGTACGAAAGAGAAGACGGCACACAAGAGATAGATGGTTTGATCATACGTTAGATCACAGGAAAACGTGTCGATGAGCCTAAATACCATGAGGATGTTACACCTCAGAGGCGTTCGTGCATTCACGGCATCGCCATGCAGTAGTCGACGGCAACTCGGCACCATAGAGTTCATCGTAAATGTGTTTCACTTACAGCAACAATGTTTAACGATGATTATTGTCCCAACTACAACCATTACGGTATATGTGGTGCAAATGGCTGTGTGTCACCAATGTATCTAGGTTTGCATATCCAGTCGTGTAGCTGAGTGGTCTAATGCGATGCTGCAATGTCATATGCAAGTACAGACGAATGCTTTCCAATGTTCTCGGCACAGTATCATGTATATATGTGCGGTCTTGTAAAATCTCGTAATTTGTCAGTCGCGTTCAAATATAGGCAGCCCGTGACATAGCGAGAATAAGGACGAGACGTACAGGAGAACGTATTTAACTCTATCGTGATTTCACGAATGCAACGACGGTGTTGTGCACTTGTTTTGTGATCTGGCCAGGCGAAATATTAATAAAGTATATTCGGGGCACTATGGTGTGGCGTGGTAAGGTTCCGTTTCTGAAGCCATTTCTTAGACCCTGGTGCACATGTAATGTAATAGATTAGGTCTTCGTACATTTAGCAGCGTCACTGTGTAACAATGTCGTGACACTTTTAGTGAGCGCTCAAGGCGCAAGCTCGATTGATTGTTTTCGACCATTCATGTCACGAATCATTGGCAGCTACTGCGCGAACGGAAAGTGCGTCATGCATAAATTTTGGGGGATCTCATTCAATGGTGAAGTTTAAAAGTTTAATGCTTGAAAACACGACCAATCCGCCAGGATCCTTCATCGACGCATGCTTGACAGAGAAGACGAGTTGCGAGGAACGTACGAAGGCACATCGCATCAACGTAGCGTCTTACCGGCCTGACTTGGTGATCACCATCTCGGTGCCGAACGCATGGAACCTCTCCCACAGTTCCTTGGCCTCGAGCGTCACTTTGGGGTCGTCTTGCACCCCGTCGTCTTCGGGCTCCAGCCCGGGAGGCGGTCTCAACAGGGGTCCACCGCGGTGTGCAGCGGCAGCCGCGAGCAACTCCTCTGCCGAGAGCGACGGGGGCCCCGGCCCCGGGTGCAACTTTGGGAATAACGCCGCGGCGGGAAATCCGGCGGCCGCTGCGGCGGCGAAGTACGGCGACGCCTGTGCACCGGCGGCACCACTGAGAAGCGAGTGCACCGAGAAGTCCGGTGGGGTTGGTCTCAGGAACGGCTGGAACGCCATCGCGGCGGCGGCGGCAGCGGCGGCTTCGGCCGGCGACGAGCGCATCTCCAGCGGCGGCGCAGGATGCAGCGAGGGGCAGCCCGCCGCTCTGTCACCGTGCTCAGCCGCCACGGCTCTGTGGGGGCGACACAACCCGCGACACGCACGCACGCACACACTCACACAAGAGGCGCGCGTGAGAGAGCGACGCCGAAGAGACGCGCAGGATGCTGCGACGGTGGTGGCCGGAGGCGTGCCTACGCCGCGCGAAAATGACGGGCCCCCTGTGCGCGCACGCACAGCCAAGCGCGCTGCCGGGGGCTTTCACGCTGATAGAGGGGATGGGGGTCGAACAACGCTGCAAGAGTGACGCGGAGGTGGGGGGTGCCGGTGGTGATTAGCTATTCTCGCGTCCAGGGCGCCGGCGGCGCCGCCATAGCGGCGCCGAGGCCGTGACGTGGTCCCCGAAGACGCCGCCATTCGCCGGCCCCCGAGAACGGACCGGCCCGGATAATGAGAGGGGCGTCGAATCCGCCACCTCCGACGCCGCCGGGGCAGCCACCCTCCCTCCTCACCACGCCGTCACCCTCGCGCCGTGCCACTCAATAGTTGCAAGGCGCCAGCGCCAGCTGTTTGGAGCGTCTCTCTTATGTTCCTCCTCTGCTCTCTCCGCATCACTTTTTCATTTTATTTATTTCTGACAATGCTCAAAACCTTCCGCACCGCCATTTAGTGGTGAACAGTGAAGAGAGCATGATAGGGGCCGACAGTGTCCTTGCCGATGGTTTCATACAGCTGGGCAAACTCCAGTGAAGTAGTCTACTTCGCTTTCTTTCTTCTCTGGCTCACCGCGCCGAGAGCCTATCGAAACTGATGCGTTTTCGAACTTTTCCTCTCTTTCTCGAACGGTCTGAAACGGATCGTTTTTCGGAGGCCAAAGCTGCCGCGGTCGACACTAAACTTGCCGCCGCCGTCACCCCCTTGTTCTCTCCCCCTCTGCCTCCAGCCGTCGTCTTCCACGGAGGCGGAGCTTGAAGTAGGCGGCTCCTGGGTAGTGACGTCATGCGTGACGTGCGTAAAGGGGCGTCAGCAGCGCCGCCGCTCACCACAGCCGCCTTCAGTCGCGTCTCCGTTCTCTCGCCGGAAGCTTTGCTGTCTTCTGCCGTCGTCGCCGGCAATTGTTTGTCCAGTGACCGACCGCGCCTTTGCTTAGCGTGTCGGCGTGCTTGTTGTGTGGGGTGTTTCGGAGCACTCCCCGCTGCCCGTTCTCTTTCCCGGCCTTGTTTGCGTGTGCCTCGACTCCACGGCCGCGACTCTCCACGTTCCGTGAGTGGCGATTTCGCGTGACCCACTTGGAAGCGCACGCGGCTCTCCGACGTTATCGTTGATGGTCCTTCGCGAAGCGGGCTTGGCGTCGGACAAACGACAAACACGATTCGAATAACGGCGCCCGCCTCCTCTCTTGTTCGTGTCCGCGTCTCGCTGGTCCGTTTGAGTTGCCATTGTTCGAGTCGATCCGCAGACGAAACGCTCTACCTTGGCATCTCTCACATGCGTCCGGCTCTATCTATTGTCTTCGCCGTGGGTGGTAACAATCTGGTGGTCCCCCCCATGTGTGTTCGGCTTTCCTGCTACGCCTGCCTACTCGCGATGCTCGCCTGCTGCTTTAGGAGTGTCCAATGCTCGCAAGCGTAGTTTTGTGTCCGCGAACCGGCCTCACGTAGTATTTTGTTCGCGTGCCGAACGCCAATGCCGTGTCCTTCGTAGATATGCTTGGCGGCTAGCCACCAGCCGCGTATTTGTTTCGAGATGGTAATGGCAACTCGGAGAGGCCTGTCCGAAAGGGGTCATTTGCTAAGCACGGCGCCGTGACAACAGCGCGTATTTTGGTGAAGGAAGCCAATGGGTATATGTCCTTCATCTAATTATGTCTGAATCTCACTAACCTCGCTTCCTTAGAGGCATTCCGATCACGTTTCGAACGCTCCCATTGAGAGGAATACTACTAGTGCACGTGCAAACAGTGCGAAAACGTAGAGCGAAGTATCCTTAAATCATAAGCTGTATCTCGGGCTGTCTCCAGATACATTTCTCGAGCTGTGGTTCGTTGAACTGTGGTCCTCGCATCTCGGGCTGTCTCCAGACACATTTCTAGGAACTGTGGTTCTTGAGCTTGAGATGCCACAAATGGACTGTCATGTTCTGTGCTAAGCTCCATCAGATTACCTAAATTAGGATGGTAAGGATAATGTTGACTGATATTATATCAAAGAACATTTCTTCAAGAACGATATCAAGGTTTTGACAGCTCTCTTTTATCGTCCTTAAGAAAGGCCCCCATTGAAACCTTCTAACTTCGTCATTTTAGTTCGCCGTGAGCTTGTGATATTTTCTATTGGCCACATGGCTTTTTAATATTATTTGATATACATAACTATTGAGTGACATCTCCACTTTTCTTCTTTTTCTCTCTCGCATTTTTTCTACTTCCCTTTCTGACTGCGTAGGTTTGCAAAATGGCCATGTTTCTGGTTAACCTGCCGTCTTCTTGCCTTACATGTTATCTTCCGTCCGAAAAAAGCAGTATTAGATGTGCAAGAAATCGTGTGAGCGGAAGCACCCATTGTACCGATCCAAGTACACGGATGGCAAGCACACAGATTTCACACTGCAGCATTTTCCAGTGAATAGAATACCTTCCATGCTCACAGCTTTCTGAAAAAAAAAAAAGTTGTGTAATGTTTATGGATGTTTAGCTAACACCAAGCATGATGCTTTCCAAGTTCGTGCCTCGATGTTAACGAGAAGCAATTACGTTATAAAAATTATTTCGAACTGAAAATTTTATACTACTCCTGAATGTGAACATTGTGAGCGCAGACGAATGCATATTTTCATGGGCACGTGGTTGACTAACCACATTTCTGTGAAGAAAATATAGACGGCTTTCATTCTCACATGTAAATCACTTTCTCATACCTAAGTGAAAAGGAATAACCATGCTTCATTTGAGATGAACTAGCCCTTTACATCTAGCTTCGTGGCTATACTCTTAGTATACTAAGAGCAATACTGATTAGGCAAATTGAGAAGGAAGGCGAGGATTAGAGCTAACAAGAAACGCATAATACATATAGCTTTTACGTGCATTCGAACGCGATCTTTGCGGGTGCCTTGTCGATTGGTCCACACTTAACGGGATCTCGGAGGAACGCAGGTTGGACCGCAATTTCCCTCGAGCTTTTGCGACGCGTGGCGCCATCTGTGAGACGACGGGCAAACTATACGCGGGGACTGTTGCAGCCCCGCTTATCGATTTCTCGCTCTGCGACCTGATCCCGCGTATCGTCGAATTTCTTACGCACGGGCCCATTCGGAGTGCGCCAGCGATGGGTGCACCTTGGCGAACTGTCGTCAAAGAACGAAGTGTACGTCCATATCTGTGACGGTCGCTGTTTTGCGCATTTTATTTCTTCGATGCTGCTTCTGCGATATGGCCCTGTCCTAGATAAGCGTGAGGCGATATTGTGATTTTGCAGAAGACTATCTGACTCTTTGAACATGTAGCCACCGATTTGTGAACAAATAACAATATTTAGAACATATATGGTATACTTTTTTGCATTAACCTCCCTGCCTTTCTTTGCATCTTTATCTCTCTCTCTCTCTTTTGCATCTATATAATAAAACAAAGATTTATATCCTCACCTCCCGCCATAGTGCTCGTGAAGCAGAAGCTGGTTTTACGTGATAAACACATGAAAATGTAACCAAAATTTGGATAGTGGGTTGTTCCATATATTCGCCGCATAACTTTACCTCTTCGTGTATACAAGACACCAAGCAAAACAACTTTTGCTTAGAATGTTAATAAATGTAATTAACCAAATAGAGTTCCGGCACCTTTCAATACATGGAGACAAGTATGTATCCACTATTTCTTCGCTTTCTTATTCGTCTTTTAGCGTATCACTTAGAGCGCTATCTGTTAAAAAAGGTGAACACTATAGTTTGTAAGTGCGCTTTGATTTCGTGTGATCGTTCGAACACATCTCTGTCCGCACTGACCTATACTAGCTCACTATATGCCACGCAACTATACGCAAAGTGTAACCTATAATATGAGCGAAGTTTTTTTAACGCTTCCCGTACGACAGTGCACCGCAGAACACATTACAGCCTTGGAAGCTGGAAAACCTCAGTGAATGCGTTGCACAGTAGCCTGAGGCAATTTTCGCCTTGGCTCCTCACATTTCCTGCAACCTCGGTTGTGCTTTCTCAACTGCGTTTGTTAATTGACCACACCAACTATTACCACGTTAAGGCAGTTTACGATGAATGCATGCTGCTACATCCGCAAGGATCTTCTATACGTCCCTTTCCTAAGCGATCTATGAAGCCACTCTTAGCGGAATGTAAGTCACACCCACCATTCGACGTGGGCCCTGGTTTCCGTGTCTGCTGTGCTGATGTAAAAACTGTTTACGGAATGTTCTCATTAGGGCTGACGTAGCCCACAATAGTGGACTTATCTCCCCAAGATGTCTTCTCCTTCCTAAAGCCCTTATTGCGGCAAAGCCCACTTTGACGAAGGAGTAATAAAGGTGGATTGCTGCCAAAGTGTGACATTCGATGCCATTTCTTTGGGAAAAGGAAATGATTTTGGCTGTGGCGACAGCTTCGCCTTAAACAATATCTAGCGGCCAGGGGCTGGCCATGTATACAGGACCAGGCTAACCCTGCATGTTGCAACAAGACCTCCACCACATCGAGTCTACAAATAATCGCAAGTACCATAAGGATTTATTTTTAGGTTAGTTGGTGCTAACATTGCATACGCGTATACAAAACTTTGGCGCGAAATAAATTTCGTCAAAACAAGAAAGGGTGGGGAGAAAAGAGAAGAAAGGGAAGCGCCGACTACCAACTGCTCAACGAAACCGAGAAAAGTACAGGAAGACACTTCTCGCGCATGCGTAAAGAGACAACGCATGATTGATTGATTGATTGATTGATTGATTGATTTATATGTAGGGTTTAACGTCCCAAAACCACCATATGACTATGAGAGACGCCGCAGTGGAGGGCTCCGGAAATTTACACCCCCTGGGGTTCTTTAACAAGCACCCGAATCTGAGCACACGGGCCTACAACATTTCCGCCTCCATCGAAAATGGAGCCACCGAAGCCAACGCATGACATAGAGCGACATGGCTAAGATATATCGAGAAAGCGCATTTCTGAGGATCACAAAGTTACAAAAGAGTTAGTGACCCAATGAGACCTTTACTTTTGATAAGCTAATAGCAGTTTGATGTTTTTGCCGAGACTAATTTTCTTATGCAGAATCCTAGAAAAGGTGGCACTGGCCTGAGACAACGAATGCGCTGCTGCAATTGCTGAAGGCTACCAGCCTGATTAACCACCTCAGAAGTAGATAACAGACCATTCTTATACGTTGACAATGTCAACAATCTGCTTGTTTTTCTCTCACACTATCTTCTTTCATTTTCACAGTGGTGGGTCAGAAGCCGGGCTGAGTCCTGATTAACTACCCTCGCTTTCATATATCGTTTTTGGATGTTGTTGTTGGTCTATAACATTGATGGTATATTTAAGTCATTGCAATAACTTTTTTACGGGATAGTAGCGCCCATTCAGGCAGATTCAAGAGAATAAATGCTTTCGAGCAATTCTATCGACGTAAGGGTTTATTGGTTGCCGAAGAAACTTTTAAGCGATCTTCTGTAATCATCAGACCCGCCCGCCCCCACTTCTCCCCCGAAAAATTCTGGGACACGAGTACCACCATTAAATAGTTAACAGCTGGGTGACATATTTTGCAGTGGAATGCACGGCCTATATATAGAATACATTTTATTTTGTGCATTAGTATACATGTACAGCATGCTCTGTTTAATCGCCACCTGGTCACTTTGATCTATATGTACGCAGTATGTTTGAAGAAATCGCTCCTAAGACAACAATAAAGATCAATAATATTTGTTTGATGCATCCTTAGTTTCTTCTTACGTGTACGGGCAAGCACCTTAAGGTGAGTAGAGATAACTAAATTAGCCTAATTGTATTTTTCATTAGTGGAGACTGGTGATCTAATCGAATGGGCGAATTGAAGTCCTTTGTGGAAACAGCCCATCGCCGCTTTGAGAGTTCGAAAAAACGACCACCGCTAACTATCGCGTATGCTGAAGCTCGATAGAAGTCAGTGGTGAAACCGACGTCCAGAATAAGGTCAATGCTAACTAAAACAACAGCACTGGTGTTGTTTACCAAAGATAACAGTCATTACTGAGATAACTTGACGCAAAACTTTTGGTCTGTCACATGATTCAGGTACCAAGCAAAACTTTTAGTACTAGCTGAGCGCCCAGACATCTCGAACTGGTGGCTGCGTTCATGTATACTTGTGAACATTGTCGATCAAAAAGCAAATATTGCGCATATCTGAGGCACAAAATTGTTGCGTAAGTATTAGGTGATGTCTTCCTTTACTAAAATACACACATACATCATTTTAAACACCCCAGTGTGTTTTTTACGGAGGACTGCAAATGCGATTCTATACAAAAAACAAAAAAGCCCTCTGCCGACGGTGTGGTGCTGCCACCTGGGAGTACTGAAATGGTACATGAATAGCACCACAGGTGGCCGCGGATAAAACCAGGACTCGTGTAGTACGGCCACCAGAAGACTATCGCCTTTTGACGACATTTGCAGCGAAGCACGCAAGTACACGGTCAGTATTTTATTGTTCAGCTTTTTTTACATTCCTTATATAGTCCACGTGCGCCATGCGTGTTGTACGAACTGAAGTCGATCGACAGTTGATGCTCGCGTTTCGGTTTCGCGCGCTAAATCAGTCGGAACTCATTTTTTTGCCAAAATGACGTGCTGCAGCTTCTTTCAAAATCTTAAAGTGACAATCAGTCCTTCGCAGAAGGGGCGCCAATTCATCAACACAAGCCGGCAGGTTATTGGACCCGATGCCCTGTCCCAAATAATTATAAAGTTTATTAGCCTAATTGTTTAACACGGCTGAAGTTCGTCTCCCGAGTCACACTAAGATGTCTGCCGCAACGAAAAAAAAAAATAAACGCGAAGGCATCAGGGAAACATTCCCGTTCCCTTATTTTGGCAATTTCTCAGCACACCCTGTACTGAATTCATTTCATTTGAAGATTAGCGAGTAGCTTAAGAAATAAAATATTGCGGCGCAACAATCAATGACTTGGGTTACATTTCCAGTGGTATTTCGATAGGGGGGAATTGCAAATACACCAGTATACGCAGGTATAGGAGCGCATGTAAAAGAACACCATGCGGGCAATGTTATCCCATAGTACACCACTTCGACGCCCGTTCCTCGCTATCGTACGATGGTTCGCGCAAGTAGATCTCCGAAATTTACAAAATAAACAAATAAATAAAATGTCAGAGTTAAACTGCCGAGTTTTGTAATTCGATATAGAGTTTTGCCAGAACTACCATATCTGATTACAAGGCAAATACTCTATCGGGGGATTCTGGTGCAACTTTAGCTGAATGGGGCTGTTATCAGACCCCTGAATCGGGTATATACCGACGTTTCTTCCATTTCTATACCGCATCTAAGTATACGACCGCCGTATCTTAAAATTGAACTTATAACGGCGTGGTGCGCGCAATGATACGCACGGTTACCGCAAAGCAAAACCCATTATATGTATGGCATTGATTAAAGGTAGCTCAATATATATATATATATATATATATATATATATATATATATATATATATATATATATATATATGACGCTATGCTGTATTGGCGACGTGGCGCCATGTTTATTCTATTCTCCACTTCTTCTTCCTGTGCTTCTACAAACCATCACTTCATACGTCACACACACACACACACACACACACACACACACACACACACACACACACACACACACATATATATATATATATATATAGGCAGGCATGGTGGTTGAGTGGCCGTAGCGTTGCATATAGTCCAGTAGATCCTCCGTGAGCGGTCACAACGTGGTTTATTTCGACGTTTCGGCCTAGAGTCTGGCCTGATGATTCCTGATGAAGGCCAGACTCTAGGCCGAAACGTCGAAATAAACCACGTTGTGACCGCTCACGGAGGATCTACTAGACTATATATATATATATATATATAATGAGATATAACAGACAGTAATGCCAAGGAATGTACAGGGGAAGTTATTAACATTAATGGAATGTAAATAAGAAGAAAGAAAAGTTACAGTTGGTAATTTTTTCATCCACTTTTCTTTCTTCTTATTTACATTCCATTAATGTTAATAACTTCCCCTGTACATTCCTTGGCATTACTGTCTGTTATATCTCATTATTATTGTGTTAAAAACACGGAAAAACGAGCCCTTAGGTATACACTTCTTTCCCTTATTTTATATATATATATATATATATATATATATATATATATATATATATATATATATATATATATATATAAATTTCGAACAGTTGGACCATTCCAGAGGTGTCGCCTAAATGTGCCCGGCCATCTAGAGCTATAAGACCTATCGTAGTCTTGATTCGTTTATTGTCTCTTTCGTAGCCTTCCTCCTCCTATATCCTCGCGTGTTTTTTTTTTTTTTTCGCTTCTCAAACCTTCGTTTCTTCGTATTTTCTCAAGTTTTGAGCGTTCGTTCATGAGATCGCGTACAGCCAACCAACTTCAGCTGCCTATAAGTGAACTAACCAAGCTGTTTGCAAACCTATAGAAGGATGGGGTTTATTTCAATCGGCAAACTCGCCGCGTTCTGTATTCGAGTCAGTTGCTTAATACACCGAATGTGAGTTATCCACGCGAATCATTTCCGGGGATAACTTACGTCTCACCGTTCATAAGGTCGATATATCTCGCTTTCAGTTTATTTTTCAGAGATGCCTAGCGACCTCGCGGTAACGGGCACGTTGCAGCCAAGTATATGCAGACCTGATGCGTGTTCGCTGTTTGTGTTAATGCGTTTCTGGCACCTCTGTGCCCGCACGTATAGTTCTGCGGCGCATGCACCCCCATCATTGATGGCACGTAAATTATATAAGTTGCTCGCTCCGTGGCATGCAGATAAGCGTCCGAATGGGTAGGAGTCGACATATGCGCGGGCGGGACACCCTTACATAAATCGGTTTCATTATCGGACAGCTCACGGCCGTTTTTGAAATGAGTTCGCTTGACGCCATGCACTGTGTTAAGCAATCTGCATTTGTAAGAGGATCGAACTCTTACGCACTTTAATCCTCCATTGGCACGGCTAAGAGGACGCAACTGGAATTACCATATATTAAACGATCTGCTCTGTCACGTGTCCATGTAAGTGCGCGGGAGCCGTAGGTGTTTCGTGATATGAGCTGTTGTGTTACCTACACGCGTATTCCTCTTTCTTTATCTTTCTTTCTTTCTTTCCTTCTTCTTCTTTCTTTCTTTACCGTGTTCAAGTGTTTGACCACGTACAAGATGTCTTCCTCATCTTCGTCATAGTCCGCCCGTGTTATGTCTTCCTACATGGATGCATAAATGAAGTTGTCCAAATAGGGTGTCTCTGACAGGATATATATATATATATATATATATATATATATATATATATATATATATATATATATATATATATATATATGTACTTGCGATAGATTATATATAGAGTTGCTGCCTCTAGGATGTATACGGGGGACTATTGGTCAGCTGCCAGTTAGTCTACGTGACGCCAAACAGGCTCATAAAGAGTGTGCCACACTCGCCGCCATGGCTACTAGTGGCTCTGACTGACACTCCCACGTTTAAATTGACATAGATACCCAATAAAGTTGCTGGGGGGATAGCTGTCGTGGTAGCTCAGTGGTAGAGCATTGAACGCGTTATTCGAAGGTCGCAGGTTCGGATCCTGCCCACGGCAACTTATCTTTTCACCCACTTTTCTTTCTTTTCATTTACAATACAATTGGCCTAATAACTTCCCCTATACCTTCCTTGGCATTATTGTCTGTTATATCTCATTAATAATGTGTAAAACACGAACAACTAGCCCTTAAGTATACACTTGTTTCCCTTATATATATATATATATATAATATATATATATATATATATATATATATATATATATATATATATATATATTATATATATATATATATATATATTATATATATATAATATATATATATATATAGGGAGCACGGGAACGGCCACTCGGTGGATGGTGGATATGTGTGCAGATTCACATACATTTTTGCAGGCGATTTCAGCAGCGATGCTCTTCGTGCATTGAAAAATAATTTGTAGTCCTGCGCCTGTTAGCTTCTTTATTTTTGGAGTTCGAACGTGTCTCCTTGCGAGGAACGCTGGGTATTGCATGGTGTGAAGCAGAGTGGACATCGTTCTAAGCCCACACAACTGCTCAAAGGGACCGACGTCCTAATTTTATGGTGCCAATCTTTGTTTTAACGGAACGGAAAGCTTACCGGTGAGCGAGTCTAATCACGGAATGGCGAACCGCAAAACGCCGCGAAACATTTTGTAATAAGAATTTTTCTATCTGCAGTGAGTATTGCTACAAACAGTGAGCGCGAGAGTGGTTCGTTTTCGAGCGTGGGGGGGTTTACTGCGCATGCATGCTCTCCACGCGCATGCGCCGCAGCTCGACTGTGTCCACTATGGCGGCCGCGACGGCAGCGCCGCTTCTCGTGCACCGCGCAGCTGCTTTTACGTCGCAAGCAGCCCAGAATTGAGGGGGGCTGGATAATACTGCACAGACTCTAATTTTCAGGACTGACGCGCATGACAGCTATACGCGAATACGTATGTGAAAGTGGTCGGCTCCAAAGTTCATATTCCAGCTTCAATTCTCTTCCGCTAGGCTACGCCACATGACGGTTTTTGTTTCGTTTAAGTACGATTTAAAAATATAAGCCCTTCTTCCAATGCGAAAAAAAATGCAGGAATCTGTTACTATATATATTGGTATTTTAATTTCTACAAGCATCTAATCACACCTCCTGGACAGTTGTCGGTCCCTTTAACTTCGATGGCACCTTGAAGGGCGTTATGACATGCATATACGAAAGCGTTAGCACAGAAATTTACGCCATATTGAACACCGCCGCTCACGTCGCTACATTATAACTCGTCCGCTAAAAATAACTCTAAGACTGTCCTTCGCTACGAAGCTCCGAATAAAGCAGGAATTCAGGGTATACAAGATCGAACTTTCAAGAGATCAAGAATCCTTGAACACGGGGTGTCGTCGAAGTAAACATACCGAGAAGAGGGTCTGTTTCAAGGCGGGAACTGCTGCCACTTATCAAAACGTTGATTGGCTCCAGTGTGACACACATGTGGTGAACTATTTTTCATCTCTTCGTTACCGTATACGCATTCATCATCACCAACAACCTCATCTCCGCTCAATTGGTTACACGCCTTTCGCATCTCTAATATTGACCCGCCGTGGGGGTTTAGTGGCTAAGGTACTCGGCTGCTGACCCGCATGTCGCGGGATCGAATCCCGGCTGCGGCGGCTGCAGTTCCGGTGGAGGCGGAAATGTTGTAGGCCGTGTGTTCAGATTTGGGTGCACGTTAAAGAACCCCAGGTGGTCAAAATTTCTGGAGCCCTCCACGTCGGCGTCTCTCATAATCATATGGTGGTTCTAGGACGTTAAACCCCACATATAAATCAAGGCATCGCTAATATTGACCCGGTCCTGATCAGGCTCAACCTCTCTAGTGCCTTACTAATTAAATGGCTCCGAAAGACTTTCAGAAACGTGCTAACAATGTCCGAATAACATTTATCAGTTTAAGGTGATTGAAATAGCGCGGAGCAGTAACACCGCTGAATTCCTTCGTTTTCGAACCGACGTTAAAGTAACCTGCGTGACAACGAAATGGATGTGCGTCAAATCGCCAAGCAGCGCTATGAAATAGTAGCCGTGAGGTGGCGTGGCCCCGAAATCTCTGGAAGGTTGCCCGTGGACGCCTCTCCTTTTCCAGAACAGTGGTAGGGACAGTGATGCGCCCCGTGGTAGCGTGTGTCGCAAGTTAAGTGTTGTGCCTACAAGAAGCTCGAAGGCGCGACTTTTATACCTGCAGCTATGACGGTCATTCTTCACTGGGGCCAGCCTCACCCATGGCACCCTTAACCGTCAGTGTTTGACACGTCTGGCAGCGTGAGTGTGGGACCGAATGCGTGCGCCTTCCCAACGCCGGCGCTTCGACTCCTGCGCGCTTTGCATGAGCCCTTGCGAATGCAGTTAACGGCGTCGCAAACCTCCGCGACGCAGTGCGAACACTTGTGGCATTGTAGCTGGGCAGCGGGGTTAAGTTTACGGTCTGTCACAGCCACTGCCTGCAAGGCTGCAGGACATAGGTCTTCAAGCGAACGAAGAGTTGAAAACACTCCGGCAAGCTGAAATCTTTCGACTTGATGATTTTAGGTTGGAAACAGAATAAGAAAAAAAAGTGAAAGTTCTATATCATATAGCATAGCCTCATCGTATTGCAAACCTCAATAATCTTGATTGGCGGTGTCCGAAACACTCAAAAAATAAGTGTGTAGAAAGAAACCGAAGGTGAAGAGGGAAGGCGCAACGGAGGAGGCCACTGCATCATTCCGGCTTTTGGGATTGCCTTGTGCCTATTTCCATAGACGTGCCTATTCTATAGACGTGCCACGTCTATAGCCGATTTCCATAGGCTATAGTAAAGTCACTCAGTACGCCGTAATAGACAGTATAAGTTCCCCACTTTTCTTTTCGCACGACTGCAGCATCCTAAACAATACCTCCTCAAATCCAACATGTTTTCTTTTTTTAGCTTTGCGGGCAGTGTCACCCACAATAAAGTAGCCACGACGTACAGAGAACTCGCCTCGAGTGGTCTATAGTTCTTATGACGCTCGACCACTGACCAGAAGGTCACGTACGTGGTCGAATAATGGTCGTGGAAGTCACCTGTATACGATTGAAGCGTAACGCTAGAGGCCCGTGTACTACTTAGATGTGGGTTAACATTAGAGAATCTCAGGTGATCGAAATTTCCGTATAGCCCTTCAGTACAGCGTTCCTCATGGTCGCCGCACGGTTTTGAAGTGTTAAACCCCATCATTTACAACAAGAACTTGCAGGCACCGTCGAATTCAAAATTGTCCCTCTAAATTTATACTATTTCTTTTTTTGTTAACTGTACGTACAACATGACGTCAAATTACTAGCTTCGCAAATATACCATTCGATACTGTGGAAAGAAACGCAGGCGGCGTTAACCTCGTGCAATCGTCCCTGTAAGAACGCCTTTTTTCTTTTCTTCTGTTTCATTGCTCGGCTGCTCGCTCGATCAGATAACGAGACGTCGTCAGCATCACGCCTGACTTGGCACGAACGCACGTACGGCATTGTGCGTGAAAAGTCGCCGCATCGGCGCAGGCAACCGCGTGTGTGTGTGTGCGCGCGTTAGCAAGCGGACGCGCGATGCGTGGTTGCCGTTGGCGACGCGTGACCAGCTTTGGCCGCCATGTTCCGCGCATATTTTTCTTCGTCTCTCCCTGCTTACTCGCATTGTGTCGCTCGTTTAATGCTCGACGTATGCGAATAGCGCTTCGGCGATGTGCGTGCGTCTGTGCGTCCTCGCGGTAACGACGCCCTGCCATGCGTGCAGGCATGCGCGGGGGAAGGCGTACCTACGTATAGACGCCAGGCGCCGCAGCGGCTGCACCAACCACACGTTCGTTGCCTTTGCCTTGCGCAAGCGCCGCCAAGCGTGAACAGTGTCGTTCGGGAGAAAAGACGTGCTCGTATATAGCACCCGTCTTACACGTGTACGCGACGCAGCGTGTTCAATGGCATTTGTTTTTCTTTTCCCAACAGAACGGCTGTAGGTTGGTTCGAGGTGTATGAGGAATATAAGGCTCGCATGTTCGATCTAAATGTAGAGTGATGAAAAAAAAGATACATTTCGATTATATTCGTAAGACAACATGGGTGATCAGATTTATTGACACACGTGATTTACCGGGTGATAAATATAGTGCCTGTTACATATTATCTACAGACACACGTGTTCTACATAAAAAGTTGTAGTGATGAACCATTCAGTTAGGCTCATTGCAAATCACCAAATCATAGACTGAAGGGTTACAAATAATCGCAGCAACTGGAGCACTTAACATAAATATATACCGAGTACCACCCGGTAAATCAATCAATCGCTTTAAGAACATAATAACAGAACATATTGAACACAGCAAAATGTTGGATCGAATTATTCCATCGTTTACGAAAATTTTTGCGAGCAGCTACCGAAGCCTTTTGAACGTTCAAGTACATATGTCATAACATAAGGGGGAAGGAATTTCTGTTGGTTTACGGCGGATAAAAGGAGAGCTATTTCTTACAGAACTTGGCTATGAAGACTGAGTAGGTAAGCATCCGAAAAACCATTATTAAAAACGGAATACAAAATTGCGAATAATAGGGTCGTCGCTCTTTTGAGGGCAGCGAAAAAGCGGTATTTTCCGTAACGATTCAACGACGCCTACGAAAGTTCTACAAAGACATGGCCGTTGATAATCTCCGAGGAAAAGAGATCATGCAAACTGATTAATTCGTATATCACTGACCGAGAAACCAGATATAGTAGCAAAGTTCAATCGCTTCTTCACATCACATCACATGCTCATCAACTTACTGCACGCTCAAAGAATCTGCTCCAAGGTCTGCTTATTTGCCCACACTGTAAGAGGAAGATTTTATTAGAATAATGTTTGGTTTTCGTCTGAATCAGCTACCAGTAATCGATAAGGTAGCTGCTACCACTGTACGGATGAACTTTGAAGCTTTGTCAGAAATACTTTCCTTCATATTGAAGGAATTTTCTTAAGCGCATCAATTTCTGAGAAATTAAAAATGGCAATTTATAAGCCGTTCTTTAAGGCTGCAAAAAAGGGTGATATAGAAAGTCATAGACCAGTTTCTATTTTGCCTATACACTATTAGACATTACGAAAATTTATGATTGAACGCATGGGTCCTTCCAACAAAAAGTTTTGCTTCTAACACCCTGGAAATTTGGACTCGTTGCAAATCCCACCACTGTAACTTTATAAAAAAAGTTTAATGATGAAATATATTCGGCTCTAGACAAGAACCTGTTTTGCTGTGCTTTATGCTTAGACTTTACAAAAGCGTTTGAAACTGTGAACCGTACCATGTTATTACAAAAGCCATTTCGTTTAGGCCTTACGGGCCCTTCTTATGATGTGCTCCAGACTTACTGCAAGACAGGTCAAAGGTGGTTAAGGGAAACAGGGAAGTAATTAGCGGTAGGAAAGATAATACAGCTGGTGTGCCACAAGGGTCGGTGATGTGATGAATACCGTTGTTATTCACTTTATTTATGAATGTCTTTCCCTAAGGCATTTGTAAAGCCAATTTGTATGAGTATGCAGATGATAGGGTTCTATTAACACGCCCTATGTATAAGTTATGAAAGAGCTATAATTGGTCTCCAGAGTGCAATTCATAAGGCATTGCTATGGTTTGAGTAAAATTGATTAATTGGTAATGAAAGAAAAACCTAAGCTCTTTTGCTTTCGACGCCCTCAAAAAATACAAAAAAAAAATCACGTCACATGCACGGAGTGAATGATAAGTGGGGCGAAGCGTCCGTCAGCCCGTCCATGTTTCCGTCCATATATCCGTTCGTTCTCTCTTCCGTCCGCCCACGCGGCCGTCCGTGCGTCCATCCATGCCTCAGTCCGTCTGTCCATGCGTTCGTCCATGAGTCCATCTGTCCGTCCGTTTGTGCGTCCACCCGTCCGTCCGTCCGCGCGTCCGTCCATTTGTCCGTCCGTCTTCTAGTCTGTCCATTCGTTCGTGCGTCCATCTAGTGAACACTCTTAGTACCACCATCTCGCATCCCCTGTGGCACATACCCACTCCGAGCGTCCGTCCATCCGTCTGCTAATTTGTCCATCTGTCCACCCGTGCGTCTGTCCGTGCGTCAATCTAGTGAACAACCCTCCAAGAATCGTCATCATCCATCTCGCACTTCCTGTGGCACATACACACTCTAGAGCGGGTATGTGCTACCGGTGGCTACGTACGACGACAACGAAGCAAGAACAGGCCCACACCCTAAGGAGCTTCACCGCTAAAAATAGATATGCCAATTTTTCTTCCTACCGAGCATTGCAATTCATGCCCATGTACCACAGTATAAAATGTTGAGACGTCCAGATATTTTGGTGCAACTTTGCGCAGTAGTATGCCATTGCAACATCACATTGTATATGATGGATACTTGGACACAGCAAAGCGCAATCAAAGACGCGTTTAAAGGGACACTAAAGGCAATTATTCAATCGATGTGGATTGTTGAAATAGCGGTCCTGAAACCTTGTAGTGTTACTTCTGTGTCAAGGAAGGGCATATTGTGAAATAAAATCACGTTTTAGCCGTCCGCATCGGGTTAGCGCCCTTCAAATTACTCACCTCAAGAAGCGGACCAACGGGACCGACTCACTTCACTGTTGCCGTGCACAACGTTGCCCGGCTTTACTGCGCTAGCAGCAGACCGAAAGCAGCGGGAACCGCAGGAGCAACAACGGCCATTGATCAATATCCCGCCATTGGCTTCGAGATTGGAAACGTTTTTTTTTTTTTTTTCAACTGCAGCCCCGCTAGATGTCAACACCTGTTCCGTTTAGCCGAGAGTCGAGAGAAAGGCTTTGAGGTGGGGGAAATAAACAGAGAGGTGCATAGGTGGGTATGGTTTTCAACGAGACAGAATTCACTTCGATGGGTGGCTAGGTCATGAGGTGGGTTGGCGACCTGCAGGACGTTCAGTAGCTTTTTTAGGGGGCAAGCGGACCCTTCGGGGTGCAGGACAGCTAGTAACGAGAAAAACAACCAGGGAGACTCTTTGACAGGTGGTATGGACAGATACGATTCCAATGTGGCACCAGTATCAAAAATAGGTAGAGTCCGGGGCAGAAGTAGACGTAGCCACGAGCGCCGAGCTAATTCAGACATAGGGTATATTAACATGCAGGGTGGTAGGAACAGGCTGAAGTGGGAAAAGTTAGAAGAACAGCTAAGGGAGGAGAGGCCGATGGTATACGGTTTTGTAGAAACACATCTCAGGGACATGGAACAACCTCTTAACAATGCAGGCTACGAGTGGGAATATTGTAATAGAACAGAAGGCAGCAGAAAGGCGGGTGGTATTGGGGCATTCATTCATAAAAGTACAGACTGGCAAAGGGTCAAGCAGGAGTGCAAGGAACATTTATGGTTAAAAGGGAAAGTGGCAGGGCAAATGACACTCCTTGGTTTCGTGCACTTGTGGACGGGAACAAGGGCCAGAGAGGAAAACCAGGCAATGGTAGAGTGTATATCAAAGGACATTCAGGAGTTAGGAGGAGAGTACGAGATAATTATACTAGGAGATATGAATGCGCACATAAGAGATATAGATGGGTATACCGACCCGACAGGCAAAATGATCATGGATATGTGTGAAAGGCTTGATTTGATCATTTGCAGCAGTACCGAGAAGTGTGAAGGGCAAATAACATGGGAGGTAGGAAGGCTGCAGTCGACGATAGATTACGCACTATGTCACATAGGATGTATGGTAAGCTCAGGGGAATGCACACAGATGAAGGTGGCTCCAGAAGTCTGGGCAGTGATCATAAACGTATCAAGCTAAGTTTTGGAAGAGCAGTGAAAGTGGGAAGGAGACAAGATGAGCAACTACAGGAAAATTTTTATTCAGAAAGGCAAATCGAAATATCTATAGCCAGTAAAGAAATTGAAAAAGTAATCACTGAGGATAATAAAACAGTATCGACATACATGGATCTAATTAGACTGTTTGAGCTAGAGCTTGCTAAGGCACGTGACAAGTATTCCCGGTAAAGAAGACACAAACCCAAAAGATGGTGGGATGAGGAAGTTAAGAGAGCCATAGCAAAACGTCAGGAAGCCTCTAGAGACCACAGACATGCTAAGCAGCGGGGGGGAACCGACTGATGATGTTGAAAGAAAATGGGAAATCTTTCTAAGCTGTAGAAGGGATGCATCCCTGCTGATCAATGAAAAGATTTGAAGAAAGGGAGCCCAGTGGCTGGCAGAAGTACATAAAAAAGATATAAAGGCAGCTGGAAATTTTGGAACCATCTGAACTCCCTAAGAAATGAGACGAGCCTAGAGCAGAGGATTATAACAACAGCTCAAGGTGCTAGGCTACAAGGGGATGAAGCTATTGAATATATAAGAACAAGGGTGACAGAAAAATTTCAACAAAGAAGTGCTTTATGCACCACAATAGACAAGGATGAATCAAGTGGCGCAATGGCTCCATTTTCACAACGAGAGTGGGAAAGGGCTGAGAAAAGTGTTCCTAGTAGTACATCAACAGGCCCAGATGGCATTCCAATTATGCTGATAAAGACATTAGGTCTGATGTCTAAGCAGGCTTTGAGAGAGGCAGTGAGCAAAATGATAATCCATGGAGAAGTTCCCGATGGATGGAAACTTAGCAGGATGAGCATGATCTATAAAGGAAAGGGGGACAAAAGCTGACATAAACAACTACCGTCCTATAACAGTGACATCTGCAGTGGTCTACAGGCTGGCGATGCAGATAAAGGAAAGACTGCAGGCAAGGATAGAGGATGAGGGGGTACTGCAGAATGGGATTCGGAAACACAGGAGGTTGGAAGATAATCTGTTCTCACTGGCGCAGTGCATCGAAATAGCAGAAAAGGAACACAGGCCCCTGTGGCTAGCATTTTTGGATATCAAGGGAGCGTACAAATGCGTGGTTCAAGAGGAATTGTGGGGAATACTGGACACACTAGGCGTGGAAGATGTAGTCACTAATCTTTTAAATGATATCTATAAAGGTAACATGGTAATTATAAAGTGGAAAAAACAGGTATCCAAGCCTTCAGAGGTAAAACAGGGGCTTAGGCAGGGGTGTCCCCTGTCACCCTTATTATTCATAATGTACCTACAAGGATTAGAAGCTAAATTAGAGGGAAGTGGACTGGGCTTCAACCTCTCTTTCATCAAACAAGCAAAACTCATTGAACAGGCATTACCAGCATTGATGTACGCAGATGATATAGTGCTAATGGCCGACAACAAGGAAGATTTGCAGAGATTGGTGGACATCTGCGATAATGAGAGAGATAGGTTAGATTTCAGATTCAGTAAGGAAAAATCAGCAGTCATGATTTTTAATGACAATGAAGGTAGTGAGCTTAGAATACAGGAGATCATGCTAGAAATCACAGATAAATACAAATATCTTGGCGTATGGATAAGCAATGGAGCCGAGTACTTAAGGGAACACGAAATATACACTAAACTAAAGGTAACAGGTAAAGGAACACGACAAAAGGTAACAGCAATGCAGTGGTAATGAAAAACAGGGCACTGTGGAATTACAATAGGTATGATGTTGTGAGAGGAATATGAAAAGGGGTCATGGTTCCTGGTCTGACGTTCGGCAATGCGGTCTTGTGCATGAGATCAGAAGTTCAAGCAAGATTAGAAATTAAGCAACGTGGAATAGGTAGGCTTGCCTTAGGAGCTCACGGGACTACACCAAATCAGGGAGTACAAGGTGATATGGGATGGACATCATTTGAGGGCAGGGAAGCTAGCAGCAAGATAAAATTTGAGAATCGATTGAGAGAAATGGGGGAGGAGCGTTGGGCTAGGAAGGTATTCAGCTACTTGTACATGAAGAATGTCGATACAAAATGGTGGAAGCGAACCAGAAAATTGACTGGTAAATACTTGGAAAACAGCAGGGGGCCAAACGAAAAAGAATTATTGGTTAAGGAGAAGGTGAAGGAAGCTGAGACAAATATGTGGAGAATTGGCATGATTAAAAAGTCCGCACTAGAGATCTATCGAACTTTTAAGCAGGAAATTGCTGAGGAAAGGATCTATGATGATGCTCGGGGTAGTTCTCTACTGTTTGAGGCCAGGACGGGAGTATTGCAAACCAAGACATATCGGGCCAAATGCGAAGGGGTAGACACGATATGCAGTGCGTGTGGCGAGGAAGAAGAAACTGCCGAACACTTGATAATGTTCTGTAAAGGGCTTCACCCTATAGTTCAGGATGATGGCACAGAGTTTTTAAAGCACTGGGGTTTAGGGACAGTGAGGGCAAAATATACTTTAAGTGGGTAGAATTAACTAGAAAGAGGTTATCTGATTGGTGGCTAAAGTCAAGGCACGTGTGAAAATTAAACCGTTCACTGCAAAATACGAATCCTCAACATCACTATTTAAGGGAAAAAATAAATCTAGTTTTTGGTTCATTAAGGATTACGGCTTGCTGGTGCTAGCCACCGCTTGATCTAAAGGGTACAACCATATCCATCCATCCATCCATCCAGCCACGCGAAAATTGAATTTATGAACCACTCGTGCCATTTTCTCCATAGTAACATCCAGCGGTTCTTTTTTCCATAAATCAAACAGAAAAAAACAAGCAGCATTTCATTGCGTCTCTTATAGCACGGAAGGCTGCTCATTTAGTGCAGTTGGATCGATTACTAGTCAATAATTGTAGGGGGCCCGTCTGATGTCATCGGGATCATTTTGAAAATGTCCTGCTGCGGCGCTTGTGTTCTTGTGCATTTACCTGCAATTACTCGGAGGGCACTGTTGTTGATAAAATTGTCGTTTTAGATGTTGTCATACATTGAGCTTTCACTCTGACGTAAAATGTTATTTGACTTTAGTGTCCCTTTACGCTGCCCAACAGCTCTCACCGTGTAACATCATCTGTTTTCCTACCATTCGGCACTTCATAAATTGTACAGGACGTAAGAATGCGCTTGTTGGTGGTGAGACATGGTGAAAATTGTGGCGCACAAAGAGAGAGAGAGAGAGAGAGACACGGAAAAAGAAACTTATCCCGACGTCCTACATGTATCTGTGTTCATTTCGTTTTTTTTTTTGGGGGGGGGGGGGGAGGGCTCAAGTTTTGGTACGTTCAGAAACTTCATATTTATTTGTTTATCTACATAAAGCTGACCAGTATAGTGTGTAGCTCACTGCCTGCTCGCATTTCTAATTTGTTAACCGAATATGAGCATTGTTCTTTATTTCCGTGAGTATACGGTATAAAGAAGCTGACGTTCTTACTAAGACGTCTTTGCTGTCTACTTTGCATGCCGCAACCATGAGCAAAAAAAAAAAAACTTTCTCTGAGAAAGATTACCCTAATGCAACTAGGCTCCCTTCGTCTCGACCATTGCTCTTAACAAAAGGCGGCGAAACACCGTCCCAGGCGACTTGTCCGTATACGCATCTGCCGGGAACTCGAACACTCACGCATAAACGGTGCGCAGGCAGGCAGGCAGCTCGCGGCAATTGAATTTGACATGAGCATTCAGCGGGTGACAGCGCAGCTCGCAAGTGAAATTGAAGCTTGGCACGCACAGAGGTCTCGATGGAGGAGCGCGGGAGACGCGGCAGGCTATACCGTGCGTCTCGTCGAACCGGAAACGGCGAACGCAAGCTGCTTCAGCTGCAGCTTCTTTCGTTGTGTACTTTCCATCCGAGCATGCGTACGAATTAATGCCGGAAGCTGCCATCTATGAAGGCTCATTATCAACACGAGCGGAGACAATCTTCTCGCAGATCGTACGCCAGGCCGGCCTGTAATGCCTGTTCGTACCTCGCGCTCGCCTAAGCTCACGCAGTGAATTTAAAGGTCGCGACCTCTGCAGAAAACTTGCGAGCAAAGAAGCCGAAGTCGTAGAAATGACGTTACGGCGCCGTATTCTTTTAACCAGCCACAAAGTATAGTAATTAAGAAAGATGAAGCCCTACGTTGATGTCGTTTTTTTACTGGACCAGTAGCGCCATCATAACGAGACACGCTAAGATATATTCACAGGTGCAAACGCTATAGGGCCTTGTATTTCTCATATGTGAGAGTTCTATTGCTCAAAGTATATGATCAGAAAGCCATGGTACATTCAATGCTGAAGTAATACACATCGTTTAGTCAGCTTATGACACATTATGATGATGAATATGGTGGTGTGATGATGACAATGATCACGACGTGGAGGTGGACCTGTTGCAGTCGCGTTGTGTGCTTGATGAGATCACGAAGAGGAGAATGATGCTATTGCATACAGTTAAGTTACTGTTGCTGGATACGGACAAGAATAGTGTTAGTTCGGTTTTGTAACGTTGGCGACATTGAAAGATGAGCGGGAGTGCCTTCTTTTGGCCACTTTTCTAGCCAACGAAGAAAAATTGTTCAGTGGTCAAAAACAAGAAAAAAAAAACCAGGAACAAAATTATGTAAGAGATACATAGAGAAGACACGCATTTTGTCGGAGTGCTTATCAGCTTAATTTTGTCGCTGTTCAGCTCGATTACTGCTTCGTCGGGCTGCTGCCTTCCAACTGAAACACTGCGCATGTACTTGCATGTGGCGTAGTTATGGTTTTACGACCACGCGATGCTTGCAGACACTCATATTCATGCGCGACGCATTAAATGAAGGTTAGTCACCTTTTTTTATTACAGTGACCTATAGAAGAAGGAGAGGGTTCGATCTCAAACGTGGATTGTTGGCACCGTCGTTATCGCCTAGTTTTCACGTGGCGCTATGCACCGTCAACTCGAGTCAACGAAGACTCCAAACATAGGCGTCTTTTCCTCTTCGTAACCATTGCTATTACTCATAAAGTGCAGATGATTGCTCCGTGAGTAAATCGGTCTGCAAGACCAACACTCATTCCTTCTTCACAGCCCTCGTCCGCGAAACTCGAACGCTTTTTACGACGCACGCGCATTACCAGTGGCGCACATGCGTGCGTAAAGAGGGAAACAACGAAATACAACCAGAAAAAAAAAGCCAAAAAAAAACAAACAAACGAAGCCGTCGTTTCGTGGGTTCGCGTAATGGGAAGGGTTGACGATGGCAAGTCGAGGCATTGAAAGATGGGCGGTAGTGGTAGGCGCTGCTTTCTTTATTGTTGCCGGACAACCGACCACTGTTTTCTGGCGGCCGCGATGTGTGCCGTGGTCGCGCCTGGCGAGCACGCTAGCGCCAGTGTCCTCTCTATCGTGCGGCGCTTCCTGTTCGTCCTCGATAGACATCTTAATGTGGGGCCTTCTGCGTCCGTCTTCGAGGCTCCCATAAACACACCACGCGCTGTTGCCTGCCCTTCATGCATCGTGGCGTGCGCGAGAGACGTTGTTGACGCCAGGGGGCGCAACGCGAAAACAGGTGCTCATGCACTCCACGGCAATCTCCTTGTT
The DNA here is from genome assembly GCF_013339725.1 of Rhipicephalus microplus. NCBI lineage: Eukaryota > Metazoa > Arthropoda > Arachnida > Ixodida > Ixodidae > Rhipicephalus > Rhipicephalus microplus. Next base: position 125,407,913 of record NC_051165.1, read on the forward strand.
TGTTCTTTTCGTTTCGTGCAACTCGCAAAAAAACCACCATATCCACAGATTGAATAATGATGAGTGGGGCGAAGCTTCGGAGCGTTTATTGGTAAACCTTGAATCGTCCGTCCGTCCATCCGTCCATCCGTTCACCTGTCTGTCTGTCTGTCTGTCTGTCTGTCTGTCTGTCTGTCTGTCTGTCTGTCTGTCTGTCTGTCTGTCTTTCTGCTTGTCTGTCTGTCTGTCTGTCTGTCTGTCTGTCTGTCTGTCTGTCTGTCTGTCTGTCTGTCTGTCTGTCTGTCTGTCTAGTGAACACTCCAAGTGTACCGCCATCTCGCATCTTTTCATCATATGTTAATCATATTTAAGTACCGCCGTCTAGCAGACATTCCAAGAACTAAACGAGAGGTGGCTACTTGCTGTATACACAGATCGAGGGCGCATGACCCGCGGCTTAAGGAGCTTCGCTAATAAAACACCAAGCTCTAGTCACCAGTGCCTGTTGCATCTGGCTATTAAGTGGACTGAACAAGGACCTTGTGTACGTATTGTTAGATCAATGTACTTTTATGACAGTCCATGCTTTTTATAACTGCATGCCATTTTCAATCCTTTCCAAAATTCCAAGCGAAGGCGTCTAAAGTATTATCGCAATTCGGATGCAGTCTAGCAGTTTAAATGTGGCATGACGATGTGCGCTTTTGCTCCGACTTGGACGTCTGCATTGATATCATCGTCTTGATCCAATGATATAATTAACGTCAGAGAGATTAGTATTCTACCATCAGATAATACAGTTTACGGTAATATGACCAATACTGTGTACTGTGTAGCATCGTACATGTCCAATACTGTCCAATATGACCAATACTGTGTAGCATCGTACATGTTAATGGGAAGCGAGTCTCGAATACCGTGAAATGACGTTCACAGCTATACAGAATCAATGTGCCAACTATAGGAAGGACAACCTTTATCTCAGAGCTAAGGCCGATGAAACTATCTTAGATTGTTGGCCGTAGTTAGTGTTTATCAGGCACATAAAAGATGGCGCTTTCAGTATGCAATTAGGGTACTTGAATAATAACATGGGCAAACTTTTAATGGGATTATACGCCCGAGCTGTCTTGGCAATTGAAGCACCACTTGGAGCAAACAGGGTACAAAACTCCGAACTCCATATATGTAGCCCTTACAACGGATTGCATGATATGACGGCAATCAGAGCCACACTGGCTCGTTACACGTACTAGCGACTACACATGGGTAGTAATTTTTATCAGACATTGGCGGCTGACGTCACGTCAACTGAACCATGACGTCAGAGACCATTTCCTGCTATATAATGAGCTCGCGCCAAATCGTTCCTTTTGCGGCATGTACAATTCTTCAGGATAAGCCGCAGTTTGAAGCCATTTCAAGGTACACTGCATATATGTTTGCGCAGCATGCAACACTATGATCTTATTGAGGTAAAGTATACATGTCGAAGTGATTTAACGAAAGTGCAGTATTGAACGAGAAATACTAAAGGAAGAGCTTACGTGACGCCATGTCTCTTGTATCGTATTAAAGGAAACTTGTATGCCTATGAAGCAATTTAGCGTGTACATATTCTGTGCCGTGATGCAACCAAGGCACAAAGCTGTCTAATCCATGAACCCCATGGATGATACAATAAAAAGAAAACATTTCATTCGCAATGTCGCTTCAGCGATTTCCTCGTTGGTTGCGCGAAGGTATACATCAGCATTGGATTTGCCACACTGCACCAAATAACTACTGCGCAACCGCTGAACTTGAGCTTGACTCGTAAGCTTGCTTTCTTCCGCATCACATCTGTGATCATTTGTTGTATAAAAAAATTGAAAAGACTGAGTACAACGCTTCGCAACATGCTTAGGCGTTAAATTGTCCGGATTCTTCTGACACTCACGACCTCTTTTCACAAGGACGCTTCTGCAGTGAAAGTCCACCTTCTCCGCGTTTCTCTGCTGGTGTAGAACATTCGCTCGCTAATCCGAGTTTCCCTGTCCTCGTGATGAGAGAGTTTACAGTTTAGTTTTACCACGCACTCGGTGCAAAGCGCTTTTAAATGTCGCATTCACTTTCGCAGCGCACATTGGAAAGAAACTCCCGGGGCCACAACATTAATGTGTGGACGGACTGTCAGCGAAGCTATATTTCAGTTCCTGCTGTAGACACCCCTCTGCCCCTTTCCCACTCGTTGTTCCGGTTTAATGAGGTGAAAGCGGGGACATTCTTGTTCGGGCACATAATGTTTGTCCGTATTGGCTGCTCTTTCTCGATCTCGCTTTCATTTGTGTTGCTGCTGTTGACGCCTCTCCGCTTGTTTCTCCGACAAGAGCGCACTACACCCTCTCGATTTCTCTGATTTCTTCAACATGATGCAGCAACGTCACCACACAACGCTGAGACGAGCACCTCAGCCAGGTTCTTCCCTCTTCTTCATGATCCTCTGGCATAAACGGGCTGCGCCGTCCCACAATCTTCATTGAAAGAAAGAATGAAATCAAGTTTATTTACAATTCGTCTTACAGATAGAAAATTCCTGCCACTATAGGGACCGACAGCGACCCACCATATATAGTCAGGGGGCCGTGACTTGGAATAAGAGAGCAGTCCGCCTCTTCAAGGTGAAACTTTATTTGGCCAAACTTGTGGTCGGTCAGATCATAGAAACACTCTGGCACTGATAGTGGCGAACAGCAGAGCACCGGCCGTTGATAAATCATAGTCATCGTTGGGAGCGCCGTCTTTTTTTTTTTTGTACATCACGTGTCGAACTTTCCAGCCTTATCAGTGGTGGTCGCGCATGTTCTGGAATAAGCTTAGGCGTTCGCATCATGCGCGCAACCTTAACAAAACGATCTACTACAGTCCTGAACCTTCTTGAAAACTGCAGGCACGGTTTGCGCTGAGAATTACAGTAAGTCTTTGTGGGCGAAAACAAAATGCAGCAGAAGTGAAATGTGCAAAACGCCTGGCATTATGCACCTGGGAGCGCATGAGCTCATAGGCGTGGACAGCTTCGGTGAAAAGTTACCTTTGGTGTGCTCTCCGCAACGGCAAACGAACGGACTCGCGTGGATCAGCTATGATATAGTGAGCTTCCGGTGCCTGTCAGGGAGGCGACTGTTGAAGGCGCCTATAGTTTGAGCCAACCGCCACCATGGCACTACGAGTCGTGCCAGGGTTGCCGTTGGGTAGATCTTGAAAAGGAGCCAGACTTCAAGTAAAAGTAACCAAAGTAGCTATGCCATTTAACTTAAATACTCAATTTGTAGTCAAAAAGTAGAAATGCGTTATCATTTCTAAAGTTTCCATTTTTATATGGTGAATATGATTTTAAATACGCGAAAACCGTTCGAAATAAGGGCACAGCTTATTTCCATGTTGCTTGGTTTTGAAACCGTAGATAACTTGTAAAAGTGAATTTTTTTATTTATATAACCTCATGGCCAAGAACATTACATTAGAATGTGGAAATAACACAAACGAAAAATTGGCCCCCATCCCATTATGCTAATGTCCTGCGAAGTTGTGTGAAACGCCGCACATACTGATGGGAGGGAGTGTATATTTTACTACTGCATTAAAGAAATAGTTGTGATAATCACTTTGTGGTCGCCGTGGTAGACCTTAATTGGTTCCGCGACAACCTTCAGCGAGAAGAATTAGTTTCTTTCTTCGAGCACTGCATACATGCGTTTCTCGTGGTATCTTTAATTTATGTGGTATACCCTTGTAAATCTTAAAATGTACTGTAATAGTTGCTATAGACGGGTCTCCCCTTTATATATGAAAGCGGCAAACGCACTCGGGATGATGGGAGGGCCTTTTGACGTCGTTAGAAGCCTCCGTGTGCAGTGCAAAGCAGTCGCAACCTAGAACTGGTGAGAGAATGTCCCGATCGTTCATATAGGTGTCTTGTCACCCACCACGTGGTCTTGATACTCGTTTTGTGGTTCTCTCTTTTTTGAAACGAAATCATTTGACTTCATTGTTAAAGGGCCACTAAACCACCTGGAGGTCGAAATTAAATTGTGGCACTGCAGTTGTCGGGGGCGCTTTCAGTTTCATTCATCCTTCAGAGGTTTCAGAACGATGCGGGTTGTTGCGTACCCGTGTAATTCAGCTCGGATGGAGCCACGGTCTCTGATCACAAGCCTTCTCCTCCACCTCGAGGTACATCGTGGGAAACGTGGTGGTGGATTCGGAAGCTCACACGGCTAAGTAGGAGGGAAGCCGTCGGGAGAAGTCCGACCAGCACCGTATACGTATAGTTCCCCCTGCCACTGCTTTGCAGTTTTAGCTGACGGCCAGTCAGTCAGTCAATGAACTTTATTTACAAATTGTCCTGAGGAGCCGATTCCCCTCAAGGGGGAGGGTCGGCTGCGGGCCGCACCCACGTGGGGACAGGAAGAGCGAGCCCCTCCGCCAAATTGCGGGCCCTCTGGACAGCCCGGATTTGGACCTCTCGGTCCGAGCTGGTAATTGCCGTCCTCCAGGCAGCTTCTGTGCTGAGAGGCTCGCCATCGCGCAGCGCCGCGCATTGCCAGAGCATGTGGGGTAACGTGCAACGTCTCTCTTCGCAATGAGGGCATTGCGGCTTTATGCTGTCGATAAACTTGCAGTACACTAAAGGCGACGGGTAAGTACCCGTTTGCAGCATTCTTAAAGTGACTGACTGAGCCCTAGAGAGTTGCGGGTGCGGGAGCGGAAAGCTACGCCTGGCCAATTGATAATTTTCGCAAATTTCGTTAAAGGTGAGGAGCGAATCAAGCTGCCGGATGCCATCCCCAAAATTAGATGCCGATTGCCCGTCACGGTGGGACAGTTCGCGTGCTCGGGCATGGGCAAGCTCATTCGCATTGGGGATAACAGGGTGGACATCCTTGCCCATGTGGGCAGGAAACCAGGTGATGTGGCCGTCGATTTCCGTGCAATGTGGTCTTTTGGTAAGAAGATGGGCCGCCTGCTCACAGACTGACCCGGTCATGAACGCTCGTGCAGCAGCTCGAGAATCAGTGAAAATGCGCGTGCGCAAGGGAATCGCCACGGCCATTGCTATAGCAGCCTGCTCTGCCCTAGCCGGCGTGGTATCTCGAAGAGATGCTGCTGTGAGGATTTTACCGCGAAGGTCAGTGACCACAGCCACGAAATTGGATGTGCCGGGATACTGTGCTGCGTCAACGAACGCCACAAGTTCAGGGGTGGCAGCGGTGGAACTGAGGAGCGACCTAGCTCTAGCGGCCCGGCGGCCGACATTGTAGAGAGGGTGAACATTTCTAGGAATTTGTGAGACCGTAATCTGCGCCCTCAATTTGGGTGGAAGCTGTATCTTTTTGTCTGCTACCATAGTTGGTTCGCAGCCCAGAAACTCCAGGATGCGTCTCCCAGCTTTGGAAGAGGACAGTCGTGCAGCTTGTGCTGTTTGTTGCGCTTCTGCAATCTCACTAAATGTATTATGCATACCAAGAGCCTTGAGCTTTTCCTCATTTGTGTTGTTTGGAAGGCCCAAGACCCTCTTAATGCACTTTCGAATAATCGCATCCAGTTTCCCTTGTTCTTTTCTTTCCCACCTATGCGCTGCGGCAATGTAATTAATGTGACTCATAAGAAAGGCATGGAAAAGCCTCATGAGGTTGGCCTCACAAAGCCCTCCACGCCTGCTAGACACCCGAAGTATAAGCTTGACCATGCTCTCCGCCTTTGCCGCAATACGAGCCAGAGTATGAGAGTTACTTCCGTGCTCCTCCAGGAACATGCCTAATATCCGAATTTTATCGACACGGGGGATGGCCTGCCCTGACCGTGTGTGAATTTCGATCCTGATCTCTTCCGGCGGAAATGGAATAGTGGTGAACTTGCGTTTCTCCGGCTGTGTGTACAGGAGGAGCTCCGACTTGGCGGTCGACAAGTGCAGCCCCGTGCTATCCAAAAACTCCTCCGTGCACCTGAGGGCCTGCTGGAGGGACTCCTCAACGTCTCCGTCCCTACCCCAGTGCACCATATAGTAATATCGTCCACATACAGCGCATGCCTGATGCGGTCGATACGAGAGAGTTCGAGCGAGGGTTTCCTCATCGCGATATTAAAAATTAGCGGCGAAATGACCGATCCTCGAGGAGTTCCCCTAGGTCCAAGGTGAAATTCCTTGGAGCAGAGGTCCCCGAGCCGAATGGTGGCAACGCGATCCCTGAGAAAAGAGCGGACGAACCCGTAAAAGCGGGCCCCCAATCCCAACTCAGAGATCGAATCCAGTATGTGAGGATGTGAGATATTATCGAAAGCTTTCTCCAGATCGAGTGCAAGAATCCCTTGGACATCTCTGGTGTCTATGTCGAGAATTTGATGTTTAATCATTTTCATAACGTCCTGCGTAGAGAGCGCGGGACGAAAGCCAATGAGATTGAAAGGGAAGAGCTCGTTTTGTTCAAAGTGATGGGAGATTCGGTTAAGGATTGCATGTTCCGCGACCTCACCCACGCAAGACGTGAGCGAGATCGGTCGGAGCGTGCCGAGCCCGAGAGGTTTACCAGGCTTGGGAATGAGGACGACAGAGGCCGTTCGCCACTCCTTCGGCACCTGCCCCGACTCCCAAACCTGGTTGACCTCGTCAGTTAGTAGCTCAATGGATCTATCGTCCAGATTTTTAAGTAGCCTGTTAGTGATACCATCCGGCCCAGGAGCCGATTTTCCATTGAGATCAAAAATGACCGCCCTGATCTCTGCCGTGTTGAAGGGGGAGTCCAGCTCCGCATCCTCCAGACCAGAGAAATCCGGGTAGTCTGCATCCGTGGTAGCCCCCAGGGGGAGGTACCTATCCGCCAGCTGTTGTAAGATTTGATCATTGGAGAGCCCAGCAGACCTCTCCTTGTGAATGAGCCGATCAACAGTGTGTTTCTGATTAGCTTTAGTTTGCTTATCTCCCAGGAGGTGCTTGAGAATGTTCCATTTCGCCCCTGACCGCATCTGCCCATCGACAGCGTTACAGACCTCATCCCATTGTTGTCTGGCCAGGGTTTGGCTGTACGATTCAATCTCCTGTTTGAGCAGAGCAATTTTCTTTCTGAGCCGCCTGTTGAGTCGCTGCGTACGCCATCTGTTAAGTAAGGAGTTTTTGGCTTCAAGGAGCCTCGCTAGGCGGCTGTCCATGCGTTACGTTTTAAGATCCGTCTCCACCACCTTAGTGGCAGCTTTAACATCTGCCTTAAGACACTCAAGTAGCTGGCCAAGGTCATCGTACTCTTTTTCATCGCTTTGTCTGAGTTCCCGAAAGGCATCCCAATCAACAATTTTGAAAACCCGCGGCGGCGGTGCTTTAACATCGAGGGAGATAGACGCGATGAAATGGTCGCTTCCCAAGTTCTCATGCAAGTTCTGCCAGAAAGGGCACTCGACGTTCCTGACAAAAGCCAGGTGCGGCGTGGTGTCCCTTGCTACAGAATTGCCGAGACGTGTGGGAAAGTTGTGATCAGTAACTAGTAACATATTGAGATTGGTAGTATGCTGCAGAAGCGCCCGCCCCTTAGCCGTATTATTGATATAGCCCCATGTCTGATGTTGCGCATTGAAGTCGCCAGCAACTGTCAACGGAGCCGAGCCCGCGATTTTGGAGGCTTTGCAGAGAAGCGCATTAAAAGTCTCCCGAGTATCAGATGGTGAGCTATAAACGTTGAGAATGAATAGGTGCTCCTTAAGCCGAGAGTTTGGGATTAACTCAATGAGTATGTGTTCCACCTTTAGGTCTGGACGTACATCGCGAACCTCAAAGAAGAACTCTTTGGATATGAGGGTGGCGACCCCGGGTTTTCCTTCCCCCCAGCAGGCCACGGAGCGATAACCCCGGAGGGCCACCTCTCCTTTAAGGGTCTCCTGGAGGAGTATTACGGCTGGCTTATTCTCCTGTGAGCTGACGAACTGCTGCAAGACTGCCTTCTTCCTGTGGAAGCTCGCGCAATACCATTGCCAAATGACAAATGTTTTATTTAGCTTCGCCATGATTGCTACTTAGGTTTTGCTCCACCACCACCACCCTTGCAGAAAGGGACTGGATGACAGAGCTGACACCAGCGATGGCCTCCTTAATTTCATGGACCACCCCCATAATTTCCTGTTTAAAGTCACTGAACTCCTTCTCGATATCTACCGGAGGGTCAGCGGCTTTTCGCTTACCGCCTCTAGGTTGTGCCTCGGCCTGCTGCACTTTCACCGCCCCTTCCGGCGTGCGTTCGCGCTGCCTAAGCTCCTCAACTAATGCTTTAATCTCCTGAAGCTCACTCCTCAGAGTTGCATTCTCACGCTCTAGCTGCTGTATTCTAGCCGTAGCTTGCTCTGGCAACTGGCGCTGCACGATAGTGCGAGACTCACGTTTTGGGCCCACTCGTTCAGCCCAGGTAGGTTCCTGCTGAATCCGGGCACAGGAGGCAGACCTATCCCTCGAGCGAGAGCGGTGACCCGCACCCCGCCCAGGGTTATCAAGGCCACCCCCCTGGTTGAACCCAAGCCCGGGAGCTTGCTGTGGCACGAACTCCGCGCGCTGCTTGTTTGCTTTTCTCCGTCGTCGCCTTCTACGCCGAACGATGTAGGGAACCTGGTACCTGCTTTGGCAGGCCCGCTCCGCCGTCGGATGCGCTCCTCCACAGATGGAACACTTCGGCTGGCACGTATGATTTTCAGGGGGCGATGAGACCCCACAGTCCGGGCAGGTGATGACTGTAGGAGTGGGACAAACGTCCGAGCGATGTCCCAGCTTTCCGCAGGTTCGACAGGCGTCGATTTCTCGTCGGTAGAGCGTGCACCGGATCAGGTTCATCCCACACATGACGTAGTTTGGAACTTTCATACCGTCAAACAGGACGATCACCGTGGGCGTTTTCTTGATGCGCCGTACTCCAAGAACCTTCGGATTTCTTGCGTGCACGAAGAGCTCACCAAGCCGGTCATCAGAGAGCTCAGGGTCGATTCCGCGAACAACTCCTCTGCACGTATCCCCGGGTGGCGTCACGTAAGTAGAGACTTCATGGAGCGTTTCTCCCACTCGAATTTGCTTCACTTTAGCGTAGGCTTCTGCGTTCCTAGCGTGTGGCGTGCTGATCACAAAAATGTTCTGCATTTCATTGGCACAAACAATATCTTCCTCAGCCTGCGGCGGGCCGAGACAAGCAGCCATCACCAAAGCTTGGGTAACCTTGATTCCACTGACCTTGCGCACATCCATGCCTCCCTTGGGACGTACGACAACCCGGTAGTGATCTTTAGGCAATCGCGGCAGGCGCGACGCGGCGATGAGCTTGTTTATCGGCCCCTTCGGGTGCGCTGGACGGGCGGCACGATGACCGGCACTGGGGCCAGGGCTGTCGCCGGGCGTAAAATCCTGACGCTGCTTCTTCCGAGAGTGGGCAACAATCCATCCGGAGGCTTCATCCTCCTGCCTGGAGATTTCTTCGCCGAAGACCATCTCCTCGAGCGGCATCCTCGAAGCGTCTCGCTCGGCAGGCCGAGCTGAGCGCCAGCGTGGCACCGGGTGAAACACCCAAATAAAAGTTCGAAAGCTTGACCTACCAGCAAAAGTCGGGTATCCACTCGATCCTTGAAAGAAACTGGATCAGATGAGTCGAAAAACCGAGGTCGATTGGCAAATTTGCGGTCAAAAACATTTAAAAAAGCAGGAGCCGATGCGAGCGCGTCCGGCTCGCGTCTAGCAAGCGGCGTTCCCCTTAGCTGACGGCGCACGTATCACGGAGTTTTTCTGCAGCCCCAACATGCCTTGATTATTTCGAACGGGCCTTTCACAAAGGAAGTCACCACCGACCGGCAGCGGTATTAGGTCAGGCTGGTGCTCAGTAAACATCTGCTCAGAGCATGTGCGAGTCTCCGTGGGGCTCCATGACCCAATCGAAAACTCGCAGGGTTCTTTGAACTGCATTCACCTTATAAGGTGGCTCGACGTCGAAAGTCATTTCCTTCTCAATGTATAAAGGAGCAGACCAAACGAGCGCCGATTCATGTACCAATTTCAAGCGCCGTCTTCGGAGGCTGCGCATCATATATCGTCGTTTAGGGACGTAAAACCCCAGTTGTAATTAATGTGATAGTGTTAAAGAGCTCGTTTAGCCGGAATCCCGTTGTCGGTGGGAGTGAGCGAGAAATCACCTTTGCGTGACTGAAAAATTGAGAAAGATGCAAATAAAATAAATGATAATATTCTGGATCTGAGTGGGGTTCGAGCCCGGGTCGGTAACTGAAGCAATGCTGCAGTGACCGAGCTTGTCGCGGTCTTGTAGAGCAAGACGAACCCACCAACGCTGCTGGCGTTGACTGTTTCAAATGCGAAGGATTTCTTTATCTATCTATCTATCTATCTATCTATCTATCTATCTATCTATCTATCTATCTATCTATCTATCTATCTATCTATCTATCTATCTATCTATCTATCTATCTATCTATCTATCTGTCTGTCTGTCTGTCTGTCTGTCTGTCTGTCTGTCTGTCTGTCTGTCTGTCTGTCTGTCTGTCTGTCCACCTACGACTTTTAGCTCTCCTGGCCGTTTCAATAATGCTATCGATACCAAACATGGTATGGCATAACATGACGGTGTGAAGAACATGTTTGACTGGTCATAACATAAAAATCATGATATATGTCATGAATGTCATTATACATTATTGCATGGTCCTGCACCTCTTGCGGTATATTTCATTCACATGGCATGTTGCAAAACTGGTATGGTACAGCATGACTACATGGAGAACACAAGCGACAGACCCTAGCATGAAAATCATGAGATGCGCGTCATGTAACAACATGACTACATGCAACGCTCATTATGCGCTCGCGGCTGTTTCACTAGCTTCACATATACCGAATTCGGTATTACGTAACGCGAATGGACGACATAGGTAAATGACAAATCTAAACATAATAATCATCACATGCGGGTCATGTAACAGCATGACTACATGCCACACTGATGATGTGCTCGTGACCGTTTCGCTATTTTCACATATGCCAAATTTGGTATTACGTGACGCCAATAAATGACGAAGTTATGTGACTGGTGCAAACATGATAATCATGAGATGCGTGTCATGTGAGAGCATGACTACATGCCACAGTCAAGGCGCCAATACATTTCGACGTGACGCGGTGCGCGTGATCACCGGCGTTCATTTCGTCGCGTCACGCCGGCGTTGCCACGCCAGGCACCGGTCTGGCCATATACACGCAGGCGCGCACCGGGCTGCATTGCTTTGACGCATGCGCGTTTCAGCGCATCTGGCGTCCCTCCGTCACGAAAAGAGGGAGACGCAGTGTTGTCTGGGTAACGCATCGGCGCGAAATGCAGCACGTCGAATTTCGCACCGGTTGCCGTCGGGCCGCGCCGATGGACGCTGGCCGTGCCTGGCATCAGGCTATATTATGCTCTGGTTTTGCTAACGTACAACGTCGCTGTATACCTAGCCTGCGCGCGCGTCAACGCTGCATTGGTGTATATTGGGCCCTTTATGATGCACTCGCGGCAGTTTTGCTAGCTCCACATATACCGAATTTGGTGATACGTGAAGTCATTGGATGACAAAATATATGACTGGTGCAAACATGATAATCCTGACACGCGCGTCATGTAAGAACATGACAACATACCACGTTCATAGCGTGCTCGCGGCTGTTTCGTTAGCTCCACATACTAAATTTGGTATCACGTGACGTTAATAGAAGAGGAAGGTAAACGACGCATCCTAACATGATAATCATGACACGGAATTCATGCACAGTATCATTTACCTCAACTTCGTAACATCGTGCTGATTTTAAAGTAACAATATGAACATTTCTCAATCGTGCTTCGTAAAATCATCGATTCCCACTGTACGTGGGATCTGCCAATTTTTTTATCTGATCTTGGTGCATTGGAAGACAGCGGCTTGCCAGCAAAGTAAGCAGCACTGCTTCTTTTTCCTTCCTGCGTACGAGAATCGCCGAAGTCTACATGAACGGGTAGCTTCAGGGGCGTTAGCATGCCTCGACAACAACCGGGTGACAGCGCATTCATCCCGCGTTCGACGCTATATATGTTTCGCCGACCGGAGAATTCCGCTCACTGTAGAAAGAAGGTTATTCAGTATGAACTGTGCAATAATGAGGCTGTTCCGACAAAAGACTCCAATTGCCGTTAATTATTGTGAGAACGGGGGGGTTTGAAAAAGTGGGTAACGATTTAGACTACTATGGGAGAGCTTAAAGCCGTTTAGCGGGCCTCAATGTTGAAAGCCGCACTAGTAATCGGCTAGCGTGTTGTCGCTGCAGATTCAGCTAGTGCGACCCTCAACATTCACACCTTCAGCAAGGAAGGTGTAGAACAGCGAATCAATCCGTATGTGTAGTTAGTGATGGCCCCGGATGGTAGCGAGTCAGTTTCACTGAAGTGAGCCGCTTTGCCCATCTCTGATTTTTGATAAAGCTTAACGGGGTGCCTGTTACTAAGGTATACCACAAGATAAGTAAACTTAGCGAATTCGGCCCTCCCATGTTGACACACTGTGTTAGAACATTTCTATGCAATCGTTAAACCCCACCAATCCTTAATGTTCCATTATTCATAGCAAAATTATCCGCCTTTTTACCTTTCACAAGGAACCTTTGTTTCACCATTTGTAGACCTTCATGGTATTGGCGCGTAATAGCTATTTCCTTCGTTTAGCCTGTATAGTGATCATTTGCTGTGACGCACCCAATGACAACAGGCTGAAAATGAAGAACTGGGCTGCGAAATCCTACAAACGTACTGCACATGACACAGAGCTCGAGCTGAATCGCTGAAATCGACCCGCCGCGGTGGTCTAGTGGCTAAGGCACTCGGCTGCTGACCCGCAGGTCGCGGGATCGAATCCCGGCTTCGGCGGCTGTGTTTCCGATGGAGGCGGAAATGTCGTAGGCCCGTGTGCTCAGATTTGGGTGCACGTTAAAGAACCCCAGGTGGTCGAAATTTCCGGAGCCCTCCACTACGACGTCTCTCATAATCATATGCTGGTTTTGGCACGTTGAACCCCACAAATCAATCAATCACTTAAATCGTAATAAGTGTCTTTGTTCTTTTCTTCTTTTGTAAGAAAATGCGGCCAGTTTGCACTGACACGCGCAAAGTTTGGAGCATCGATGAACGGGTCCGTCGCTGTTCACACTTCCCGTTTCCGACACGTCCAGTTTTGTGCAGCGCGGCCGCTTCTTCCTGCAGAGTATACACAGCCGGGCTATGCAATGTATACAGGGGAGGTTGCGCGCAATGTCTCAGTTGGAGGGCGTCGCTTAGGCATTACGCATGCCCGTCTTGACCAGTGGGTGTTACATCAGGCCAGGTGACGAAATGCTTTATATTTCTTTATATTCTTTTTTTTTCTATCACAATTTCTCTCTTTGTTTCATTGATTTTCTCCCTTTATATTGTTCCTGCATTTATTTTTTTTTTCATTTTTATCTCTCTCATTCCTTCACTGCTATGCTTTACTCTCTCCCCTACTCCTCATCATGTAATTTCTCCTCACGCTCACTTCTCTTTCTCACCCCTTTGCTGCATTATATTGAACTATGGACTGCTAGCGTGCCTGGTTTACCGAGAAGTTAGGACGCTCGCCTTTGGATCGATAATGCGCTGGTTAGAAACATTGTTCCGGCATTAATCTTTCTCTTTCTCTTTCTTTATACATTTCTTTCCTTGTCTCCATTTCTCGCTTTCTTTCTCGCTCTACTCGTTATTTCCCCCATCAAGGTTATTACTGCCCATGCGCCGTGGTGGTGAGCATAGATAGAATTGCATAAATTCTGTGGAACAAACCTGTTCATAGCGGTGATAACCTTCGGGCACGGTCACATGTCTTTCACCGAGCTGGGGCGCCATCGCTGTTGAAATAATAAAAAAACGAAAATACGTGCATAAACTTTTTCGGTGTCAGAAACAGGGCTGATATGCATGAGCTGAGGTTCGCAGAAACGTAAGCGTCGTCTATTGATATCTGCACGAACGAAATTAAAAAATTGGCAGCAAATCCATGGAGTGAATGATGTAGAGTGGGGCGAAGCATTTGTCCGTCCATTCGTTCTTGCTTCCATCCGTCCATGCGTCCGTCTGTGTGACCCTACATGCGTCCATCCGCCCGTCCGTGCGTGTGTCTGTTTGCGCGTCCGTCCCTGCGTTCGTCCATGCATCCGCCCCTGCGTCCGTTCATGCATTCATCCATGCATCTGTCTGTGTGTCCGTTCGTCCATCTATTCAACGCTCCAAGTATACCACCATCTCGCATCTTTTCATCATATATTCCCTATGTATAAGAACCGCCATTCAGCAGACATTCCAAGGACTAAACGGGAGGTGGCACACGCACACTTTCTTGCGGTTTGCGCTTCGGGCCTACTTCCCAGCTTTAACCACCACGAGTTCAAAGTACATACTAGTTCACTGTATTCATGGCACTGCGGCCCAACGCTCACTAAGCATTTCGAAAACCAAGGAGGTAACACCGAGCGAGTATAACGTAGCAACCTTTTCCTGTCAGATAGTGCTCAATGTACATGCCAATGGCTGCTAATGGGAAATGAGAGCCCGGAGATTTCGGCTTTTACTTTCTTACGGCTTGCGCTTCGTATCTACTTCCCACCTTTAACCACCTCGTGTTCATGGTATATACTAGTTCATTGTACTCATGCCACTGCGGCTCAACGCTCGCTAAACCTTTCTAAAACTAAGGAGTTACGCCCAGCGAATATAACGTAGCAATTCTTTTTTGTCAAGTAGTGCTCAATGTACATGCCAATGGCTGCTAATGGAGAATGAGAGACAGGAGCATTCGGCTTTCAAGTAATGCGCACGCCACGAACTTTTTATTGTTCAACAAAGCACAGGAGAATTCTCCCACCGGCACCACCTTGCAGGTGAAAATGTAACACTTGTTACACACTATGACTACGACTACGAGGGACGAGCGGGTGCCGCTTTAAGAAGCTTCGCCCCTAAAAAGTAAAAAGTGAAGCCACGGTGCGATGGCGATAGTGTGTAAATGTCGCGATGCGGAGTGCATGGAAACATCACCTGCATGTGGCACAACCCGTACATGCGTGTATTGCAGACGGAGCTTTCAGGCTGCAACTTTTACACCTATACCTTTGCACTTCTAAGTGCATTTTTCTTTCTCGTTAGTAGATTTTCCTGTGCGCCGGTCGGATGCTTCGGCGGTCGTAAAATCCGCGCGCTGATGGCGGCAACTCAACGAAACACTTGGTCCTGCATTTCAGGGTCTACGTCCCATCAGCACCTGCAGTGGGGCGTTTTGATGCACGACTCGCAAATCCTACATGAGTTCCGTTGGTTCAAGGTAAAAGCTCAACATCCGTCTACTTGTTTTTCCATTTGAAACTATTCAAACTGGTGAATTCTCTCTGCTGGTTATACAGTCGTTGAAGCACAGGACCTTTCAACCGCCTTGTTCTGTTACAACTCTGCGCTCATAGATGTTAGGTGGCGTCCAAACCATGGCCTCGGTGACAGTGTCTCATGTATAAAATTACACGGATCTCGAAGCCATTGTTGGGCATATTGAGCACTGCGGAAAACATATTGTCACGTGCTTGTCAAAAAGAAAGACAATGACAGTTGTGCATGTGCCATGAAGTACTATGAAATGAATGAAAAAGAGGAGCTCTCTTGCACGTTCTATTAAAAGAACCTACCTGCTTCTGGTGTCTCAGTTTCTGCCGCAAGACCTCTGTTTCAACGTCGGGACACTGGTGGAGGTGCTGGAGCCTACACCCTGATGCAGGACAGTCTTACTCGGACCCGTTCACCTAGTCCAGAGACTCAGCCCCTCGTCACGACTCCAGTGCACCGATTCAGTCGGCGCCTACTAGGCCTAAGTCCAGAGTCCGCACCTGTTCCGTCTCTTTCCAGCATGGCAGCTCCTACGACATCCACGGTTATCCCGCCATCGCAGACCACTCTTCCCTCGCAGGTAACTCTTGAACATCCTCGCGTTCCTGAAGTTTTCCGTGGGGAAGAGTACGAGGATGTCGAAGACTGGCTCGAACAGTTCGAACGGGTCGCTGTATCCAACAACTGGAGCGAACAGCACAAACTTGGCCGTGCCTATTTCGCACTGGAAGATAGCGCTCGCACGTGGTATGAGAACCGCGAGGCTACATTCCAATCTTGGGAAGACTTCCGTCGAAAGCTCCTCGCTACATTTTTGAACTCGGACCGACGGGATCGCGCACAGCAAGTGATTGAGGCACGCGTGCAAAAACCTAATGAAACAGCCGCCATGTACGCAGAGGGTATGATCCGTCTGTTTCGACGAGCTGACCCTGACATGCCCGAGGCGAAGAAGGTGCGTCACCTGATGCAGGGTGTTAAGGAACAAGTGTTTGCGGGCCTCGTAAGAAATCCACCTACAACTGTAGATGAATTCGTAAGAGAGGCGACAGTCATCGAGCGCGCGCTGCAACAACGACGCCGACACTTTGACCGCCTGCAGAACCACACGGCAGTAAGTGCTGCAGCTCAGAACACTGCCGTATGCGAAAGTTCCCTGCGGCAAATGATTAGAGAAATACTGCGTGATGAACTTCGGGCCCTCTGCGTTCCCCCTGCCCAACCGCCAGTCGCATCTGTTGCCGAAATCGTCCGCCAGGAGTTGAGGCAAGCCATTACACCACCCGCGCCAAATCCTGAGCCACATCCAGCGAGCTACGCTGATGTAGTCCGTCGTCCTCCACCGACATTTGTGGCGACGCCCTTCCAGCCACAACCCACTGCCGTACCTTGGTGGCAACGAGATTCTACGAGACGACCACCAGTTCGCCGAACTGACTTGTGGCGCATGGCCGACCGTCGACCTATTTGCTACCGCTGCGGAGAACCCGGTCACATTGCCCGCTATTGCCGTCACGGCGATTCTGGGTTCGGGAACTTTTCTCGTCCCGCTTCTTTCCGCTCCGAAGACCGTCGTGCCCACGATGCCGATCAACTATCGCCTGCTCAAGCAACCCCACCGCGTCGCTGGCGCTCTCCATCACCTGCGCGACACCGTGACTTCCCTCAGAGCTACGCGGACGTCACCAGAGGCCGTTCGCCTAGCCCGCGCCGGGGAAACTAACTGATGCGACCTCGGGGGGCAAGGTTGCCAATCGTCGACACACTGAAAAGTTCCCCCAATCATCGCAAGAAGGTATGACGACAACGACGATGAATACGACGACGAATAATAATGCTGAAGAAGTTGTACGTGCCGATATGAGCGTTCTCATTGACGGACATCACGTTACAGCACTGGTCGACACTGGCGCCGACTTCTCAATCATGCGACAAGAGCTCGCCAACCGCCTCAGGAAGGTCAAGACACCGTGGACAGGGCCGCACATAAGGAGTGCTGGTGGTCAGCTGATGACACCCACGGGTAAATGCACCACTAGACTTCGCATCGGAGATTCTAGCTTCGTGGCCACTTTCGTCCTGTTGCCAGACTGCTGTAAAGAGTTAATTTTGGGCATGGATTTTCTTCAAGATCATGGCGCTGTTATCAACATTCCTCAACGTATGGTGACGTTTTGCGCTCATCCTTATGCCGACAACAGCAGTGAAGAACCACGCGGCCGTTTGCGAATAGCCGACGATGTGACACTCCCACCGAGATCCTGCTGCCTTGTGTCGGTGTCCAGTGGGTGTCCTTGCTATAAAGATGTGATAGCGGAGCACATAGTCACTCTTTTGCTCACGCAAGGCATTTCCATCGCGAGGGGCGTCCTGGCGCTTACTGGTGGACAGGCGGAATTGCTGCTCACAAACTTCAGCAACGAGCGCCGTCAAATCCAGAAGGGTACCGCAATTGCCTACTACGACGATGTAGACCAAGCCGGGGATTGTTTTACCTTGCAACCAGATGACGCGGCTGTCCCCGCCTCGACAACTTTGTCGGTGGACATCTGCTCTACGCTACCGCCCTCTGATAGGAAGCGCCTGCTTGAACTTATACACCAATTCGAAGACTGCTTTTCGCGTACGTCAAAGGTACAGCAAACACCATTGACCAAGCACCGCATCATTACTGAAGACAACACGCGACCAATTCGGCAAAACCCCTACCGTGTGTCTCCGAAAGAGCGCGAGGAGATTCAGAAGCAAGTACACAAGATGCTCGCGGATGACGTCATACAACCTTCGAAAAGTCCTTGGGCGTCCCCCGTGGTTTTGGTCAAGAAAAAAGACGGCAGCTTGCGCTTCTGTATTGATTATCGCAAGTTGAACCAAGTCACGAAGAAAGACGTCTATCCACTGCCCCGCATAGACGATTCACTCGATCGGCTGCGTCATGCGCGCTATTTCTCTTCAATGGACCTCCGAAGCGGCTACTGGCAGATAGAAGTCGACGAGAGAGATCGTGAAAAAACGGCCTTCGTGACGCCCGACGGCCTCTACGAATTTAAGGTGCTTCCTTTTGGGTTGTGCTCGGCGCCAGCCACTTTTCAACGTCTCATGGACACCGTACTATCAGGCCTGAAGTGGCAAACATGCTTGGTCTATCTCGACGATGTTATTGTATTCTCAGCAACATTCGAGGAACATCTCAGCCGTTTATTCACCGTCCTCCAAGCCATACGTTCGGCCGGCCTTACTTTAAAACCGGAAAAATGTCATTTTGGTTTTAACGAACTCAACTTCCTAGGCCACGTCGTCAGTCACGAGGGTGTTCGACCTGACCCGGCCAAAATAGACGCCGTAGCGCAATTTCCTGCACCATGCGACAAAAAGGCCGTGAGACGCTTTTTAGGGTTGTGTGCCTATTACCGGCGATTTATTGAGGACTTTTCGTCTATTGCGGCGCCATTGACACGACTCACACGTGAGGACGTCCCCTTCTTTTGGGGTGAACAACAGCAAATGGCGTTCAATGAACTACTACAACGCCTGCAAACACCTCCAGTCCTCGCGCACTTCGACCAGGAAGCCCCTACAGCACTTCACACTGACGCCAGCAATGTAGGTCTGGGTGCCGTTCTGGTGCAGTGGCAAGACGGCTGTGAAAGAGTAATAGCCTACGCCAGCAGAACTCTCTCTCGCACGGAGGAGAACTACTCGACTACCGAGAAGGAGTGTCTCGCCGTGGTGTGGGCGGTCATCAAATTTCGTCCATATTTGTACGGCCGCTCCTTCAAGGTTGTTAGCGACCATCACTCTTTGTGCTGGCTCACCAACCTTAAAGATTCATCTGGCCGTTTGGCACGCTGGAGCCTAAGACTGCTAGAGTTCGACATGACCATCGTCTATAAATCTGGGAAGCGGCACACCGACGCCGACTGTCTCTCACGGTCGCCAGTGGAGACTGTCGGTCGTGATGACGAAAACATCGACGCGGCATTCTTGGGAGTCGTCAACACGGCCACTATTGCACAGGAGCAGCGCAGTGACCCCGAGCTGTTACCACTCATTGAATATTTAGAAGGACGACGTAAGGACGTGCCGCGGTTATTTGCCAGAGGACTGCCATCTTTTTGCTTGAGAAATGATGTTCTCTATAAGAGAAACTTCTCACCAACCGGCAACCCGCACTTGCTCGTCGTGCCTGCCTCTCTTCGAAAAGAAATTATGGAAGCGTGCCATGATGAAGCAACTTCTGGTCATCTAGGCTACACCCGAACATTGTGCCGACTGCGATGCAAGTACTACTGGCCAAAGTTACCCGCTGATGTTAACCATCACGTGCGAACTTGCACCGACTGCCAAAGACGCAAAGCACCTCCCAGCAAGCCAGCCGGTCTCTTACATCCAGTCCTAGCACCAGCGAAGCCGTTCACTCTGATTGGAATGGATTTCCTGGGCCCCTTTCCAACTTCCACAACAGGTAACAGATGGATAATCGTGGCCACCGATTACCTCTCCCGTTATGCGGAGACTAAAGCTATGCAGCGCGGCACAGCAGCAGAGGCCGCTCAGTTCTTCATCGAAAACATCGTCCTTCGGCATGGCGCTCCGACAGCAGTGATCACAGACAGAGGACCTGCCTTCACCGCAGAACTTTTGGAGTCAGTTCTCAGACTCAGCGGTACAGCTCACCGGAAAACAACGGCTTACCATCCGCAGACAAACGGACTGACAGAGCGCCTCAATAGGACCCTCACAGACATGATCAGCATGTACGTTGACACAGAGCATAAAAACTGGGATCAGATATTGCCGTACGTGACCTTTGCCTATAATACCGCTCGACAAGAAACCACTGGAATGACGCCGTTCAGTCTGATCTATGGTCGCGAAGTCACGACAACGTTGGACGCCATGTTGCCGCATGAGTGTGACGACATCCATGTGGACGCCGAAAAGTTCACTCAGCGCGCCGAGGAAGCCAGACAGCTCGCGCGTGTGCGCATCTGTCATCAACAGCATCAAGATGCACAACGGTACGACCCCCGACACAAGTTCATAAGCTACACACCAGGCGACAAGGTCTGGGTCTGGATTCCGATACGTCGACGTGGACTGTCGGAAAAACTGCTAAGACGATACTTTGGCCCATACAGCGTCACGCGACGCTTGAACGACGTGAACTATGAAGTTGTTCCTGACACTGACTGTAGTTCTAAGCGTCAAAATCATTTACCCGAAGTCGTACACGTCGTGCGTATGAAACCGTATTTATCCAGTTGACGCGACCACTTCGTACGCCTGGTAGAGCGCCTAGGTTGCGCATCGGGACGATGCCTCTTTCGGAGGGAGGCAAATGTCACGTGCTTGTCAAAAAGAAAGACAATGACAGTTGTGCATGTGCCATGAAGTACTATGAAATGAATGAAAAAGAGGAACTCTCTTGCACGTTCTATTAAAAGAACCTACCTGCTTCTGGTGTCTCAGTTTCTGCCGCAAGACCTCTGTTTCGACGTCGGGACAATATGACAACGGCCACTGCTACGCGAAAGTTCAGCTATAGGGCACTACCCATAGTGCGTTTCTTTAAAATAACACTTGTTGCCATGTGTGTACGTTAAGCAGAAGCGCTTTTGCGTGACGTAGTGGCTTGTCGCTTGAAGGCATTCAGTTTAGCTCGAGCTAACAGAATCTCACGGAAACGGGTGCTGTCTGCTCCGTTCCAAGCATATCCGAGTCAGGCCAATCCATTAGCAACCATGCATCTTATCGCTGCAATGGTGGCGCGTCTTGCTTAGGCCATAACATGCCGGAATCACCAAAAGGTCTTAGAGATGGGACGCGCTGTGCAACCATTGGAGTGACCTGAGGGACGAGCTCGCAGAATGTATGCCGCGCTGGCTACATTTCCTCGATGGAGGCGAAATGATGAAGGCCCGTGTATTGTGCGATGTCAGTGCAGGTTAAAGAACATCATAGGTCGAAATTTCCGAAGCCTTCCACTACGGCGCGCCTGATAGTCACATTGTGGTTCTATATAGGACGTAGAACGCAAACAAATAATATAGTTAGTGTAAACGTTCGACACGCGTGTAGGGTGAGCTTGTCAGCAAGAGACGTGACACTGAACGTGACGACGAGTTGGCGGTCATCTGTAACGCCTTGATACATAAGCATCCACACTGCCTTCAATTTGTGACACTGATGAGGGTTATTTCCCGGATTTTAATTTATTGTTTTGTCATATTGTTGCCGTGAACTAAGTGCTGGCATGTGCTGGTGATTGCGAACATCGAGAGCTACTATATATCAAGAGAAATCCGTACATAGGGGCTGTGTGCTCATACCAACCTCAATCGCAAGCTCCCATCTGCCCCTTCCAATTGTCTCTTGGATATTGTAAAAGTAGTGGTTGCTGGACTACCTAGCTTGTCTTACTGGACGGATAACATCCGATAGATCAAGTGGATACGGTGCCCGGTGTCTTCACTGTATCATACTATAAGATATTGCAAAGTCACTTTTATGGTGCCTAACCAGAAGACGTGTATGGACGCGTATTTGTGGGAGGCGTGGAACGCTTTCGCGTAACCTCAAAAGTTTTCACGTAGTCGTGGATTGACATTGGCTCCGAAAGAGATGCTCCTAGTACAAATATGAGAGACGTACTCAGGCTTGTGTTGCCTCAGCGCTTGTGTTGTCCTCTTTGCTTTCCGTGCCTCGCCTTTCGTCTGTTTCTCCTAGCATCTTCGTGCTCGCGCTGCAGCCCTTATTACCATGTACTCAGGCTGTTGGTTGTTAATTTGAGAAAACCCCGATCACAGTATGTCCGCGTATACAATACGTCGAATGGAAAAATATTTAGCGCAGTGATTAAGACTCCAGTGTCGCCCACTGAGTTACCTCAATAGCCGATAATTATGGTGTCGAAACAAGGAGAAAACTGGAAGCGGCAGGTGGGGTAACGTTTGCTAAAAAATATTGAGAGCCGCTAAAGATTACTGCACTCAATGACGTTAGAAAGCAGTGGTGAAACAGGTAATGAGAATCCTTTATATAATAGAAAAAGTAGTATCTCTATTCTGTTCCACAATAATTTTGTCTAGCTGTCACATTTTTCTGGTGTTCAGTTATGCCATTTACATGCATGGTACACATTCGGACGCCCTGGAGTGTGTAGCTCGTTGTAGATTCTTGAAACAACACTGCCAGCGGATGGAGCTGCCAAGCGAACAAACAAAGGCTCGTGCGTGACTACGGACGTGGTACGAGGAATGACGCAAAGTGTGGATCACCGCACCTGCCAACGAGGCGTGCAAACGTCGCGTGGGAAGGCCCTTAATCTGTCCGCTTTTGTGGACATCCATTGATCTCGCACTGCAGCATGCGAGGCGACGGCGGTGGCCAAAGGACACGCCATCGTTGTCCCATTGCACTGCTATAGCAGCAGCCGTCATCACAAGTGCCCACCGGAAGCACTCTTCTGGAAGCCACAGACCCACACGCCAGCGTGCCACGGTTCTTTCCTATTACGTGGTTTGTGTGTGTTTGTGCGTGGCGGGTGCTGTGCGCCTCTGGCACAACATTTATTGGA
The DNA here is from genome assembly GCF_013339725.1 of Rhipicephalus microplus. Taxonomy (NCBI): domain Eukaryota; kingdom Metazoa; phylum Arthropoda; class Arachnida; order Ixodida; family Ixodidae; genus Rhipicephalus; species Rhipicephalus microplus. The sequence continues at coordinate 125,430,926 of NC_051165.1, forward strand.
CCGGTGCGTGCGCAGTTGGCTCCGAAGTGTTGACGCGCTCACGCCTGAGGCGAGGGACACGGACCAAATTGTTTTGTGGCGCGAGACGACGCGCGGTCCACGCCACGCCACAGGCGCAGATGCAGCGAGGTTCGTGTGGGCAGCGCGACGCCTTTTTGCGAGCACCTGATCACGCGATCAACACATCGCCGCAACGCTAAGTGTGTTTGGTCACAGTGGGGATACGTTGGTGCGCCGTTATACCGTGCTTATGCGGTCATAGCAATCTTCCCTCTGCGAAGCGGACTGGGCACTGCAACATGCAGCTCGGACAGTAAGATTGATCGCATATCTATCTATCTATCTATCTATCTATCTATCTATCTATCTATCTATCTATCTATCTATCTATCTATCTATCTATCTATCTATCTATCTATCTATCTATCTATCTATCTATCTATCTATCTATCTATCTATCTATCTATCTATCTATCTATCTATCTATCTATCTATCTATCTAGCCGCTCACGTTTGGGTGCTCTCGTGATCACCGCTTAACTTCCCGTGAACCAAAATTAGCATGGGAGGGTAAGATGGTTTGCCGAAAATCACGCGCTGCTCAAGACATGAATAACGTTCAAATCTCGTCGCGTACGTCATCACACTTCCCACCAGACAATGGCACATACCCATGGGTGGTTGTGTGCCGCTGGTATGCGGGTATGTGCCACAGGTAATTGACACTTTGTATCTACCCAGGAACGACGAGAACGCACATGGACAATTTTAACGCGCGAGCATTGAGAAATACCCGACATCGGTAGGGTCAACCCTACGAATTCAAAGAATAAATGTCAGGGCCCCAGCTGGAATAGAACGCTAGGATTCTGCGTGGCAATGAAGAATTTTGCTGCAGAGCTATGCCAGGTCTCGGAACTTTTCGTACAGACGGTAACCTTCATGAAACGTCAATAGTGGTTGCAGGGCTGGCTACCCAGTTTTGTGAACATTACATATGTACTGCTTTGATACAGCCGTCACGTCGAATTAACATCAATTGTGGTTAGTTGCCATGCGCTGAAGTTGATTTATGTAGCAGTGTCGAGGGCCAGCATCCTCACGAGCATCAGCGCTTCTTATGAGCTTCTGGTGTTGCTAATACTCACGTTCCAGTTGGCATCGTTGCTCAAGGGCAAAACACTGGTTATATAAACATCTGCAACTCTTCAACATATGTCTGTACGTGCAACATTTGTACAGATATTTCGCGTCATGTCATGCTGTGTCACTCAATAAAAAAAAGTACAACAGTCTCCTTCTCTCCGCATGCTTCGCACAAGGTTGATTTCCATGTACGTGGGATATGCTGATTTTTTTCTACAATCAAGGTCTACCTAAGAGTCCCCTTTAGTGTTTCTTTAATAACATTGGCATGTCATGAAAAAGATGCGCCTTTAAATTGAGGTGAAGCACCATAGGGTTTCGGCTTGTCGGTGTGTCATGTCGTCACGGTCTATCATGAACGGGCATGCCACACGAAAATGGGTATATCTCACCACTAGCCAGTGCCATGGTCCCTACTATACATATGTGTTAAAGGTTTGTCGTTACTGCCTAAAAGATTGTTTGGCTTAGCAGTGGTGGCAAAATTACCAATAGAATTTAACATGGCACACAAGTTTCTCATCTCAAACCAGAGACGTGAACGCAGATCTCTACGGCAAGCATCTATTTGAAACCCCACTTTTTGAAACCCACCTTCAAAGTGATGGCGCTTTCGTTACTCGACACCGGTCCACTAAAAAGTCACAACTTTGCCGCAAATGCGAAGCATGAACGCGATGGCAACAAATTGGATGGTCACGCGCAGAATGGCAAGCAGATAGAAACGTGCCCCGCGTTTCTCACGCACAAAGGACGCCCGAAACGTACTCACATGTACAGATTAACGCGAATAAGCTTCTCAGTTGTTACTTCGGTGTGTCTGAAATGTGCGACCTTTTCGCAAACGGAGGCTGTGCAACGATTGAAGTGACCTTTGTGCGTCCGGTAACTACAATAGAATCGTTCCGACAAAACTCAAAGGCTAGCCAAGTACGATTCTCCCCACTGTGAGATAAGGGCGTCTGATTGTGCGTACACCACTTACTCTCTACGCGGGCTAAAGTACGCGTGAAAGATGATAGTCGCCGCGCGCTCACTGAGCCATTTTGCTGATAATGCTGAAAAGCCCTTCCGCTCCTCCCCGACCTGCCCGCCAAATGTGGTAAGTGGTAGATATGAATAGCTTCCCGTTTGAACTTGGAAGAAGGTACGTCTCGGTGGTTTAGTTTTTAACGCCTCGCATTCACGACGCGGAGGTGATTCCGCATGTCAGAGTCTTTTTTTCTGGTGTGTTCTTTTTCTTGCGTTTTCATATATATATATATATATATATATATATATATATATATATATATATATATATATATATATATATATATATATATATATATATATATATATATATATATATATATATATATATATATATATATTTACGGTGCATCACATTGACGCCAACGCCGACGCCGGCGGCGAAATCCAGCCGAGAGTGCCCATATAATGGATTAAAATGAAGAAGGCCGCAGCTACCCCAACAAATATTCGAGGACATAAGTGGAACTAAAAATGCTCGTCCCTTTAGGCCGTAGGGCACTAAAACTGGCCACGTCGGGAAGAAGCACCACCTCAGGATAAGCCGCATTCAAACGCAAGTTTCCGACGACGTTAGTGGAGCGCACACTGCTTGCTTAGCCCAGTTCCAGGTTTCACGTCAGTGGAGATGAAACTCTCTTACCTACATGCTTCAACCCTCCCTTTTCTTTAGTGTATATATACTTTTTCATTGTTCTGTATTCATATCTTACTTCTTCTCTATTAACCGTTTATTCTGCGTTAAATTTTATTTTCGTCTTCATTTTTGCATCTTGAATGTGTGTGCATGAGGGGAGGGGGGCAGAGGAGAGGGCTGTCTCCTACCCCTTTTAGACATTCAAGGGGAAAGGGCGTGAAGTCTTCCTCATACATTGACTTAAAGGGAAAGCGCACGCACTGCGATGAACCTTTTTCTCCCCCTCTCCCTTCTCCTCTGAAGAGCAACTCTGCGTTCTATGGTTTCGTTCTCACCAGAGAACGCTGCGTGTATGGAGGAGGGCCGGTTATACTCGCGTAAATGCGGTACGTAATTGCAAGAGACGTGTGGTCAGAAGGCGTTGGTGCTTGACTCGCGCTTGAACGCGTGGCGTTACACGGTACGTAACAGAACACGGTTTTAGTTTCCGTTTTTCTTTTTTTTTTGTCATCTTCTTCGAAAATCAATCTCTCAGAAGCGGAGTGGGCTTGTTAGGCGCGTGTTGCGGCATAGGAGGCGTGCTTCCAATCGACATGAACAGCGTGTCCTGCACGCGCATGCATAACCGTTCACTGCCCCCCCCCCCCCCTCCCGTGGGCACTGGATCGCGCGTTCCGAATTCGGATAAGGGTCTTTTCACTTGGCTATCGCTTGACGTTGAAAGAAACTCTTCTTCGTGCAATAAAGAAGAATAAGGATGAAATAAAAATTAAGCATTCCTAAACCCTACCCAATTACGCCACATTCACGCGATACCCCCACCACTCTAAGATGCATTTACTCGAGTTTCCCCCTGTAGGAAGATGCGAGCGGCAATTTTTCTTATGGTACTAATCTTCCCATATTTCTTTCTCGGCCTTCTACAGCGCAGTCACTTAATTCGTACTTTGCGCCTCCAAACATCATAAGCTTGTGACTGCTTCACGTAACCGTCTTTCTGGCATACATCTCCCGGAAATTCAGGAAGACGATGTACGGGTGATGCCGGCCGGATGTCGCTCGAATATATTGCCCCTCAATATCCGGGAGACATGCGTGGTTTCATGTCAGGGCCGCGCTCGCAGCCTCTTTACGTGCGCGTCGGAGTGTACTGGTGGCAAGAATTGCCTGGTAGTTCTTCGTTGTCGCTACGTTACAATCTCAGATTTTGAAAAGCCCACAAAATGCTTCTCAATTCTACGAACTTCGCGATTTAACGAAATAAGTAGAGTGTCTTCGTCACTTCGTTACACCCAGTTTCAACTACAATACGTTCTTTTCCCTGGTCAACGCCTGTTATAAGTATATGAATGATGTGCTTTGATTTGTACAGTTATCGCAATAGCGTTTTAGACGAAGCTCGGATGAGTGTAAGTATTTTTACACAGATCTGTCTGGTTGGGTTAAAGCTAAAGAAAAAGTTTTTGTGGACTTTCTAGGACCACTGTACTGATTTTGAGAAATGCAGCGTGAATTCAATGTGCTGAATTCAGATAAGAAACGTGTTTACTTTACACGATGTGACAAATATTTTCCATCTTGCGGTATCACTTTTTTTTAAGTTCAGCACTCAGGAAATTTGTGAGCTTCGTTGTTATGTTTTAAAAACTTGCCAATTTCTGGAGATATTCAAGAAACGTTAGAGGTTTAAAATAACTATTTTTATGTCTTCCTATTGCGTCCAGAGATTAGCTTTCGCTCTCAAACACAAGCAGCTATTTAGATTTCAAGCGGTGTAAGGCTTGCGCCAGAAAATGAAGCACTACTCGGCATTGCTTCTATTTCACTAAATGGCATATCGGCTGTTGGCAGCAACCTCAAGCTCCATCTTTGATGTCATCAACTTGGTAGGGGCCGTTGTGCAGCGACTTCGATTTCATAACCATGTTGTTCAATGAGAGATCGCAAATCTGGCACCGAATGCGATAGAGAAGATTTCAAGTCAGGAAACAACACAGTTAAAACGAAGGCGAATCAAGAAATGAGCAACGTCCAACAAGCGCTCACCATACTCTGAAATTCGTTCTGGATAAAAAAAAACTTATATAATTAGTACGTATACATACATATATGAACACCGCGCCACAAACAAAATACTCTCAGACCAAGAAAAAATACATGAAAACGAACATGCTAATTGGGTGGTCATAATCACATGATGCCTGTAGGCCCATAAGCTCAGATTTGAGTGCACGTTAAAAAACTCCAGGTGGTCGAAATTTCCGGAGCCTTCCACGGTGTATATCATAATCATATGGTGGTTTCGGGATGCAAATCACATATATCAATCAATTAATCGCATGATGCATGGTGTACGCTGATCACCCGCCGCGATGGTCTAGTGGGTAAGGTACTGCACTGCAAATCATTTCACACCCTTAAGGGTGGATTTTTCAATAAATCACCCATCTTACACCTATTATTTCTGCCAAACTTATCCGCACGGGTGTAATTTCTGCAATCCCACCTTTTGTACACCCATTTGTCAATTTTAGGTGTACTGTAGTTGTATATTCACAAATTACACCCAAGGGTGTTTCCTTGAACGTTACACCTATCATATATGTATATAGTTTAGAACATCAATACATATCACATCTCAACGAATACAATGAAGCCGCATGCCAAAAGTCTGGTGAAAAGATCGATGTTTCGGCATTCATTTTCATTTCCCGTTTCATTCACCAAAATATATCGTGCTATGTATTATATTTATTAAACCACCCCCTATTTACATTATTCAGAAGATTCCTCACATGTTCAACGCCTTAATTCTTGGGTTAACTTTTTGGGATTCCTACTAAAAATATTTTGCTGCCGCTCATGTCCATTCTTCCCTAATTCTCACAGAGACATCGGTAAAAGAGATTATGTGGCACTTAAACATAACACGAAACGATCACACACGGTTTTCGACAGGATATCATGCGCGCCTTCTCATTTGAAATCACACAAAGTTTTTCGTACCAGAGGTCCTGGTTTATTAAAGACGATAGTCTTTTTTGGGGACCTTCAACGCAAAAATTTTGGTCTGTCTGTCTGTCTGTCTGTCTGTCTGTCTGTCTGTCTGTCTGTCTGTCTGTCCGTCTGTCTGTCTGTCTGTCTGTCTGTCTGTCTGTCTGTCTCTCTCTCTCTCTCTCTCTGTCTGTCTGTACATTTGTCTGTTTGTCCACTCTATACGGCATCTGGTACTTGAAATGGCCAACCTCATCCGCAGCGCCCACCAATGTTGCTCAAGATTGAGCGTTCATGCTTGTGTCATTGTCAATTAAAAAGCAATCATTGCGCATGTCTACGACAAGCTACGACAAGCTAGAATTATAAATGCTTTTTTTTTGTTGATCATGTATGTTGGCGGTACGAGTCATGCTAAAGAAGGAACCTCCTTTTTACGTCCACCAATTATAAGCTAGTCAAGCGAAGCATCGCTTTTTCCTGCCTAAAGGCAATTCTAACTGACTCTTGTCACCGCCAGATAGAGTGCAGTTTCTCGTTCTAAGTTCACCGCCTTCAACAAGCAGATTTTTCTAAACCCCTGCTAGCTTCTATTGCCGAGACTCTCCTAACGTCACTAAGATTGCCTGATAAGACATAAAGCAACAGCTAACTCAACAAGCCTCATTCTAGCAAGGCTGTTATTCCCTACGTACACGAACTTTCCCATATGCTAAAGAAGGTCGCTGGAAAAATAGGTGTAAAAGTTGCGTTCTGTGCCGCACGCGACAAGCTCGCTGGCCTATGTGGCATGGTGAACAGCGAAGGACCTAAGAAAGAAGCATGCACTAAGAAACAAGCTATGTGCCATGTTGAATGTGTTTTAGCGATTCTCTACAAGATATTATTTACTTGTGGACATTGGCCAAACAGGGCGATGCATGAATGATCGTTTGAGGGAGCACGCTAAGTCTCTACAAGGTTTCCTTCCCAGCCACTTGGCAGACCATTGTAATAAGTCTTGTTGTCAACCAATTCTTGACAAGTGTTTGATCACGGGGGATATAAAAATCGGCGCGAACACGAGATTAGTGAAGCTTTCTATATTCAACAACTTGGTGCTTCCTGTGTTAGCGCACCCTCAATTTTTATTAACTGCTGTGAAGTTAGTTATCTGGGGTCCACATATATGACCGGTTGTTGATAAGGTAGGCCGTATGGCGCATGTGTGTGCGAATCTGCTTATGGTGGGTGGTTATGCGCAGATTCTGTTTTCTATATATTGCAGTTGGTTTGCAATAAACTTTGGTTGTTTGTTCAGGGCTCTGCTCTGGTCTCTTCTTTTCCTTTTTGTCATTTGCGCTCTTAAGCACTTTCTTCGTCTACTACGCCTTCAAGAACTTAGCCAAATTGTGTTATATTTGCATTTTTTTATTGTAATACTACACTTTCTATGAATGTCTTACTAACTACACAAAATGTATATTTTGAGGAAATAATATGTGAGACCTCTTAAGCTGCTAAACATTACGAGAAAAAATTTCGAATTTCGTAGAATAATCATTTTCGTCTATATTGAGACGCGATTTGCACTGTGGAATGGTCCAAATAAATATGACCTTCAAACCTAAATCAAAAGAAAAAAAAGGTATTTTCATATGCCAATCGTTATCATTACACTTTCTTGTTTTACAGAAGAAAATACGTTTCGAACTTTCCCATTGATGAAAATAGGAAATTTCAAGGTGGCAGCTGGCGTATGACCAAATGGGAAGATAGGCACCAATGGGAATGCTAAAAAAATATTTTCTTCCTTAAAACAAAAATGTAATGATGGTATTTGAAAAGAAATGTTCATTTGCTTTCAATTTATGTATAAAGGTAATTTTTAGTTGAGCCACCACATGGCGTAAATCGCATCTCAATATGGACAAAGATTACAATTTTGTATAATTTATTATTTTTTCTCATAAAGTTTACCAACTTGAGAGGTCTCAATATTTTTTTTTCTGAAAATATACCTTGCGTGGAGTAAGTATTCAGTACTCAGATATTCATACAAACTGCTGTATTGCAATAAAAAATGGCTAATATAAAACATTTTGGATAAATTCTTAGAAACATATGTGCCAGTGTAATTGCAATAATACTACTGAGCTTAAACACCTTACACAAGAACCTTTACTCAACATGTAGACCAAGTTTGGTATAGAACGTACTTTTAAAATAAATTTTTTCACAAACAACACCAAAACGACATTCCGGAAAGTTCCGAAGGCAACTACGTGACCAAACATTTTTTTCTCTATAAAATATCCTACTGTTTCACTGCTTCCAATACAGTTAATCAGCACAATAGTTTTCAAATGCATTTTAGATGGTAGCCAAAATGACTGGGCGTTTGGAATTAAATCACCCTAACAGCGTGTCATGAACACAGAAAAAGGTCCCATGCTTATTAAGCCCTTTATTTACCAAAAAATATATTGAAAGTGCCTCCTCTGACGCACTGTATAATGCTGCTTTTTTCACAGTTCTAAGGCGGCTGCACGTGCTATTGTTGTTCACATGTGCAGCAGTGGCATTCATATTTAGTAGAACTCGCTGTTGGGATAGTTGGTGCATGTTTGCATTAAATATTAGTCAATTTTGCGCCAAAATGACGACCACACAAACGAAGAAAACACATAAACGGGACGGGCACTGATTTGCAATTGTTTATTTCTTGAGGAAACAGGCTGATATAAACCCACTTTTCGTGAACGCTTGTGCAGCCTACTCAGGCCGTCCCTTACCGAATCACGCTATAGGACACATGATCGCTAGATACCATGCTTCCAGCTCATACATGATGAGTGAAGTGAAGTAACACAATCGATACCCAATTTCTTTTGTGAAAGCCCTTCGAAATTGCTCTTGGTGTGAATCCACATGAAGTGACATGGGCTCTTGAACAGGCACTGTCGTTATTCTCTGCCGTAAGGGCGTGTTCCCTCGCTTGATCATCGACGCAGCGCCTCGTCGTCTGGCTAACATGTCTCTTTCTGCACGATAGGGGTATTTTGTAAACCACTTCTGTGGCAGACTTCGTGAATGGCCACGCATGCTTCTTTTTAAAGCCTTTCAGCTGCTCAGCATGATTTTCAGCGATGCACCGGCGCAACTTTGCTAGTTTGTTAGGAGCACGAACACCATCAGTACTTCATGCTGACTCGCCACCTTTTTAAGGTTGTATGTATGAATATATGGTATATTATGAATATATGATACAAACAGCTGCTAGTGAGCACCCGTCCTATCCGTGTGTTTTCTTTGTGCGGTCGTGGTTTCGTCGCGAAATTGACTATTCAATTCAGGCATTCATGTCTATTTACAGCACATGTTTAATGTCTGTAGCACAATATAACATGATATTTTCGTATTCATATTTGCATGTTCAAGAGAACAGCAGCCGCGCCAATTGTGTCAATTGTATACAATTTCTTAATTTCGCACAAAACCTTTATGATATGCCCAACCAGCCTCAATTATTTCTCAGTAATGTTAATTTTATCAAAAAACACAAAATTCATTATTCAACGTAAATTTGCGCATCACCATCGAATTGATTGATGTGTGCAGTTTAATGTCCTAAAGCCACCATTTGATTATGAGACGCCTTAGGGGAGAGCTCCAGAAATTTCTGCCGCCTGGGGTTCTTGTGCACCCAAATCTAAGTCAATGGGCCTACAGTATTCTCACCTGCATGAAAAATGCAGCTGAGTACCTTGGCGACTAAACCATCGGGGCGGGGTCATCACCATCCAATCTAAAACAGATGCGCCTACTGTAATTATAACTTTTATTTGACTATATTTTAACCTCACAGCAAAGGAAAAGAGTTGAACTGTTTAAAAGTTCTCCCCCCCCCCTTTCTATTACGTCCATAACGCTTTTTAAGTCGCTTTTGCCAGAGTACGCTTTCGCTCTGCGGAAAAGTGCTTTTTGATTTGGAAGTGGCTACTAATACTCGCTGTCAGAGGACACAAAATATTTTTTTCCTATATTAATCTGCCATGCAGATGCCATTCAATAACTAGTATGAGTGCTGGCCGTCTTTCAGAGTGATTTATGAGGTTTTTGCAGCCTTAAGCGACGATAAAGAAAATCGTATGCCACTTTTTTCTTTTCGCCACCCCGATAAGCTCCTCCTTTATGAATATCTGGAATTTCTGGGTCGCCTGTCAAACAGTTTGATAAGCTCGCCAAATGCTGCTGCGAGCTTTACCCCTATATTTTAGAACGTCCCTTCACTAAATGCTGCACCTTGATTTGAGAAAGTTGATTCCAGCGCAGTCTCTAGGCAGAGCAAGTCATTCAATATCAGGGATAATTTGCAGCGATTCTCGAGAAACGCAGCGCCATTTTTAGACAAGCGGTGGCGCTGTGTTCAGCTAGTTCAAGTGAAGGATGAGATTTGAGTCGAGGAGTGTTCGTAAACAGGGAGGTTAGCATTGTTTGCACTGTGGGGCAGTTCAAGAGTGCTTTTATTGAAATAGCTGCGCTCTCGTGTATATTGAATGAATTAGCGGATGTCAAATAATTTCTACATATATTTTTCCTTTTGTGTGATTCAGTCTAATTTGTTGTACTACTGTAAATTTGGAGCCCCACCGCAGTGGTCTAGGGACTATGGTACTCGGCTGCTGACCCCCAGGTCGGTCAAGGGATCGAATCATGGCTGCGGTGGCTACACTTCCGATGGAGGTAGAAACGCTATAGGCCCCTGTGCTCAGATTTGGGTGCATGGTAAAGAACCCCAGGTGGTCAAAATTTCCGGAGCTCTCCACTACGACGTTTCTCATAACCATATGGTGGTTTTGGGATGTTAAACTGCACATATCAATCAATGCTGCCAATTTGAAACTTGAAGCTCAAAAATGCTGTGTTTGTTTTTCCTGAAACCTCCTCCAAATTTAAATTTTCTCCCTGGAAAAACAAGATATGATGCTCCAAAATATTGCTCCAGATGATAGCTTGGCTGCTCCACCTCTGCTAGCTGTAAGTGGTTACTCTTTCACCCTGCTTTTGTGTGTCCATTTTATGTTCTTTGATGTCGCATTGTTTCAGGGGGACATATTATGTGATGCACTTGGTATTTTACATCTTTAAATCAATTATTCTGCATGGTTATATCTAGTGACTCTATTAAGCTATTTTAAGTTTGCCTATTGTTTTCACTCCTGTATTATTGTTTCTCCAGTATTCTGAATGGCTGAACACACAAGGGTTATTGTAAAATGACAATGCAATTTTAAGACTGTTTTGTCATTACATTCATTAGAATACCACTAGCCTTGCATAATATGCATAAGGCATGCCGCAATACATGCAAACTGTGGCGTATCAATGTAGTAATTGTAGTGTGCATTGATATATTATTTCAGTATATTGGAGAAATAACGCATGCTGCATTGCACTACTCTTCCTGCTGTTTGTATGCTTCACGGCACTGTGCTTCTGTGCTGCATTGTAGCGTGTTAAAATTAGTTCTTCATTTTTAAGCGCAAATAAAGGCTCTTTTGTTGTATTTTGATATGCATGCATTGGTCGTTAGAGCTCCATGCCGTACCATTGACGTCTGATTTCTGGTCTTCTTTTGTAGCAAATGGCATTCTGCTCTGCACAATTGAAAAAGGTGTTTGATTAAGGTACAATTTGTCTCTGAAGCCTGTATGTGCTCTGTGTGTAATAAAATAAAGCTTGATTTCATTTTGCACTATGGCATGACTTTGTCAACGTTGTGTTATGTGTGACAGCTCATTTTGAGTGATGCCTTTGCATTCAGCTAGGATTACGTGTTACATGTGAGAGCCTTATATGCCGTGCTTCATATATGCGCCATAAAAGCTGTGCTAGGGCCAGGATTACTACACTGTGGCAGGAGCCACTACAATAGGACATCTGCACATGAAAGGTCTAGCTAAAGCGTAAGCTTTCACGTGCTTCCACAGGGGCCTGCTGGAAAGGGGTAACACTCTAATTATGGTATTTTTCGCATGGGTGTTGGGGCATTATTCAGCATGAGCACCCCCACACCCTTTTTGCTGTTTGAGCAAATTACACCCCTACACTACTTTTGTTCTTTAAGGGTGTTAGGGTGTCATAGCAATAGTACACCCTTACGCCTTTAAGATTACTTGGGTGTACATTCGCTTTTACACCCTCACTCCCTAAAGGCCACTTGGGTGTACATTTGCTTTTACACCCCAAAAAATATTTGTGCCGAAGGGTGTAAATTCGGAAATGCCGCCCACGGTATAGGTGTAGTCCTGCTTGATACACCCATTTCGTGGGGTGTAGGGTGTGAGTTATAGACACTATAAAACACCTATATGGGTGTAATTTAGTTTACAGTGTGGACTGCTGACCCGCAGGTCGCGAGATCAAATCTCGGCGTCAGTGAATGCGTTTTCGATGGAGGCGAAAATGGTGTAGGCCCGTGTGCTCAGATTTCCCCAGGTGGTCAAAATTTCCGGAGCCTTCCGCTACGGTATCTCTCACAATCATATGGTGGTTTCGGGACGTTAAACTCTACATATCAATCATGGCGTAAGCGGATCAATGATGACGATATAGTTAGCAGAGAGACATGAAAGTTATTTGTCGCATAATGAAATCGATGGCGTACTGACCAAGATTTTTTTTTGTGACATTGAAATATTACGCGCCTGAATAATTTTCCTCGTCAACTGGTTAAGGCTCGTTGTTAGTATACGTCCCATTGTTCAAATTTATTTTACAGGTTGAAAATATTCAACCAACTGGCCAACAAGCTTAGCTTATTGGACGATAAGGGAGAATTTACCTTTGAACGCTAAAGCCTTGAGTGTCTCATCAGGGGCTGGCCTTCGAAAACGAGAATCGCGGTGCGAAAATTTCACATGGCCTTTATTAAAAATCAACTGTTGAGTCACAGAACCACGCAGTAAGCATTCTGCCACAATACCACGCTCCAGTGCTTGTAACTGTTTTCGGAAAGAGATCATTTAGCCGTCATCTCGCGCAGCGTGTCACGTTAAAGGACTTGATAACCGATTTTTCTCGGCACAGTTTCTTACAGCGCAACGAAAAGCTCCTCCTCGGCAGTACATGGATAACCCTGCTGCGGTTGATTACAAAAAAAAACAAAAAAACGCGTGGGTACTGTGTAAGCAGAATTTTAACGTGATAGCGTCAGAAAGGTCACCCCGCAAAAATTCCGGCGTCGGCGTCGTTCGTTGTGAAAGAAAGAAAAATCATCTTGTCCCTGACCGAAAACATCAAACGAGATGCAAATAAAGTAAATAATAAACATGTTTGGTTTAAGTGAGCATCGCACCCAGGCCGTGTGGGTGGCAAGAACGTGGCCTATTACAAAGCCCCAGGCAGAATAGAGTTTTTTTTTCTTTCATGGGGTTTATTACAAACGGGGTTTTTGTATCTACATAGCTCCAGAATTGCTCAAGGCCGTTTCCGCCATCGTGCAAAACGTAAGAAAATAAATTTCATGAAACAATGTGATCTAAATGGCTATAAGGGCAGTGCATTTCATTAACCGTAGACACTGTAGTCTCCATGGCTAAAACTGTATTCTTTCATGAAAGCCATTCAGCTGTACAGTCATTTGTGCAAAATGTGACCACTATGACACCGCTGGTTCTGCATGTCTGTCTAACATGGACGCTTTTTCTAAACCGTGCATGCTCATTAACAATAGCATGTAATCAGGCATGACATGACAGTTGAGACCACTTGAGTACAAAAACTCACGTTTTCTCACATGCTCCGACGATGATAATTATTGTAATCGTTATTTTGCCTTCGAGTTGATTTAGGCAGATGCATAATGAACCCTCTGAATCAATCCCTGTGAATAAAGTAGTCCTACGCACTTATGGTCATTAGTAAAAGGAGCAACTAACAACAGCGGAAGTCGTGGCAGGGCTGGTTGCTATCAAGCCACCATTCGAGTTTTATGTTTGTTACACGCTGAGGCGCTCGAGATCAAAGCTACGGTTATAGCTCCCAACGTAGACTGAGAATAACTCGCTGCGAACCTTTTGTGGCCGTCCAAGTTTTGTCACTTTCATAATATAACTACAGTAATAACTAAGAGACGCAAACGTCAGACAAAGAATAATAACAGGCAATATAGAACATGGGGGCGCAATAAAACATTCCCGATATCTGCGCATGTAATTCAGAATGCCTGGGACAATGACAGTCACACACAAGCCAGAGAGGCTCCGTGTTACATGTATACACTGTAAACACGTTTAGTTGAAGCAACACCAAATTGCTCACTGCACATCACACGGATGGATGGTAAGGATGAGCATTTCGTCCTAGCGGAACACCAGTCGGGTCAAGTCTTGCTTCCACCGTAATTGTCGTTATACGCAACTGTTTCAAACCTTGCTCAAAGAAAATATATAAATCGAAGGAAAACGGTGCGTCGGTATATATTGTTATAATAGTAATCGAACACGTTATTGCCCGCCGCGTTTTCTTTCGACTTTTCTTCCCACTGTGTCGACCTGCGTGTGTTATGACTAGTGCACACTCGTGTTGTCTCTCTCAAATTTTCTATACCCGTCATCCCCCTTTCCATGGTTAGGGTGGCGACGGTACTTAGCCTGGTTAACCTCCCTGCCTTTCCAACACTCCACCCTACATCTCTGGAATCAACCGCCCTTTTTTCATGTGTACGATTAGAACAATGCCCCTGGAATCACCCTCTCTTGAATGGTTCTGCAGCCTGCTGCTAAAACTCCAATGATATCGGTAGCCCTCTGTTCACGTCAATCCATCTTGCTCCGTAGCTGCGAAATAGGCAAGCAATACCTCTACCGCTGCTTCTTCAAAGCGGCACGGACAGCGCCGGGCGGCTACAGTTACTCGACCACGGTTGATGACACACAGGTGGTGATGGAGAGGGAGTTAGGGGACGGTAATGGAACATAGTGGCGGTGGCGCCGCATGCCCGGATGCCGGCCTGCCGGCGCCATCTTCCGTCATTTTCCGCCACATTAGAGACACACGGAGCGGCGTTCAACTCGGCCTCTCACCTGCGCATGAAACGCCGCAGTTTTCTGCTTCTGTACACGGCAGCGTATCTTTGAAACCACCTACTCCTGCCATCCGTTTAGTTGTGATTTGGAAGTGCTGTTCTCGGAATACAGAGTCTACTCTCACAAAAACAAGACCCTACCGTATCTACTGTTATACAGCACTGGTTATTTGTTGCTGGTTATATGATATGATGACTAACAGTAGCTAAATTATTGGGTAAATCTTAAGATAAAAAACCAAAAAAAAAACATTTGACTTGCCACACCAAATAGAGGGCTTACGAGTGCCTGTGCGTCGAAGGTAAAGTTTGCAAAAGCATCAACCATGTCACGCCCTCTTTACCTGTTGCGCTGTTTTTTAGGTAAGTCGTGTCGTACCAACTCGCCCAAGCAACCATGTTAACTACTTTACTTACCTTTCTTTTTCTATGAATGCTGTATAAAGTAAAAAAGGCCCGGCCTGAGCGTAAGGTGCAGCACGGTCACAGCGAAAGCTAGAAGAACTGCCTTTCGAACCCTTTTCTAAACACTCATCGGTTTACTACTGCAAGCACATTTTTGATACCCATTATGGCATTAATCATAAAATTATTTGGTAGAAGGCCGGTATTCGCTATGCTATTTTTCGTCATTTTTTGTCACTATTCTGAGAAGTGTGGTACTTGCTAAACACTTGCAAGGAATTTCGGGCCAATTGTTCATGCAGTGGCTGGCGACGATAAGGAATGGTGGCTGAAGTGGGTATGTGCCACGGTTAACAGGGGAACAAGAACAAGCTTTTGTAATGGGTTCGAACAGTGGACCACCCACTCGTTACGCTATTCGCATTGTGCGACGACTGATTGTAATGTCGCTGTTTAAAAACGCTTTTTAAAAATCATATTAACCCGATTGCTTTTCCGACATCAAGTCTGCCTAAGGCAAGTTTGCCAAAAAGTCCCAAGCACTGGCCCACGCTCTTTTGTTTGCAGTATAGGAGCACATTATGTTGGTAAGATAATCATGTATGGTGCAGCCATTGCATATAGAAATGGTAGTACGAGACTAATTATCAACACGACATTGAGCCCTCCCATTATAATTGAGCGCTCAGTACGTCAAGCTTGCCCTGTTAGTCCACTGTTGTTTTGCATCTATATTGAAATATTATGTCGGTTGAGATTGCAGAATGACATCATTAATGGGTTAAGAGTAGAATCCTCAGAGGTCAAACTACTCGCATACGCCGATGATGTTGTGATTTGTAGCACTTCCTATGAAGGTACTGAAGAATCAAAGTTTCTAAATATTTATGGGCAGTAAAAGCGCACAAACTCACGGGACGAAGAGAACAGACACGAACAAGCACTGACTCACAACTTCAGCGCTTCTTTGTGTCTCTTCTCTTCGTCCCGTGAGTTAGTGCGCTTTTACTGCCCATAATGTATCACGGACTAGGCCGACTATCAGTCCTGTTTCTAAATCTTTCGCCGAAGTTACACGAAGCCACATTAACTGGGGTAATGCCTTGTCTTTTGGGATGGATATTAGCCTTCTACCCCAGAATTTTTCGCAGCCATTAAATGGACAAGAACGCCAGTTTAATATCTCGGAGTACCACTCGAGTCATACAAAAGTACTGATGAATATTGGGCACAGCAAACGAAATAAATTAAAGACAAAGCGAATAGCTGGAATGCAACTTATCTTTTTATTTGCTAGGGCTACTGCATGCGACTGGTTTTTTTGTGTCTAAGCTATGGTATGTGATGCAAGTGCTGTACTGTGCCCGGGTTCTGTTCTGTTCTGTTTTAACTGTTTTGCTGTGCAGAGGTTGAGGTGCCTATTCCTTCGGCTACTCCATATCACAAAGTTCTGCAGCGAAAAATAAAATAATAATACAGAACAGTACCCAAAAATTAACGATACGCAAAAGAAAAAAAACATAATAGCACACTGAAACCAGTTCAAATATCATGTCAATACACAGTTTTTTTCGCGCCAATGCGCAAAAATTACACCGGGTGTTTGCAATTTTTGTGTGCGGCATGCCTGGGAAAGGTGCAGTCGCATGAATTTGTTTAGACGGGTGAAGTGGGGAGGTCTTGGGCTAGGACATCTGTTTATCAAACAGTTGGTAATTAGGTTTTTATTTTTCCGCGAGACAAGACATCCTTTCTTACTAACAATGTTTCAAACAAGATTTAGTAGACTGTTGCCTGAGCTTGTTGTGAGCACTCATGTTACCACAGGGGCTGTGCAAGGATACATGAAGGAAGTTGCGGCTAGCGTGCGGTTTTGTGTGTTTGTTTTACAACTGAATACCTGTGGTCTGTTGGAAAGCAAAAACTTTACAAGGATTTATGTGACACTGTGCTCCCCATCCCACTGTATACAGAGCACTATATACAGCATGCAAGGGCCAGAATGTACTTAAACGAGTTTAAAAAATGCCGGCAGCTCCAAGTGCAAAATTGATTTTTTGAAATTACACACCGGAACACTTTCTGAAAGAACTTTCCTAGAGGAGCGTGGGTTTTATATGCCTTGGGAATCTTACTGTCAAATCCTTAAGAAATCGGAAACTATTGACCATGTTTACCTGCACTGTTGGGAAGGAGTTTGCTTTTGGGACGTATTACAAAGGACAAATAAAAAAGAGTTCCCGTTAGACACTCATGGGATCAGGTATTTGGCAATAGAGAATGAGGATGGATTACCTTTCGATTTTATGATGATGACTGCCTTGCCCAGTAAGTGGCGCTCTAGAATGGCTGGACTTCACTGTGACCCTGACAGGAGACCAGCAAGAGAGTATTTAAAGAAAAGTATCTTAAGATTTCTCGAGGTAGTATAAGAACAGACGAATGTGTACCTTTATGGGTAGAAAAGGTAGAAGCCCTACTTACCATGAACTAATTCTAGGACGTGATTTGTTATAGTAATGCTTGACGGCCTTATTTTGTTTTAAATTTTTTGGATTGTTCGTTGTGTATTGTAATATCTTTATCTTTGCTCCCCCCCCCCCCGTGTGGGAATTTTAACCGGAAATAAAAAAAACGGCGTAGCTCAGCTGGCACCCATGCGGACACGGGTTCGAATCTCACTGTGTCATTGGTGCTAAGTTATTTTTCTAATTTCGTGAGATTTGGTTACGGACACTAGCAGCGTCGGCGGCGGCGGACAACTATGGTGGGAAGTGACCCGAGTTGTGATCTCGTCACAGCTTTCACTGTAAAAGAAAGAACTGTGGGTTTGTTTTGAATACACGACCCTGAACCTATAAAAATTAGGGGGCAGAGGCGGCAGTCATTGGAAACCGAGGCAGTAGCGCCAACGGTCGTAGAAACAGTTACAAAGCACTTCGACCTCCTAATCTTTAATTAAAGCTCGTTGTTGGCCAAGTTAGTTAACTCTTACTATTAGAAGCAAATAAAGCGTAACATTGGACTCCCTAGAAACACTCGCACATTCACACTCGTTTCCACACAACAAACATACGCCACACACATGCACTGCTTATTTCTCTGATTCTCTGAACACGGAAAAGACCAGAGGCGACCAACACACAGGCGCAAAAAAATCATGACACGATGAGAAAAAATGAAGCCTAGGGATCCATGTGGTGAATAATCTTGTATATATACAGATAACTGACACCCTGAAGATTTTCATCCTAGAGTCTATTGTTGATAAAAAGAAAAACCCTTGAGTGCGGCAGCTGTAACTGCCCTTTGCACTTCGACATCACGTTACACGGCTTTAAAAGGCGCGTCCAGACAACATTAGCTTGCCGATGCATGCTACAGCTATGACGTCGATGTGTCAAAGCTTCACACAAATGCCGGTACATCACTCAACTTTCCTTGGTGTCGTTTGTTCGTCGCTATAATAGGAATGTCATTTTAAAAATTGCAGATACAGTGGGCATGAATGATAACCGAAGCACGAATGAGAAATGGTGATATGTCACTTTAAAATCAGCACAACGTTGCGAGGTGGAGGTAAACGATGCTGTACTTGACTTCCATGTCATGATTATCATGTTTAGATGATGTCGTTTACCTTCGTCATCCATTCACGTGATACCAAGTTTAGTACATGTGAAGCTAGCAAAACGGCCGCGAGCACACTATGAGCATAGCATGTAATCATGTTTCAGATGACAGCATATCAAGATTATCATGTTTGGACGTGTCATTTACCTTCTTCGTCTATTGACGTCATGTCGTACCAAATCTCGTATATGTGGAGCTAGCGAAACAGCCGTGACCACACTATGAGCGTAACATGTAATCTTGTTTCACATGACACACATATCATGATTATTATGTTTAGACGTGCCATTTACCTTCGTCGTCCATTCATGCCACGTGATACCAAATTTCGTATATGTGGAGCTAGTGAAACAGCCGTGAGCACACTATGAGCGTAACATGAAATCATGTTTCACTTGACACGCGTATCATGATTATTATGTTTAGACGTGCCATTTACCTTCGTCGTCCATTCATGCCACGTGATACCAAATTTCGTATATGTGGAGCTAGCGAAACAACCGTGAGCACACTATGAGCGTAACATGTAATCATGTTTCACATGACACGCATATCATGATTATTATGTTTAGACATGCCATTTACCTTCGTCGTCCATTCATGCCACGTGATACCAAATTTCATATATGTGGAGCTAGCGAAACAGTCGTGAGCACGCTATGAGCGTAACATGAAATCATGTTTCACATGACACGCATATCATGATTATTATGTTTAGACGTGCCATTTACCTTCGTCTTCCATTCATGCACGTAATACCAAATTTCGTATATGTGGAGCTAACGAAATGGCGGCGAGCACACTGCGAGCGTAGCATGTGATCATGTTTCACATGAAATGCATATGAAGATTATCATGTTTGCACCAGTCATATATTTCGTCATTCATTGACGTAACGTAACACCAAATTTCGCAACAGGTGCTAAATGCGACATGCTGCATTTCGCGCCGATGTCTTTGCGAGATGTTAATTTTAGGAAACTATCTGACCCAGACAACAAAGCGTCTCCCTCATTTTCCTGACGGAGGGACGCCGGACGCGCTGAAACACGCAAGCGTCAAAGCAACACAGCACGGCGTGCGCCTGCGACTATATGGCAGGACCGGCGCCTGACGTGGCAACACTGGCGTGACGCGACGAAATGAACGTCGGCGAGCACTTACACCGCTTTATGTCGAAATGTGTTGGCGCCTTGACGTTGGCATAGACACGCATCTCATGATTATCATGTTTGTACCAGTCACATGCCTGGGTCATCCATTGGCGTCACTCAATACTAAAATTTGGCATATGTGAAGCTAGCGAAACGGCCATGAGCGCATCATCTGTGTGGCATGTAGTCATGTTGTTACATGACACTCATGTCGTGATTATAATGTTTGGATGTGTCATATACCTATGTCGTCCGTTCGCGTCACGTAATAACGAGTTTGGTGCATGTGAAGCCAGCGAAACGGCCGCGAGAGCATCTTGAGCGTAGCATGTGGTCATGTTGTTACATGACATGCATCTCATGTTTGTCATGTTTGCGCCAGTATCATACCTTCGTCATCCATTAACGTCCCGTAATACAAAATTTAGTATAAGTGAAGCTAGCAAAATGGGCGCCAGCGCATCATGAGCGTGGCATGTAGTCATGTTGTTACACGACCCGCATCTTATGTTTATCATGTTTTGCACCAGTATCATACCTTCGTCATCCATTCACGTACTGTAATACCAATTTCGGTATATGTGACGCTAGCGAAACGGCCGCAAGCGCATCTTGAGCGTGGCATGTAGTCATGCTACATGACACACGTATCATGATTTTCATGTTAGAGTCTGTCGCTTGTGTTGGCCATGCAATCATGCCATACCATACCAGTTTTGCAAGATGCCATGTGAACGAAACTACCGCAAGAGCTGCGGGAAAAGGAAATGTAAATAATGACATTCATGACACGCATGTCATGATTTTCATGTTATGGTTAGTCAGATATGTTCCTCATAAAGTCATGTTATTATATACCAAGTTTAGTATCGATACCATTATCGAAAGGGCCAGGAGAGCTAAAAGTCGAAGGCGGCTAGACAGACAGACAGACAGACAGACAGACAGACAGACAGACAGACAGACAGACAGACAGACAGACAGACAGACAGACAGACAGACGGACGGACGGACGGACGGACGGACGGACAGATGGACAGACAGATGGACAGACAGACGGTCAGACAGATAGATAGATAGATAGTAGATAGATAGATAGATAGATAGATAGATAGATAGATAGATAGATAGATAGATAGATAGATAGATAGATAGATAGATAGATAGATAGATAGATAGATACGCTCAAAGCTGCCGAAGTTCGCTAAGAAACGCTTCGCATTTAAAAGTTTTCGTACAAAAAATGCTTTCAAACGCCCACAGAACGCCGACTTCACCGGCAAGAGTTCATAAGTGTTAGTATATTCAGGATACCATCGATGTATGTCATATAACCACCATCGTCGATTAGAAAGAACTTTGTTCGTAAAACAGCATATCCTCAACTTACTGAGCACAGCTCGATATTGGGAAAATACTTAGACCTATGTCTTCTTAGTAACATCAAATAATAAAATTTCTCTCGGGTTCCTCCAGGACATTCATTTATTTGATAAACCTTAACATGACTTACATGACAACTATGACGTTCACACATGCACATTCACGATCGTATTTTCTTTCCTTTTTCCATCCTCCTCCTCCTTTTAAGGACTTTTTGTACTGAATATACGCCGGCAAAATGTTATGTTCTTCAATAAACAGCTTTCTCTTTTTGTTGGTATCTCTCTTCATGATTGGCAATAGTGAAAAAATAACTTCAAGGAAGTCTAAGTATTCACATACAGTGTGCAGGTTTTCGTAATAGACATGTTTACTGGCCTCGTGGCGTTCGACATCACTGCAAGATGTAGCAACAATGGCGTCTGCTCGTGCTTCGACAAAACTGTTAAAGGTTTACTCAGGCGGTAAGTTTTCACGAGTGTATATACATGTTCACACTTTCTGCATTACGCTCTATGACGAGCTGACGAAAACGGTATATCTGCATTGCTTCGCAGCTTGAACGGCAATGGGTGGTGGGATAGGATAACCACCTGGACAGATCAACAACAAAGTATTCGGGTCCTACCCTTAACTTGTCCTTCTTCTTGAAGCGTTTCCCGCAGACGCCACAAAAGAGAGAGAGAGATCAGTTTTTATTTGCACTTCAGGAAAAACCACAGATGTTTTTGCAGATGACTGTACGTGCATTGTCTTTCGGGTACTACTGCATTTCTCGTTATTTGCTTTGTGGCGTGACACACGATCGTTCTATAGGCAAGACTACGCACTACACCTGTACTTGTGAAGTTCTTAGAGCAAATACCCCGCCATGGCTTCTTCCGAGCAGCACTGGCTATATACATCGAGCCGTGCGCAAAATCTTCAAACCCCAACGGGCTTAAGAGAGCGGTGGTGGCGAGCAACAGAAGCTGCGGCGTTTGATCTTGCCGGCGCTCATCAGTTGTGGCCAGCGCCGCACGGTGCTGCCTCACGCAGCAAGAAGCCGCCTGATGATGGCTATCTCGTGCGGTCGCCTCTCGCGGGCAGTTGCCGCTGAGCCGGCGACGGTGTCTGCAGGGCTGGTGCGACGACTTGACCGGCACATGCATGGCCGCGCGACAACAGTTTGTGCGCGAATGTGTACGAGTACTTGTTCCCACCATGCGTACAGAACGGGTCTCAGGTTGGGCAATGGGGTTATGATGAAATCTATTCCGAAACTTGAGGGCTATAGTTCCTGCTCATTGTCGTTGAACGGTCTTTTAGAGACAGGTGTTGACAATGTAACCAGAAAAAAAAAAGTTTTTTTTTTCAAAGTGGAAAAGAACTTATTTATTCCTATAGTATTTCTGTATTTAACGTCTAATCCGTATTAATTTTATGAGGGATATGGGCTAGAGAACGAGTGTAGTAAGTGGAAAGTGACAGAGGACGCCTTAGAAATCCGCATGTGACGGATTTCGAGGCCAAGTCACCGCATGGTTCTGTATTCATGCATCTCTTTGAATATCCTAAGGCGATCTCACCCGAAGCCTATCCTGGATATATAGAAACTATTTATTAAAGAACATTTCTTGAGAAAAAGTTCCAGCTGACCCTCGGCCTCTTTTTCTAACAACAACAAAAAAAAAAACTTGGCATTCACTTGATTATCGCCTTCAAAACTAAAACACTTTAGCGGGACCCACTCTCATCGCCTTCAACCATGTCGCGAAGACAGGAGCATTTGTGCGCTTATAATTGGCCGTTTCGAACTTTCCTAGAATGCCTTACAGCAAATACGCTTGCGATGTGACCACTGTGGCAAAATTGTCTCCTTTCCAAATTGGCGAAGCATCCCTCACACGCCCATATATGTCATGAGTGCCTGCGTAGAGATGCAGACTTTTTAACGGCTGCGCAGCTTTCAACCACCCAGTCGTCGCGCAATTCACATATTTTGACACGTAGTACGATTCTACGATTCGGCCACACATTATTACATCCATTAGGCGGTCACCTTCAACTACACCAAAAAGTTATTAGACTGACTGACTTCCACTATAATGACGTTCTTATAGCACTTTTTTTTTTACAAAATGCTTTCAAGCGCTGGCATGGCTCCATGGAGCTGTTGCTTGCCATGCGTGAGGTCTGGGTTCAGTTCTCACAGGAATCAAAGATAATTTTACAGCGAAAGCTGTTATCAGATCACAACTCGGGTCACGCGCAGTTGTCCGCCGCCGCCGCCGGTGTCCGCAACCACAATGCGTGAATTTAAAAAAAAAAAAAAACCTAGCACCAATGACACAGTGGGGCTCTAACCCGTTTCCGCTGTGTGTCAGCCCAGTATTCTACCACTGAGCTTGCCTTAGGCAGGCTTGATCTCAGGAAAGCAATCGCGTTAATACGACTTATAATGTGTTTAAAAACAGCGAAACAGCAACCAGTTGCCGCACAGTGTGAATAGCGTAACGAGTGGGTCGTCAAATGCTCCAACCCATTACAAAAGCTTGTTCGTGTTCCCCTATTCACTGTGTCGTATACCCATTTCAGCCATAATCCCTCATCGTCGTCAGCCACCGCATGAATCAGTGGCACGAAATTCCTTGCAAGTGTTCAGTGGATACCGCGCTGCTCAAAAGAGCGATGAAAAATAGCAAAGGGAATGCCGACCTACTACTCCAAAATTTTTATTATTAATACCCTAGTGGTTATCAAGCAAGTGTTTTTGCAGCAATTACCCGTTGAGTGTTTTGGAAGGCTCTGAAAGGCCGCTCTTCTAGCTTTCGCTGTGACTGTGCTGCACCTTCCACGCAGGCCTGGCGTTTTTTATTATTGATTTTATTCTCATCCATCTCGAATTTGCGCTAACGGACAAACACAAACAACGTCACCGTTTCACAAACAACGTCAGCGACACCAGAATTTCTGCGAAACGAGCTGTTTAACGCTATGTGGTTAAAACTCGAGACCGTTCTACTCTGTGAAGGAGGGTGATCAGCGGATCTGATACACGGTGTACATTGTCACCGTTCTCGACGCCATTCACAGTAAGCGTGCTGCTTTTCGGACGTTCTCACAATGCGCACGCTGTAGAGGATCGTGCAACAGACTACCGTGCTAGCGCAGATACTCAACTCCACTCGGCTCTCGCGGCGAGACATATAGGTTGAATCGAGACTTTGGAAGAAGTAATGCTTTTGAAGTGCATTGCTCTATTACCCTCGTGAGGGCTATGGCACTTTTTCATAGTGACCGGAGAAATCGAGTAGCTGTACCATATACAGCACCGTTTTAAAACAAGTCACGCTGCATAGACTTGTTCTCAAAAAAGAAAAAAAGAACTGGATTGCTCCAGGCGTTGGGCATTCATTAATGGAAGAGGTCGGCCTATTCCATTTGCAAAGGTCCCTTACATAAGAGGAGGTCGTGCATTGTTCTGCTTATTCTGAACGAATAGTTCGCAAATGCGGCCAACCAATTGAAACGAGGACTTACAAACGAAGGCTTCTTTTTCTTCTTCTTTGATTGCAAGGACTGTTTCCTATTGCATGGGTGAACGCTCACTCGGCATTTAAATCAGAAATCAGAAATGGTTTTATTTCATCATTCAGAATTCTTTGTATACGGAAGGAGTTTCCATAGTAAGAGACTGAATTGGGGCCTCCCGCCGCACTCTGCAGCTGGTTTGTGGATTCATTCGACGACCCCTTGCTTGCTAAGATTCGCAATAATTGCACCATATAGCTGCTTTTTTAAAGGTTACCTGGCTGACAACGCGGCACTATGGCATCCCCGATTCGCAATTCCGGAGTGCGTGCCTCTTCGGCCTCCTTTCGGTTTCCCACGCGTGCTTTGCCGGCTCTTCTCCGCCGTACTTCTCCGCGATCCCATCGCCATCACATGCCTGCGTGCGGAGTTCACGGTAGGAATGCAGAGCCACCGCGCGGCCGCTGGCGTCATTACTGCATGAGCGACCGCGCACCGCACGCACGAAAGACCAGAAGGTGTCACGGAAAGCACTGCCGCCTGTCCGGTAGCTCCGGCCGCCACTTTATGGCGCGACAACCGTCAGGACATATATACATACGCAGTCAGCGGTTCCATTCCCTCCCGACCATTCCCTCCCGACCGAGTGCAACCACGAGAAGCTGCATGCAGCGGCTAAAGCGGACGTGCCAACTCGTCTGGACGACGCCATTAGCTGCCTGCCGCGGACGCTTGGCGCCGCCATTTGTTTTCGCCCACGTGTTGTGTACTTACACTCGACGCGCCGCTGCGGCCTCGTCTCTACAAGCTCGTTGTTTTCGGCTTTGTCTTTGTCTACAGCCGCCCGCCCCCTTTTGGGACTGCTACTCACTCGAGACCGCTTGCATGCTTTTGAGAACCCTTCAAACGATGCCGACGACAGGGCCGCTTTGCGACTGACTCGTCGCGGCGAAGCGGTAGCCCGCGCTTGCATGCATGCATCTGCGCTGCGGAGAGGCGACGTTTCGGTAATGCGGCGTCGTTCTCCGGGGACCTTTTTTCTCTCTCATGCAATGCAGACCGGCACATAGAGTATAGCATTGTCGTCCGCTAGCCTCCTTGAGTTTTGTTTTCCCAAGGCTCCATTTGCTTTTAAAGCGCTGAATATATACGTAGTTTCCCACGCCGTGTGCGTGTAGTTTCCCATCACTTTTTTAGTAAAGGAATGAAAATCCCCGCCAGCCCTTCCGCTTTCCATGAACTCCTTAAGGTGAACCGGAACACGTCGGCATGCCACTAGATACTGAATGAATTATCGTGAATGTCCTCAAGTGACACGATAGGAACATGGGAAGTTCGAGGGTGTTCACTTGTACTCCTTTCTTTGCTTAGCTCTCGTATTAAGTGACAGTGTTTTATTTACAACAAGAAGAATGCAGACGTCACTGCAGCGGCACGGCCAGAAGCAAACAAGCCTGAGAAGCCCGACTTGAAGGAGTGAAAACCTTGCACATGAACCTGAGTGTGTGTACAGTGGGAGGTATTGTGGAGGTACCTCCATCCTTGCGCAGTATGATTTCAGCAAAGGTGATTTCAACAAATTAAGACTTCTCACATATTCTCAGAGAGGCGAAATTTCGTTTGCACCACTCGCTGTAAGCGGGCGAAGGAGAAGGCACGTATCTTTGGGCACTGCCATCATTACCAATTCAAAAAGGTCACTGCACCCCAGAAGCGACGCCGTCGAAGAAATGGTGCCCTAAATGCCGTACTCGAGGCGTCACTTCCGATGTTTGTGATGTAAGTGACGAAAATCGCGTTGTTTCCTGGGATAGTACTACTTTACCACATCTATTGCAATTCCGCGCATCCTTTATCCAACTTTCACAGAACCTGTTATCACCACATACGACACAACATTTGCTTAGGCGGACTTCTGAGATTTCCTGCGCAGAACATGGCCAATTACAACAAAAAAAAAAACAGAAGTTCAGAACTCCAGCCTCTAAAATGCTTCGCCCTCACGCCTCACTCCTCAGCGCATGTTGGAGGTTAGTGTGCTCTCCAGAGCGAAGGCGTCCGTTTCAAAACAGTGTGAATGTGTTATCCAACAAACAAGTGTGCTCTGATTTCAAGATATATCACGTGCGATTCCCATTCAAGGCGAATTTCTATTGAGTGAGAAATCTTGCCACTTCTGGCAATATTTGAACCGGCTCAATGCAGGTCTCTAATCTTTTTAGGTATAAGCAGAAGGTATACGTTATCGTTTCCTTTATCACTTGGTGCTCACTGTCAAGCTGCTACATGACCGGGAAGCTTTAGCATTTGAAAAGTAGCATGAAGGTTTATTTGTGCAAAATTACTGCATCGGTAGCTTCTTGAAGTATCCAGGAAACTATTTTTACACAGAACATTGAATAACGCTTACCACATTAGTGTTCATTGCGTAGATTCACAATCCTGATTGACCACTGAATTCTCATAGTGTTCATGGATTCAGACAGACGTGACTTTTCCACATTTCTCGGAGGTCACCAATTACATGCTATGCACACATTGATTAATTTTATTGTTTTTATTCGCAATATACAATTAACGAGCTGTTGCTGAGGTGGGAGAGGATTTTATACAATAGAGTCTACAAAGATGTTCCTATACCTTCGCCCACAAGATTCATCTGATTGGCAATCCACGAGTACACATTAATCGAGCATGTTTCATTCGCTAATTTTTCGTCACGTAAGAAAAAGACGCCATTAGATCAATTCATGTGCATAGTGACGAATACAATAGCGTATGGCTGACTAATGCTCGGTGAAACTACAGTGCAAAGTATACGCTTTATAAAGGGTGAGCAAAAATGTAATGCGAATAGGCAGAGATCATGTATTATAATAGCTATTTTAACACACGTTTTTTTTTACAAAACTGGAATATCATTTCATTGATTGTCTATTTGTGCATTTGGTTTCAGCTTGTTCGCGTAAATATAATAGACCATACTAATGTTTTACTGGTGAGCCGGGAAGATGTGTACTGTACACATGTCGCTAAGTTCAAGGCTAGTTCCCGTACACACATGCAGAACGTCTACTATTGTATGAAACAAGCGTAAACCAAAACTTGCTTCTCAGTGACGATTGCATCGTCTACGACTGTGTTATTGCTGTCGATCACTAGAAGTATAGTTCAATACACCTACAGGAAATATCTTGCCTTGGTGCAACAGACAACCTATTTATTTTTTGCGGTATAAGTTAGCTGCACAGAAACTTCGAGTAATCGGAAGAGTTTGTCTTGCGGTGCTGTGTGGGAATGAACGAGATAAAATTAATGTGAGGCTGCAATGACTCATGAAAAAGTGCTTTAAAGCTTCCCGCGTGAATTTCTAACAGCAGTAGAACGAATCGACTCATGATTACATCCAGGTGTTACAATCTTGGGTTATAATCGATATGAGATTTCTTCGTCAGTAAGCCTGTGCGCGAGCTCTTAAACAGCCCGGCTTTCTACGTTAAGCGAATCCACCACGAAGTGAACGATGACGAGAGGGCGAAGCACACGGAGATCGTTCGTTGTCCATATAACATAAACTGAGTGACATAAAGTGCACAACAAAAATTTACATTTATTTTTTCTTCCAGTCGTCTTAGGCAATACAAGGAGGATTCGGAAAATTGCTGAAATGAAGGATATGCCTTGAAAGTGAATCCGAAAATCCGTCATCTTGCCGCTGGCAAGACGCCATTTTATATGGGGAGAAATTCGAAAACAGTGGTGGGTGCAGCCGTTTCAGCCGTGCTATGGTTGAAACGTTAGGCATGAAAGTATTGCTCTCTCGTACGGTAACCTGCATGTACTTTTTTCTTGTTTGAGGTGTTTACAGAGCAAGTCCGGTCGAACAGAGCGAGTCCGGTTGAACAGAGCGAGTTCGGTATAGGAAAATTTTCGTGAGTGTGAGTCCGAGGGAGTACAACTGAGCAAAATTTTGGCGAGTGAGTCCATAGCAGACAATATACTTCTCGAGTTAGTCTGAATAAGTTCCACTTCTATCTGTCGGCCTATGGTTATAATGGTTATTTATTTATTTACTTATTTATTTATTTATTTATTTATCTTTATTTACCGTGTCTATAGCGCCCGCGTGGAACATTAGTGTACAGCGAAGTCAATAACATTTAGAACATATACAAAAGCGTAATACACTTCAGAAAAATAATGAATAAAATGCAGAATGTCGACAAGCCATTAGGAGTCGTAACCATTCTACAGAGCCCGAATAAATACGAGACTTAAGTGACCAGTGGCCTCATCGGCGCCATATACAATATCTAGTGATCTTCAGCATTCCTATCAGCATTACCTGGATTCACGTCTGTGCTCACGTCTACTCACGCATATTCCAAAGAACGAGTCTTTCAAACAATATATATATATCAAAGGCGCAAAGTACGTATATAGGAGGAACCTCGGCCTTCCCCACCCCCGCTATCCTCCCGCTAACTTTCATAAACATATTCATGATAAGTAGATCTTGTGCACTCATCTATCTGAAAAAAAAAATGGCCGTACAGGTTCACGAGCTCTCATAGCCTGTATTAGAATGCACTGTGTAAAAAAGTGCCAGGAAGAGCACCAATTACGTGTTGAGCACCAATTGGTGTTACAGAGCATTGACATCATGGTCGAATGAGACAATTCTAGGCTGACGAACTCACGAGTCGACTCATTCAGACTCGGACAGAGCCGTGATTCTGAGCATGAGTGAGTCCGGGTCAGTAATTCTTTGGTGAGTGTGAGTTCGAGTGAGCCCTTTGGCTAAGATACGTATCATGAGTGAGTGTGATTCAGCTCGACCATTTCTGTCGACCTGTAATATTACATACGTACACCTCTCGCTGACAGACCGCGAAACAGAACTATGACCACAAAGATTCTGTATTTACAGTGTCACGAAACATTTATGGCGTGTTCTGTCAAACCTGTGCAATTATTAGGCAGTTTTAGTTTCGCGTACGTGGGGACTTCACGAACGCAAACGCGAAAAGTCCACGTACGTTACGTGCACGCCATCAGAAACGCTTTTAGCTACAGGTGCGTGACGCGCGGTGGGAGATGCCACGTAGCTCCATCTGCTGGGAATCACGAACACTGCGGTAGCCGATTCTCGCCACGCCATCTTGTTATCGCGCTCGTCACGCTGTTATATGAGCGCCCGCGAGATGCTGCCTACGTGCGCAAGAAACGCATGCAAAGAATCGGATCTGACGTATACGTCTGTGAAGCGAGCGCGCGGCCGCTATGTTCTGCGCATGCGCACTGCTCACACGTAGAAGCTCGACGAACGAGAAGCCGCTACGTACGTGAAACTAAAGCTATCAGTTGTCAAAACGCCTTCGAAAGAAATCACGTTTGTGTATGCCCGATTTTGTCGTATACAGCGTACAATGTACAGTGCAACCGTGCCCCACACTAAGCGGCACAGGCATGCATCCCGATCCTTATCTGGAAAGCGGGGGACGTGGGGCTCGCTGCCTGTCGACACCGCCTGACTGCCGCCGCTTTCAAAGGAGACGAGGCGGGTGGTCTGGCGATTGTACAAAGCGTCCCTGTCAGTCCATCCGTCGCGACAGATTGTCCGGCCACCCGGCGCCTCGGTATGCTTATCTTGTCACCGCTACGACTACGCATTTTCTGTTCATCCTAGTCTGTTTGCTTTAAATGCTTCTAAGTTATCCTTAAGGAATGCACACGTATATGTAAAATGAATTGAACAATCCGAACAGGCGGAGCATTGTCCAGTAACTGTTACTGGGACAAGACAACTACACGTGTCTGCTATGGATACTGCAAGATTTCTCGAAGTGTTCTATCTATCTATCTATCTATCTATCTATCTATCTATCTATCTATCTATCTATCTATCTATCTATCTATCTATCTATCTATCTATCTATCTATCTATCTATCTGTCTGTCTGTCTGTCTGTCTGTCTGTCTGTCTGTCTGTCTGTCTGTCTGTCTGTCTGTCTGTCTGTCTGTCTGTCTGTCTGTCTGTCTGTCTGTCTGTCTGTCCGACCGACTGACTGACCGACCGTCCGCACCTGCTGAGTGAGTCTTCGAACTAGGCGGTCACGTACGGGCTAGGAGGGACAAACGCACGGCTTTAGGAGCTTCGCCCCTAAATAAGAAGCCTCCTTGGTGGGAACGCATCGCTTGCCTGAATCAGGAGGTTTAATTTTTCTAAACGTCCTTTGCCTAGATGTATGCGAAAACCACAGCAATGATGGTATACACTGTGCTTGCAACTACGTTTGGAGCTACTCAATCCAGAGGTGCTTAACCCAGAGGACTTGGAGTAACCAGGAATTACTGCAGTATCGTCCATAAATCCAAATACGAGCCTGCTTTACGCAGGAATACAAAGTTATCGAAGGCGACCTGTCACTGTGAAGAACTGGACTTAAGAACGAAGAAGACAACTTCGTGGCTTCAGTCCATACGCCCTGCAATAACAGGGCTGGCTCACAGACTCATTCTCACTGAAAATTCACGCGATATTATTCGCGAATGCCGCCTTTACACATCTTTCCGCCAGGGTGATCAAATTGCCATAGCATTACAAATTGCCTCGCCTCTCAGAAACACGTTTAAGCGACGAACACTTTAAGGCCTTTCGTCATTCCATGCCTCGCGCTGGCGTCGTGCAGGTCCTACATTTATTAAACGTAAGCGGAGCAGGCTGTTCATTTGGAATGCGAGCGTGACGACGGACGAGCCAGTGAAGCGATAGTGCAAGGTCAACGTCGACAGTTAGATACAAATCCACGAAAATAAGCGAACCGTAGGCGAAACGTCAGTGCCGGGATTTCGACGCACACCGCTCGGAGCAGGTTGAAAAAATTGGCCCCAGATCTGCATGTTTCATTGCAAATGTCGTAGAATGACGATAGTCTTCCCTCTGGAGAAAGTGAATTAAACATTTATTTGATGTTCTGCGCGAGAAAATAGGGTGACTGGTTCAGGAGGCGCTGCGTCAAAGCGCCTGGATGGGCGCAGCGGGTAGGTCCCACCTAGTCCCACCACTAAATCATCTTAACAAAGCGCAGGAAACAGCCGCCTTTTCGTGCATAGCGTTGCATTGTCAGCTTAGCGTAATAAACGCTACGTTCCTTAGAATTACTTATGTATGACTTCTATATGCGCAACATTTGCTTTTTAATCGATACTACGCACAAGAATGAACGCAGAAACCAGGCATTGTGGGCTCTGCAGATGTGGTGGGATTTTGGAGTTAAAGGCAAACAGAATAAAAGGCAAAGAGACAAGCAATTTTGTGTGACAGACAGACAGACAGACAGACAGACAGACAGACAGACAGACAGACAGACAGACAGACAGACAGACAGACAGACAGACAGACAGACAGAGGCAGACACAGACAGACAGAGGCAGACACAGACAGACAGACAGACAGAAACAGACAGACAGACACAGACAGACACAGACAGGCAGACAGACAGACAGACAGGCAGACAGACAGACAGACAGACAGACAGACAGACAGAGGCAGACACAGACAGGCAGACAGACACAGACAGACAGACAGAGGGAGACACATACAGGCAGACACAGACAGACACAGACAGACAGAGACAGACACAGACAGGCAGACAGACACAGACACAGACAGACAGATACACAGACAGACACAGACAGACAGACACACACAGACAGACAGACAGACAGACAGACAGACAGACACACACAGACAGACACAGACAGACAGACAGACAGACAGACAGACAGACCAAAGTTTTTGTGTCGAAGTATCCCAAAAAGGTAATAAGGGCTGCAGCGCGAGCACGAAGGTGCTAGAAGAAACAGACGAAAGGCGAGGCACGGAAGGCAAACAGCGCTCGTGTTGTCCTCTTTGCC
Organism: Rhipicephalus microplus; assembly: GCF_013339725.1. NCBI lineage: Eukaryota > Metazoa > Arthropoda > Arachnida > Ixodida > Ixodidae > Rhipicephalus > Rhipicephalus microplus. Next base: position 125,463,812 of record NC_051165.1, read on the forward strand.
TTCCGTGCCTCGCCTTTCGTCTGTTTCTTCTAGCACCTTCGTGCTCGCGCTGCAGCCCTTATTACCATGAATTCAAACCAACTAGCCCAAATAGCCATTCTTCTTATCCCAAAAAGGATTATCGTCTTTAAACACTAGATCATAGCACATAAAACAGAAATTACAAAACAAATCGAATGATCACACCATAAGGATAGAAATGGATAAAAACTATCACATAATCGTGCGAAGAGAACAGACAAGAGCCGGTGAAGACAAGAAACAAACACAAAACATAAAAGAACTTATAAACACAACATAAACACAAGGAAAACGCAGGCGAATTACTACTCTGCAGTTCTTAATTTTCGGAGTGGAACTCGCCTTATCTTCTTTAAACGCACCTTCATTCCATACCGGTTTCTCGCAAGGGCTGGATGTATACCTGCGTGCAATACGCACTACGAAGAACACAGCTTTGCGGAACAACTGACGCCAATCACTGCATCTCGGCCTTGGTGTTTACTCGATATTGCTGCAGCTACTTTTATATATCAGCTTGTACACCCAGCAGTTGCTTACCTACCGCTTAGTTCGGCTGATCATTCGTGAGAAAACGTTCCAGATACTTAGATTGATCAGCTCGAATTTCCCGGAGCGTCCTATCGACCGCGTAATTTCCCATGAAGTGACCTGACATCAAGAAAAAAAAGAAAAAACAAAGGATGGCGCAGGACGTCCAAGCGAGTGGCGCCATCTGCTCAGCGAGTGCGCTACTGTTGTTCCGGCGGCTCTTGGTGGCCGCGTTCTGCAGTAGCTGGCGCTTTATGCGCTGTTGGCGAACCCCTGCGTTTGCCGCCGCTGGGAAACTGGCGTGCCGCTCCACGCCTGCAAGCCGGAGCATCGTTGTCACACAGGGCGATTACTTTACAACTTATCTATTGCATTTGGCAGCAGTTTATTTCATTAAATGTCCTATTTTAATGCAGTTCGCTGCTATACAATCAGGAGAGGTGAAGGAAGAAATCCTTGTTTGGCACATTATTACTGAACACTAAATACAATGATGCCAAGGAAAGTATAGCAGATGTTATTAGTAGTCGTCATAATGTAAATGTCAATACATAAATGTGGGCGAACAGAAACTTGCCGCTAACAGGCACTGAACATGTGACCTTCGAATAACGCCGGGCTCCGCCGCGGTGGTCTAGTGGCTAAGGTACTCGGCTGCTGACCCGCAGGTCGCGGGATCGAATGCCGGCTTCGGCGGCTGCAAGTCCGATGGAGGCGGAAATGTTGTAGGCCCGTCTGCTGAGATTTGGGCGCACGTTAAAGAACCCCGGGTGGTCGAAATTTCTGGAGTCCTCCACTACATACGGCGTCTCTCATAATCATATGGTGGTTTTGGGGCGTTAAACCCCACATATAAATCGAATAACACCAGATGCTACGGCGGCAACCATGCCCCCTTCCTCTCTATAAGATATGTTATATATATGAGCTCTTATACTTGACAGTGTTAATAAGCGCCATTGAAAAGATGAACTTCAGCAAAGACGAAATTCTAATAGCATGTAGCGATGGCTGACTGACAATGACAAAAAAAAAGTATAAGAAATAACGAAAATCCAGAAATGCTACACAAAAAAGGAAGGCTTGCGTCTGTAAAACGTTGTCAAAAGCTCTGATTGGCATTTGACACAGCAAACGTGACTATCGAAGGCATAAAAAGGTTATAAATAACTTACCTTACAGCAATGCCATTTTTGGGAGTGTTGGTAAACGGAACTCGACGACATATTGAGTGCTAATATACAGGGACATGAGAAAGAAAGCGCATTATGTTGTTTCTCTCACGTCTCTGTCTGTTAGAACTCAGTGTCGCGGTCGTCGAGTTACTTTAAAGAATAGGCGAGAATGAACACGCTAGACGTCACACTGCTCCGATTTTAACGGTTCGCAGCTCCTCTTGTATGGAATGTCGCTCAGCGTCGCGGTTTTCGTAACTTCTCATTTGTTTAATTTTTTTTTTCAAATTTAATAGCAGGTTCGAAATTGGGGCTACTTGGTTATGCATAGCTGACACTTACGACGTCCTGTCTGAACACGAAGACAGACGATAGAAAACAAAAGACAGGCAGTACACAACGTGAGCACCAACTAACAACTGTTTCTTTGATGAAAAAAAATACAAGTGCATACTTATACCTACACAGGGCTGGTCTGACGATACCACCTCTCTGTCGATTCAGCGGAGAATGAGAAAATATTGCACGTTATTTTTGTCCTATCGCAGGTATTCAAATATTAGAACACGACTTCTCAATACTCCGCTTTCAAAAATATCTCTTAACCTTAACCAGAGTCCTTCAATGCTTTTCTGGTCACGAAACTCCGGCCGAAGTTTCATTCAGGGACAAAAGCTGCCGCTAGGATCGCCCCTGTTAGCGTGAAGGCTTCGCCGGCGGCCGGCGACGCTTGCGGGCCGGCTGTTTCTCCGTCGGCAATGCGCCTAATTTCATCTGCTCTTCATTTCCACCTGTAAAAACGCGACCTGTAAAAACGCGAGCGACGCGAGCGAAGTGTGCGTGTTTTTGATTCAGTTGACGCTTAGCTTAGCTGTGAAATAGAGGCAAGGCCACGCGTGTTACTGAGTCGTATATGTTGCAGCGTTCGTTCGTTGCGGTAGTCACGGCCGCTACGTTCTCGCTTTGAGAAGGAGGACATCTGGCGTTTTCGATTTTTGAGTAGTCTTTGCAGTTTCCTGCATTTGAGTTAACTAGCACCAGATTTAAATCGGTATATACAGCCCTGGGCGACATGCTGCGCTTAGCAAATAGGTGTGCAAACGTACAGCACGTTGGGTTAGCGCTGTGTCTGCGCGATTTTATAGCGCGCTAATAATGTACAAAAATAACCTAGGTTTGGAAAGTGAGCATCAACATGATGAAGAAAAACGCTCACGAAATGGAAGCAGCATAATGAGCGCGCGTAGGAGTAAATGCTACACACTTGAGCGACTTTCCCGGCTGTCAACATAGGTATACACTGTAAGCAAAAGTTAGCCGAGATGGGAGTTTCTCCAGCACATAAGCCCACAAAACTCTCCTGCCCGAATTATTTACTCCCTGGTAGGGAGTGAACTCGGCACATGTCATCGTAAAACGCCCCCTCCTTAATCACAGAGTTTATGAACGACATGACCTTGTTAAACTCCCCAGGGAGTTTCAGGTCACGTGGTTACAAACTCCCTATAGGAGCTTTAAAAACCCTCTTTGGGCGTGACGTGTGTGTGTGTGTGTGTGTGTGTGTGCGTGTGTTTGTGTGTGTGTATGTGTGTGTACGGGCATATGTTTGCACGTCGGTGTGAAACACATGTGCTTTGTGTGGCTAACCGTGTAAGCATCTGTCATCAGGCAACGATATTATAAGTGCACCGAAGAATAGCAACGACTGGTTGGTATTTACTGGGAACATTTCAATATATTTCGCACTGTTAAACCACGCTGCACATCGTTCTGATTCCTCAACGAAACGTCGTGAATGCCGCGCTTCAAAGGGCCGAGTAACAAAAAACTTCGAAGAATAAATTAATGGCAGCAAAAGTAAGCTGTTACGATCGTCAGCGGCTGCTCCTGGAGTTTCACCATCAGAAACTTCAAAGTGGTCTGAAGTAGGCTTCGCTCGACTACGGCAGGCTGGCCGGCAACCGGTCTGAGAGTTGCGCCGGCGACGCGCTCGCCCCGTCTCCGCCGATAGTGGCTTCTCGGAGTGTCACCGGTATTTCATCTAGGCTGTAACATCTAAGTGGTAAGAAGGCCTCGCTATGCCGTCGGTATCAAGCCGGCATCGTATCGAACTCGCACTGCGCGCCGGCCACCGTGGCAAGCGCTACGAGCTAGCACCGACCACCGGCGATGCAAAGAATGTGTTTCACAAAAAATGAAGGCTGCTGGGATGTATAACAGTCTTCTGCGCCTTGCGACCGCAGCTGTCAATGACTAACTACAAGGCGAGCGCCGAACGAGGCGGAGTACGATCGTCAGCGATTGCACCGTAAAACTTCGAAGCGGTTCGAAGTAGGCTTCGCTCGACTACGGCAGGCTGGCCGGCAACCAGTCTGAGAGTTGCGCCGGCGACGCGCTCGCCCCGTCTCCGCCGATAGTGGCTTCTCGGAGTGTCACCGGTATTTCACCGGCTGCAACATCTAAGCGGTAGGAAGGCCTCGCTATGGCGTCGGTATCAAGCCGGCATCGTATCGAGCTCGCACTGCGCACCGGCCGCCGTGGCGAGCTCTGCGAGCTATACATGCAATGCATGCGAGCAACGGGAACAGCGACTGCGAACCGTCTCATTCGTTTAAGTCTATCGCTCCGTAGCTTAAACTGCGTGGATAGCGGACACCTATTTCTGTGCATGGGAAAAACGAGACATAAACTGCACATCAGCAAGCATTTTGTGATCGCCAGCTTTCATTCATCGAATCACCGTGCCGTACTCGTGAGTGAGGCCTAGTCGTCGAACGCGGTAGCGGCGGTCTACCTCGGTTCATCGCTGGAGCTGCTAAATGTGCCTCTTTAATGTGTTCATTCAAGGCCGCGCGCACTTTGTGTATGATTCCGTGCATTTTACGGGTCCACAAACAGTACTGCTAATGCAAATTCAGCCCGTACGACAGAGCGTCAACTGATGAAACTTTTTCGCTATAGTAAAAAAATAATAAATATTAGGCAAGCTTAGGATAAAAGGCATGTGTGTTGAAGTGCTTACATCAGACCACCGCAAGTTCATACTTACGCCGTGCGTATTTATTGCCTAATTAATAGCGAAAAAAGGCTTTCACCAGGGCTACATGGGAGGTAAAAATGTGGTGCATATATATACCCGGTGACTATATGGTAGGTGTGTACTGCGTGTGGCAAGCTGTGGTGAGTGCGAATGTTGTGATATAACGTGAACGTTGTGATAATGTTTGTGTACTGTAATCATTGTTGTGCGCATTAAATGTTATGTAATTAAAGTTACGCTTGCGCATGGTACGGCTGCTGACGTAATTTTTTTTTCTTTGTCGATGCAAAAAATTTACTCCCATACTGACCTGAAAAAGTTCCCCAATGGATGTAAATAAAAACCCCCCTGGCACCATGCGAAAACCCCCTACTGATGGGGAGTAAATTTTTTACTCCCTCCGGACGGTTTTTTAAAACTCCCATCTGGGCGTGCGCTAGAGGACAAGGTCATTTACTCCCATCTCGGCTTATTTCTGTTTACAGTGTAGGGTGTCAACAGAAAAACTCGTATGGTCAGTGTCTGACACACTCGTCCCACCAAAACGACAAGTTAATTGATTACTTGGTTATGAGGTTTAACGCGCTGACGCTATGCACGCAATCGGGCGCGCGCCGTAGTGTAGCTCTCCGGAATAATTTTAACCACCCAGGTATCTTTAACATGCGCGGGAATCTCTAAAACACAGGCATTTTCTCTTTTCGCCTCCATCAGAAAAGCGGCTGGGAACCCGCGTTCTTGGGCTCATCATCATCAGCACAGTGCCCTAGCCCCTGAGCCACCGCGGCGGGGACACTAAAAAAATTAAAAAAGAAATACAGGCAAAGCTAGCCATGCTCCGCTTTGCAAATTCAAAATACCTGATTGGATAATCAAAATGTCGCCGCCGTGGATTTTGGTTCCGCCACACAGATGACAGTAACCTGACTGGCCACTTGCTGATCGTCGCAGGCAGCTGCCAAGCGCATGCAAATGACTAGAAAACGCGCCGCGGCTGTGGTGCAAGTGTTTATTCATACAAGTTTACGGCAATAGCATGGCGGATAAAGGAAATAAACAACGTCACACAAGCAACTAGGAACACAAATGTGCAAGTGTTTTTTGTCACTAGCAAACACAAAACACAACAGTTGGGCTTTACATAGCATGACAAACAGAACATCTGCTACCCATGGGGCTTGTTGCCACCATTTGCTGGGCAGTTTGCTCGCCGCGTCGCTCGTGTCAGCTTGTTTTTTTCCCTGGTGTAAAAGTGCAGGCGGCACCTCAAGAAAAAATGAACAACCTCTGCTGTGGTACCCACATAGTGCAACCTACAGCCCACACCAGCAGAAGCAATGCGGCTGTCGAGCAAAACTTGGTCAACAATGTTCGCATACACATCGGCACATGCAACTGTGTCCACAGTCAGTTCTTCAACATGTCCTTCCACAATGCGCAACAGGCTGAGAAGCTGGGATGAGGGCACTTGCAGGAATCCTCTTGACTTCTTCTGGATTAGGTCAGTTGGCTCTCGTGTCTGGCTCTTGAGTGTTCCCACGCAGTCAGTGCAGCTTATCGTTGAAAACTTCTTTACCACGTAACCGGCAAGATAATCAAGAATGCACTCTTTGGTGGAGAGCGTAACGTCAGGCACGGATGCATTGTTCACTGCCTCTCCCGGCTCCTCAAGAACGTCATCAAAGAGGACCGCCAACATGTCAATCTGCAAAATACATTCCAAGTTTCAAATCTTTCAATGTATAAGTTGAGATTCGTAAATGCAAAAACACATTATGTTTCATTTGGTTATTTGGTCATTTGTGTAGTGAAACTGCTCCTGAAAAAAAGAAACTAGAGCTAATAAATAAAAGCAAGGGGCACGTTACCTGACTGGAGGCAGGTTTTCCCTTGTCAAAGAGGCCCTGGAGCTTGAGCAACAGCTGGGGTCCATCTCCCTCGACCGAGGCCCGTTTTGGCGGCCGAACTAGGTTGTTTACAGAGAGCATCCGATAGATGAACAAAAAATGTTGCACAGTCGGCTGCCCTCCGTCACCAGCAACATGCCTGACGATGCCGAAAAACCTCTAGAAAGAAAAAAATCAATTTATCGCAACAATGAGAAATTCATAGCACATTTATATACATAAAAGTCATCATGTTTACCTCTAGAGGATCTTGTCCGAAGTTCCCAACGAGAACGTAACGAAACCCAGACAACAGCAAGCTCTCGATGAGTGCAACTGAGCTATGCAGTGTCAGTCTGAGGGCTCCACATGTCTGCTTACTCAGAAAGCAGACTTGCCTCTGGGTCGGTAATGTCTTGATGTATTTCTCCCAGTTGTCCAGCCATGCAATGCTGTCCTTCAACACCTGGAATAAAATTATGCTTCATCTATAGTACACGAAAAACACTTCATAACACATGTAATAATCTCACAGCAATGTGTTGTGCTTCGTTGAATCGAACATGGTCTGGCCTCCGAGAGTTCAGGCAGTCGAACAGCTTGTTCAATGTTCTTGTGAATTGCGATGTTGCAGCCGACCCATGGAGCTTCTTGCAGTCTTCCTGCTCGCTATAAAACTCCATGGCCGAAGCAGTACTCTCACTGAACAGCTGTAAAATGTGTGGAAAAAAAGGATTTTAAGTTTACTTCCCAAAACGTGTGAGCAGATGTTTTTGAAATACACTTTGCACTGAACATAGCTGCGTGCATGACTTGCCTGGACAGCCAACTTCACGCTCATCTTTTGGAACGCATTGGGGAAAATATGGGCTTTCGTTAACTTCGGTACAGCCCGGAGTCCAGCCTGTTCTTCTTCATAGTCCAGTAAGTCCTTGTAGTGACAGTGGAACACCTCCTGTCCTTGAGGGAGCTGCAACATAAGGACAAGTGACAAATTTTTTTTTAAACTGAATAGTTTATGCACAGGTCAAGGCATTCACATGCAACTTTTTTTACTTACCAAAAACTTGCCCACTTTGAGCAAGTTGTTTCTGATGCACTTAAATATGTGCGGTGGATCAATTACAACGTGGACTTGCTTTGAGGGCTCACACGGGTGTTCAAAACACGTTTGAAGCTTGTGCATGTCCCCGTTGACACCTTGAGAGAAAAACAGTTTAATAGTACACTTGTTTTCTACTACATCACTAACCACAGCTAAATAAAATTTGAAAAGACGTACCCAGAGATCTCAAGGCTGATTGGTTTGATGTGGAGTTGTCACAGGTCACTGCGTCAACAACAACACCAGCGTTTGTAAGGTGAACAATGCACTGCAAAAGGAGCTTCGCCACGATTGATCCTGGGGCAGCACCAGAAGCACAAAATGTGCCCACAGTTTGTGACCACCCTCCCAGAAAAGGCCGAAACAGAAAGACCAGCACGTGGTCGCCGTCTTTGCCATGGTCACCTGGTCGTGTGTGTTCGGCGAAATCCACCTTGCCCAGCAGTGCCATGTCCGACTCGCGAATGTGGACGCTTTTTCTGACGCTCATTTCATCGAACATGAGCACTCCTGGAAAGTTTTGGGTAGGTTAACATCTTGTCTCAATTGCGCTGCTGAATATAATACAATTATAAAAATGAGTACTGCTTCTTACCTCGACGCTCTCTTTCTGGAACTGCTTCTAGCTTTTCACACAGAACCGTGAACAAAGTGCTGTCGAAGCCAAAATCAGCTTTCAGATTTCTGAGGTAGCCATAGAGGGTGCGGGGATTTGGAAGGGGCAAAAATTCATTTTCATGAAGAAAAGTGTAGACTGCTGTGGACTTTATCTTTAGCAGCAAGCAGTCATAAATCCACTCTTTTTTGTACCTGGAGAGAATGAATTGCAAATTTGTTTTCCACAATGAGCGTGTTGGAAACTATTCATGCAAAGCAAAAAATAATGAGAATGGTGTTATAAAAACTGAAGAAAGTATATTTGCCCAAACAAACCTGCAATTTTTCCCGAAATTAGAAATAACACTACACAAAACGGCCAAACCAATGTCTGCCTCAATAGCATATTGTTTTGCGGTACAACAGATACAAATACATGATGAATAAATGAAGGCTACACCTTGAGATAACATTTTCAAACGCAAAAGGGGCAATCCAATAGCAATGTTACGTGTGTGATGGGGTATTTGGAACTTACCGCGCAGCTGTTGCAGACTTCGCGTTGGCTTTCATGAGCCAGTGGTCAAAAATGAGCTTCTCGCGAGCCGAAAGCTTCTGAACGTCTTGGTGCGATCTTCTGCTCCTATTCGCTTGCACTGTCAATTTCGCAATCTTCACTTGGCACAAACGAAGTTGCTGCTTAGTGCTTCGAAGCTGGTCTTTAACTGCGTGGAGCTCTGAGATGGAGCAGACATTTCCCTCTGTCTGGCATGCCATCTCTGTGCAGCTTCCAGTGCTTATCACTCCACCTGTCAAACGAAGAAATATGGATCAATATAATGCGACATCACGCAGCACACAGGCAATACAGGCTCTCAACATAGTGAAACAAGAAAACAAGGCAACGCGAATGGAGGCTTACCATCATCTCCGGCTGCTTCAGGATCGCAGGGCTCTGTGCTGGAGCTCACAGAAGCTGCAGTGCCATCGTTGTTCGGCGACGAAACGCGACGACGTTTTGCAGGCGGATTTTCTCGCTGTGAGCGCGACCGTGGCTTGGGCTTCGTAAGATACGCCGGCAGGTTTTCAAATATCCGGGGTATGGCACCGACGCGGAGCTTAGGCTTCTCGCGCTGCAGAAGCACAGATTGTCCACTTATTCTGAACTCATCGGCTCGAATAATGTCCGTGGTGTCGAAATGTTTCTCGCACACACGAACGGCCTTCGACTCGAAGTTGAAAGCGCCCGTCTCCTGTCGTGGAATGGCTCGCTTCCACCTGTCGCGTTGTTCGCGGTCGCTTGGGAGGCAGAACAGCGAAGCTTTTTCTGTACAACTCTGATAGCCAGAGCGGCAACCAGGTACGCAGCACGTCAGAGGCATGGTAGTTCACATAGCTTGCCGTCCGTGATGAGTGTAGACAGCTATACCACACAACCAGTAAGCTCGCGCTCCAACGCACTGCAAACGCTGCGAATGCGGCCGCCGCCGTCCAAGCCGCCTTCACCAGACTCGTAGCGCCACCGCGCGGGAGCTTTGATCCCCATATGAAGCTCTCCCATAGCGTTACGGAGAAGTTTCGTGACCAGAAAAGTATTGAAGGACTCTGCCTTAACTGAAGAAATTGTTTTAAGCTCCGGTGGCTCAGGTCTGGGATGCCGCCACATGGTGCACTTGTACTGTGTGTAATTTCATTTTAACTACTAAGCGAGTACTATTTTAATCTTTACTAGAAGATATGCGTTGGTAAAATGCATTAAAATCCAACTAATACTTCAAAACTGTTTCCATCAGCTTATTACGACACTCAGAAACACGAGCTCAGTAGCATATTACTTGTATTCTTAAGCTAATGTACTAAGTATTACTGCGGTTTTATTACTTTCCTAAGTCATCTAGCATTCTTCAAGCAACCTTTAAAATTTTCAACTATGCATTCTTGACCAATCCTCGAGAGTGGGTGCGTGCGAAGGAAAAACAAACAAAACAAAGGGTGAAAGCATAGAAACGGGTAGCATGCACAAAGCCCACAACAGGAGAAAAACCATCTGCGTCGCGCCATGAAGAATACTATGTCTTATACCTATGTTGCTTCTATTTGGCGTTGGCGTCGTTGGATGTGGGCGAAAAATCATCTCGCCCGAGACAGAAAAATCAAGATGCAAACAAAAAGATGGTAATCTTTGCGTTCCATCGAGGCAGCATCGAACACAGGTTGTCTGCGGGGAAAGCAGGTGCGCTACCACAGAGCTACGATATTTGTTGAAACTATTAAAAAAACAAAAAAACACTATGTGAATGTGATGTAGTTAAAACAGTCTCCTGAATGTATGTAATATTGCGTAGAAGAAGCGTAGATTAGCACGAAGTGTTAAAAGGTGTTAATTGGGCAACGAGTGGGTGTTCCAAAGACCCACTCATTACAAAGAACGTGGACATATTTTCAATCATCGATCAGCAAAAGCATCAACAAAGTGCACAGCTGCATGGGTTTGCGTGTTAGGCTTACGGACGCGTGGATGGGCCCCTCGCAGATTTCTATAAGGAAGAATGATAGCGTAGTGAAATCTTAACTGTAATAAAATTAGGCACAAGGTGTATTCAAATAGGTCGGGAAAGTTCGGGCGAAAAGTGGTTTAGAAGATATTGCCGGTGAGATCAGCATGGTGAGTTACGGGAGCTGCGATTGAAGCGCGATTATGTGTGTAGGAAACAAGCACTAATAGTGAAAAACGAAAGTTGACTCAAAGTTGAAGCAATCGCTATGTTTTACATATGACATTTCTTTCTCCCAAAACAATAATATGTATAGGTGTAATGAGCAAGGAATTTATGACAGTTTTTATTATTACGAAAATTTTTTTTTGTGGTGCCCTCTGCCCACTTAGTGCAGCCTTTGCACTGCATAGAAAGGCGCGCTCGTAAAATTTGTCTGTGACGACACACCCCCTCACGTGTTTTTGTGTTCCTCACTTGCTTGCATTCTCTGCTGTGCGCGAAGTTGTGAGGTGCGTTTTATCGTTGGTGAACGTCTCGACGGCAGTGTCAAACGGACAGCGGAACGATGCGGATTGCATTTAACGCCGAGTGCTTTCGGCGCTACTTGTGGAAACGATGTGCTGTGCAAGGATGCAGTAGCGAGAAACGTATGTATGGTTACCCTTGCCTTCTAGATAAGTAACAAGGACAATGATTCTGTGCTCGCTGGACTTTCATGCATCAGTATTCCTGCAGCCCGGTTTCCTTCTTGAGCGTGCAGTGTCTACCATTACTCGCGTTACCGGTGAGCAGATCGCAAAGTTATCATGCTGCAATTCGCATGCCGACATTTACATACCTAACTACCTAACGGTAATTATTAGGAGCAAAATAAAAAAAAGTAACGTAAGTAGTGTTCGGAGACTTTTTTGTGCTTATTACCATTTTGTGCAGCGTAATTGGTTTGAGTCATCGTGACTATTAAATAAACTGAAATGTCATAATTTTCGAGTGGCTATAGGTGTAACTTCTTGCTGTTAAAACAGGAGAACACAATCATTGTGCATGCTGAAGAACCTGCGGGTGAAGCAAATAAGAAACCCTGCAGATATGACAGGTATGCACTGTTGGTTGTTTTAATTTATCTGCGGAAGATGCCACGAACACCGAATAATAGGCTTCCTCGTAAAACCGAGGCTAAGTGAATGGTAGTACACTTAAACATAACTATTTAGTCATGAATCCGTATTAGATTAGCTGGCGTTGACTAGAACGCTCTTGGGGATACTTGCCGGTGATCGCCTTAGCGCGAGCCTTTAGCGACCAGGGGCCTATGAAAGTAATTTGACGTCAAATTTTGTGCTCATGCATACAAAATGACGTCACTTGTTCATCAGTCATTGCGTCACGTCTGCTTTATTTTTTATTTTTTCGTGTCCCACCAGAAGTGTTTCCTCCTCCCAGAGATGGCGCTAAGCCCCATGAGCATGCAGCTGATGAGCGGCCATTTTCTCAACGTATGGGCTTCTATAGAGCCTTCGCTACCAGTTGTATCTACCTTGGTAGACAATCTAAGATAGTTAAAAATGGCCAGTATTGCGGGCCCAGTTCTTCCTTTTCTATCACCGCTGAGGCGTGAACCGAAAACCGAAGCCAATCTAGCAAGCGAGAGGGCAATGTGCACGCTGCCAGATTACGCTATCACGTTTTATACCTTTGAAGCTGAAGCATATCCTCCAAGCATTTGCTTTTCACCAGAGACATGTATGCCTTTGTTCGGCAATTTCTACTTGTATGTCGTGTCGCACTAACTTCCCTCGTGCGAGTATGCAAGGAGACACACACATCTACCGGCGAAATTTTAGTCGGCAAACTCACACGCCAAAATTTTTATCAACCGGGCTTGCTCGGACTATGACTGACACAAATCCAAATCCAGAAGCGTTAAGCTGAAATGCAGCGCTTGTGTTTGCGAAGATGCTATACGCGTGGCTAATGCTACGTATACGATTTCAGTGTATGGCCTGTAAGCATTGAATTGGTGTTGACCCGACGGGACGCCCGTGTCGTAGAAGCACATATGTAATGTTTATAAAATTAAATTACCGTCAATTTCACCACAACTGACGTTTTCACCAACACTTTGCCTTAACGGGTTCTTTTTCCACAGCGGTTAGGAAACCTGGCGTAGCTCTGAGGTAGAGTATTGGATCGCCACGCAGAATGAATGCGTTCTATTCTTGCTGGGACCCCTAATATTTATTCTTTGCATTTGTCAAGTCAATCTCAGTTTCTCTTAACGCTCTCGCATTTAAACTAGCCCCATCTGTTCTCGCCGGTTCTGGGTAGATATAAACTGTCAGTCACCTGTGGCGCATGAGCAGATCGACATATCGGTCAAACCATATTACGTGACCGTGCTAGCTTTGGTCTACCTGAAGTTAAGGAGCCGATCTCGAGAGCATGCAGCCGTAGGCGGCTACGTAGACAGATGGATAAATTGATAGACAGATAGATAGATATGTCTAAGCGTGTCATGACTACATGATGTATATCAGCTGTCTTCGCTTGCTCTTCTGCTCCAAATGCGGGCGCGAAATTACAAGTACCTAGTTTTGAGAACAGAAAGAAAGAGAGAAAGAAAGTCTTCTGACTCACGAAGGGTCAAGTCACGGCTCTCACTATGCAGCGCTAAGCACCTGAGAGAACGCCTACGTCGCGTGTTTTGCCAAACCTAGCTCGCGCACCGACTTCACATGTTATTCGACTCTCCGCTGCAATAAATCTCGACCAGCAGACCTGCGGCTTCTTTCTTTATGGTCGTTTTTCGAGCGAGATGTATACGTAAACTGTCGTTGGCGAAAACCTACACCGCACGCCGAAAGCCAATACTGGCCGGCGCCCGTGGGCGGACGCAGTCGGAGCTAAATCTTGGCGGCACGGCAACCCGATGCTCTTAATCACCGCGGCGGCTGCACAGCGGGTGTCGGATGTTTATTCCAACAGCGTCCCGAAAGTTTCGTGCTCTGCCCTATCGGCATGGCGCAGTTCTGCTGCACAGTGTAAGGGCAAATGCAGTAGACCGACGTACCTCTGAAACCGGAATTACTAAACCCCACGGCAAGGCGTAGGCAGGTTCATACGTAGCGAATGTGGGTATATCAATGCCTTGCTTCGTCATAATGTTAGCTAAGCTGTTTTTGATCGAGGCTTTCATGCCCCGGATGGTGGTGGTAGTGGTTAGAAGAGGAAAGAGGCACCTAATTTCTGCAGCCCGGTAGGGAGCACGGCGCAGTGCCTGTGAAGTCCACAAATGGTAACGCTTGTGGGCATCATAGACCGGTATGCACCACAGGCTATTGGTGAATCCCGCTTCTATTCACTAGTCCACTAAAAATGAAGGCAGCCGTCAGCCCTACAAACGCGCATACGTTCCGCAGAAATGAGGCAAGTCCCCGTATGCACAATTTCCACTAAAACGGGACAGGGCAACAGTTAGTTGCAGTGCATGGCGTATAGTCAGGGGTGGCAAACGTACAGGGCCTGCACCATCCTCCCTTTACCCAGAAATTCTTTTGTGCCGCAAAATATAGAGACGAAAGTGACACTCTACCACATCTGCCTGCTCTCCCCCCCCTCCTCTTAATATCAAGGTGCCTACACCATAGAGTTTCCTAAAGTTAACTAGAGGGGACTCTGTCGCAGCGATCGTTCAGCGACCATGGGAATGATGGGTAGTACACACACTTGCCTAGTCTTCGTACTTGCGGTTTTCTTTATTGCTGTGTTTCGGTTATGTTTTGAAAGAAAGATCCAACCCTTTTGAATTTGCGTGACCCGATTTGGAAAGGTAAGTCTAAAAGAATAAGGTGGCGAAGCGACACCGCTGAACAATTGCTGATTTTTGTTTCGTGAGAAAACAGCTCCAAGCCGCACGAACCCACACAGAGCCAAAATCAGGCCAGAAGTACGAATATTAGACAAATGTGTGTACTATTCATCATTCCCATGCTCGTTGAAGGGCCGTGCGTTGCGACTCCCATAGACACTAGCGCCAGAGTTCCCTCTAGTGGATATTAAGGAAACTCTATTTGTGGCTTACACCACTGGTTCGCCCAACAAGTCGAGTGCGTGTTACCACAGTGAAATTACTGTCGCGTGGCTATGAAAGGTGGTGGCTACGCTTCCACCTGAAAGGTTATCAAATATAGCATGAAGTAAAGAGCAGTGATACAACATATCGGAGCACCTCGAGCGAAGATTGTGGCGAAACAGCGGGAAACGATGTGACGAATAATATACACTACACAACGCTTTGTGTCCCGTATATTCTTCGTTCCGTAGTTTGCGCTGCTTCGCCACCAGTGTACAGTATACCTGCGCAAACGAACACTCGAATTAACATCATGAATATGCCTGGCCCTTCAACAGCAACTGGCCCCACCGCGGTGGTCTAGTGGCTAAGGTACTCGTCTGCTGACCCGCAGGTCGCGGGATCGAATCCCGGCTGCGGCGGCTGCATCTCCGATGGAGGCGGAAATGTTGTATGCCCGTGTGCTAAGATTTGGGTGCACGTTAAAGAACCCAAGGCGGTCAAAATTTCCGGAGCCCTCCACTACGGCATCTCTCATAATCATATCGTGGTTTTGGGACGTTGAACCCCACAAATAAATCATGACGTAAGCGGATCTTTGATGACTAGCTAGCAGAGAGACATGAAAGTTCTCTGTCGCATAATGAAATCGACGGCGCACTGACCCAGTTTTTTGTGACATTGCAATATTATGCGCCTCAATAATTTTCCTTGTCAACTGGTTAAGGCTCGTTGCTAGTACACGTCATTCTTGAAATTTATTTTACAGGTTGAAAATATTCAACCAAATGGCCAACAAGCCTAGCTTATTAGACGATAAGGTATAATTTACTTTTAAACGTGAAAGCCTTGAGTGTCTCATCAGGAGCTGGCCTTCGAAAATGAGAATTGCGGTGCGAAAATTTCACGTGGCCTTAATAAAAATCAGCTCTTTAGTCAGAGCTGTCGGCCACTAGCAGTCTTATGCATATGTAAGGCACTATGCTTCTGTAAAATAGCGAAAACCAAACGTGCTGTGTACGCCACTGTACCTTTTAATAGTGGACCCACCTGCACGTGAACAAACCAGCCCATGGACCTAAGAACCCGTAAGCGAAAATTTTCTCGTAAACCGGTGTATAAGAGTGCTTTGGTCAAGGCGCGATAACCTCCAAGCCTAGCACAGTGCGTTTGAAAATCAGAGACACAATACATTTAAAAGACCTGCAAAACAGAAATGCCTGACGAAGAGAATACCACCAGCAAGCATAGCTTGTTGAACATTTTCCATCATAGTGTGCTGAAATAATTCTTGGCAATTCGCACTACTACATATACTCTACTATAGAGCGCGGTAATCTCTCGCTGGGTCTGGGCTGGCTAGGGTTTAGAATTGAGCGCTTGCTTCTAGGTGAGCGCCAACTTACTGACTCTATAGGCAGCTAATGACCCTGGTAAATTCAGCGTTTGAAAAAGCTGGATTCACCGGTCTGCCTTTTTTATCCCCTGTTCTACTGCACCCAGTACTATCGCTAGTGAGGGATCTATAGATTCGTTAGAACAAACAAATCTTTCTGTGTATGAAAAAAAAATCACAGCATATCCACAGAGTGAATGATGACGAGTGGGGCGAAGCGGCCATCCGTCCGTCCGTGTCTTGAACGGGGCTTCCAAACAGAGAACACGCGAGCCAAATGTCATAGCGCGCGCTGCGCGCGGTCTCGAATTCACAATAAGTTCTCAAAGTAAGGTTATTGCTTTCGCTTCTTTCAACGAATGGCGCTACAAGTTCAAAAATCACTCGCAGCCATTGTATGAGCCATTGAGGAATTTGAGCATGGCGCGTTTGATCGTTAGGCTTCGCGCAGGAGGCCGCACTTGTCCACGTGTGATCTCACTGAAAAGCGCGTATTCGAAAAACAAAAACAAAACGAAAAATATACTCAAGGTCACGAGCCGCGTGACGTACTTTTCTTCCGCCTGCCATCGATTCCTATTTAGTCTCCAGTGCTTTCGTCGGAACGAGAGGAGGGAGAAAGAATGCAATCGCAGCGTGCAAGAAATCTTTCTAACACCGCTCGAACTGGGCACATTCTAAATATTTTTGTGGTGGTGGATTTGTAAAGCAATAATCTCCTTTAGCGAACTCATTCCATGAATACTTGAAAAAGTGTTGCAGGGCTCCTTTAAATGTCGTCTCACGTCGTCTTGCAACGCTTTGGAGGTTGGGAAATCGGAGGCGAGGAAATGTGGAGAGGAGGTGGAAAAGAGAAGTAAGTGTGAGGGCGTGCATGGGAAAGGAGAAGAGGAGCACCACCAGCTCCTCTGTTCAGTCTTCGCGTCACCAGTGCTTAGCTGCCTCAAATGTTTATTAATTCAGTTATTGTACCCTCAAGACTATAGGTAATGAAAATACAAGAAAAAGATAGTAATGCACCAAATACAGTGGGGTAATTGAAGCCAAGGTTGATGATCTTTGTTCGATAAGCCTTGGATTGCCTTTTATTGCAATTAGTGCAATATGAAGATGGTTGCATTCATGAAGGTTCTGGATATAAATTAGTCATAACAGGTTTACAATGACTACCATCGATGCAGCATGAAAAGTAGACTAACGTTTATAAAAGCATGGAGAGGAATAGTGAGCGATTTTTAATAAATGCTACCTTTGCTTTGTGGTTGTACTTGCCAAAACACGCGGCATTGTTTCCGATTACATGTTGGATTGAATAGAGAAACATTTTGGCAGCAGTCACACTCCTGTGACTCCGATGCGCTGCAGGGTGACTGTTTGAGAAGGTGCGAGCTTGAGTCAAGTGCCGCCGTCTCGCACTTTCCCTGTTCATAGCCGCAACACGTCCGGGCGCATAGTTTTAAACACTTGCCACTGAGATCGGCCTTCATCCTGTAGGTTGGTACAATGTATGTGAAGTCCACCCGTGATGTTGGCGACCTCGTGCGATGGTCTGTAGGGACCAACACGCATCCACGTGTCTCTTCTGCATGAAGAGCGTCACAGCCCAGCCGCAAGTATAGGAAAGAGCACACAATGGTTATCGGGGATCCCCTTTCAGCGAATGATTGGCGACGGGAGCGACGCGCGTCATGCATAACACTGACGACCACGCTCTCTTCCGGCCCTGCCATGCGCGCCGTTCAGGAAACCCCACGTTGTGCTTCGATACTGTCTCTCGCGAAAACCATACACACCATCGGGAGGGTGCCGTCCTAGCCACCCTCTACCAGGGCCTCCACTCGTTGGCGTGAAAGCAAACATGCACCGAGACGGATACACAGAAAAAAATGAGGCGTCGGCTGCAAGGCGCTGCCCCGTATCTCGTACACGCGGGTTCCTATAAAAGCCGCAAACTGCCCTACCGGAAGCCCGGCAGGAAGTGACGCCGGAAGCACCACCGCGGAACCAGGGCGCTGAAAGCCATGCACTTCCTATTTGCCATGCGACGCGTGGCGACTCTCTTCTTTCTCTTCCTCGCAGCCACACCACCACTACCACGGAAAGAAGGGTGGGACCCGACCACACAGTCTCACGTCGTGCTTACACCGCCACTACGATTCATTTCGTCCGGGTTCTCGAAAGCACCCCGGCCGCGCGTTCTGCATTGTCGTATGTAAATACATGGTGAACGAAGCCACGCACTGAGAAAGTTCCAAAAGTTAGAAAAAAAAACAAGTATGTGAGCATCAAACACCGGGTGGAAGAAGATGACTTAGTCGTCGCCACTGGCGCGACCCGTGTCAAAAGCCACTTGAGCATCGAAGCGCCGAGAAAAGGCGGAGGTCTCCGCAGATCACGCGATGTCGTTCCATCTGAGAGCAAGTGTGGCGCCAGCACTTCTGTCCACTTCCGGTCTCTTAGGAAGTGGACCGGAATAAAAAAAGACGGCGCCATCGGAAGCATTCCATCCCATCAGCTGCTGCTTTTCGCTAGTTTATTTATTTATTTACTTCACAATACCCCTAAAGGCCCCAAAAAGGGGTATTACATAGGAGAACAGACACATATGAATCAAACAATATATGTTAACGGTCCGAGGAAGGAAATATACAAAGTAACGAGAGCAATCGATGTAATAAAACGGAACGAACAATAGAAAACGAAACACTAGGTATGCTTGACAAAAGATGAAAAAATAGAGGAATCTATATGGGCCCTAAGAAATACCGCACACAAGTGTAAGAGTAAAATGCAGTACCAATTCTACAAAGCACACGTTTGCGATAGACAGAACAATTAAAATGCATCGCATCGTGACAGTGAATCGAGAAAATTATTGGAAAATGGTGAGAACAAGAAAATGTAACATTTAAGAGCACCTGACGGTATCTAAAAGAGCACTCGTGGTGTATGTTTAATTAGAACTGCTGTGTAAAAGTTCCTGAAACGTTTAGAAATAGGGTTCAGTGGCAATGTCGGACGGTAGATTATTCCATGCAACTATTGTTCGGGGAAATGAAAGAAGGAGCATAATGAGCGGAGGGACAGGTTAGGCGTTTTCTTTTGAAGATATGGTCTGTGAGTGGAAAGATAGCAAGCAGCTGGTGTTTCAAAGATGTGGTGAAGGCATGAGTGATGATAAAGTTTATGGGGAAGCGAAATACGAGCAGTTCTGCGGTGCGAGGAGATAGTCTTCAAGTTGGGCGTGAGCTTTTAGTGCTGAAATACTTGTGTAGGGTGAATAATTAGAAAAAATGAAATGCACTGCACGGGTTTGTAAAGACTGGATGTCATAGGTGATGCAGATTTGTAGGGTATCCCATATAGCTGATCCATATTCGATTTTAGGGCGTATTAACGGGATTTATGCTAGCCTACGGAGGGTATCTGGAGCATACTTGAGATTACGTTTGAGCAGGCCTAATGAGTGGTTAGCCGATGCCAACGTCAGGCTGATGTGATGATGCCATGTAAGGTCAGACTGCAAGTGAACACCCAGATGGTTATAGTGTTACGTGGAAAATAACAGCTGTCAGTCCGCAGCCACAACGCAGCTCACCAACAACGTCCACTTCTTTACTATCAGTCTGAGGCATCTTTTCTTGGGTATGCCCCACTATGCCCTCTTTCAATCAGACGAAATCACGTAACACGACCCCCGGCGGCAAAAGCGCCGACCCGGCGAGTTTACGGGGCCACAGCAGGAGCAGTGTGGTAACGCTTGAGCCTTGATACGTGGACGATGTCCCTTGACAGCAGAGCGGAAGAGGTTGATGGATTATCAGGGACAATTTCATATGTATTGTCGGTCACTCGTCTAAGCACACGGTATGGGCCCGTGAAACGAGAGAGAAGTTTTTCTGAAAGGCCTGCATGTCGCGTAGGGGACCAAAGAAGAACGAGGGAACCTGTTGGAAAGTGTTCGTCGCGATGCCGCTCGTCGTAACGATGCTTCTGTGAGTCTTGGGACGCCATTAATCTGCTGCGGGCAAGCTGACGAGCGTGGGCAGCTCGGGTAATAGCATCGCGTGCATATTCAGAAGTAGACTGCGCAGCGGCTGGCAGGAAGGTATCCAACGGCAATGTTGGTTCGCGTCCAATTAGAAGGTAAAATGGCGAGTACCCAGCAGTGTCATGCCGGGAGGAATTGTATGCGAACGTCACATAGGGTCCCAATCACGGGTCCCAATCATAGGGTCCCAATCACGATGGTCGGCCGAGACGTATTTCGATAGCATGTCTGTCAGGGTGCGGTTTAAACGTTCTGTAAGCCCGTTTGTCTGGGGGTGGTACGATGTCGTGAGCTTATGTTGGGTAGAGCCGGAACGCAAGATATCGTCAACCACTTTCGAAAGGAACGTACGGCCTCGGTCTGTCAGCAGTTGACGAGGGGCTCCATGCACTAAAATGAGATCGCGTAGTAGAAAATCAGCGACGTCTGTAGCGCAGCTTGTTGGCATGGCTCGCGTAACTGCATAACGGGTTGTGTAATCCGTAGCCACCGCGACCCACTTGTTTCCGGAGGCGGATGTTGGGAAGGGACCGAGAAGGTCCAAACCAACACGGAAGAATGGCTCCGATGGGATGTCGATGGGCTGAAGATATCCGGAAGGGAGTCCCGACGGCTTTTTGCGACGCTGGCAAATTTCACAAGCGTTGACATAACGACGTACAGAGCGTGAAAGGCCAGGCCAGTAGAAGCGGCGGCGGACACGGTCATATGTGCGAGAGACACCAAGGTGACCCGCGGTTGGCGCGTCATGGAGCTCACGTAGGACTGTGGAACGCAGGTGCTTTGGTATGACCAGAAGTAGGTCGTGACCATTGGGCGATAAATTACGCCGATATAAGGTGTGGTCCTTTAAGGTAAACATGCGAACAGAAGCGTCTTGCGGTGAAGATTCGAGCTGTTGTATTAAGCGGCTGATATCCGGATCGCGGCGCTGCTCGTCCCCGAGATGAAGCAGCTGGGAGATGGAAAGGACGCAGCCCACAGAATCAGTGCTCGTAGGATCGCAGTCGGCCACAGGGTAGCGTGACAGACAATCCACATCTTTGTGCAGTTTTCCTGATTTATACACTACGGTGTAAGAATACTCCTGAAGGCGGAGTGCCCAGCGGGCGAGACGACCTGTGGGATCTTTGAGGGAGGCGAGCCAGCAGAGAGCGTGGTGGTCGGTGAGAACTATAAATGGTCGGCCGTATAAGTAAGGGCGAAATTTCGCGACTGCCCACACCAGCGCTAGGCATTCGCGCTCTGTGATGGAATAATTACGCTCCGAGGTGGACAGCAGCCTGCTGGCATAAGCTATCACGCGATGCTGCCCACGTTGTCGCTGAGCCAACACAGCGCCTATTCCGTAACCGCTGGCATCGGTGCGCACTTCGGTCGGTGCCGTAGGGTCGAAGTGAGCCAGCACAGGAGAAGAAGTGAGCAAAGTGGTCAGGTCGGAAAATGCTGCTGCTTGCGAGGGACCCCAGGTAAACGTCTCATCTGGTTTGAGTAAATCTGTTAGGGGCCGAGCGATTTCCGCGAAGTTCTTGATGAACCGCCGAAAATAGGAGCAGAGCCCCACAAAGCTGCGGACATCTTTGGCGGTTTTTGGCACAGGAAAGTCCTTCACAGCTCGAACTTTTTCTGGGTCAGGCTGTACGCCGTAAGCGTAAACAATATGTCAAGTATTGTAATGCGACGGCGACCAAACCGGCACTTGGATGAATTCAGCTGAAGGCCGGCGAGACGGAATACATCAAGAATTTTCGACAGTCTCTCAAGGTGCGCTTCAAAAGTGGGAGCAAACACGATCACGTCATCCAGATAACAAAGACACGTAGACCACTTGAATCCATGGAGCAGGGAGTCCATCATTCGTTCAAAGGTGGCGGGGCATTACATAGGCCGAAAGGCATGACTTTGAATTGGTAGAGGCCATCGGGTGTTACAAAAGCCGTCTTCTCTCGGTCCATGGGGTCCACGGCAATCTGCCAATAACCAGAACGAAGATCGATGGAAGAAAAGTAGGTGGCACCATGGAGGCAATCAAGGGCGTCGTCAATGCGGGGCAGAGGGTATGCGTCTTTCTTGGTGATGTTGTTAAGGTGGCGATAGTCCACACAAAATCGCCACGATCCGTCCTTCTTTTTAACTAATACAACCGGGGATGCCCAGGGACTGGAGGATGGTTCAATAATGTCCTTCGCTAGCATCTTGTTCACCTCCTTCTGAATTATGCTCCGCTCAAAAGCAGACACTCTGTAGGGACGGCGGTGAACAGGGTTGGCATCACCTGTGTGTATGCGATGCTGGACAAAGGACGTTCTGCCCAAGAGGTCGGTCGCCAAAATCGAAAATATCCTGGTAGGCCTCGAGAAGATGTTGTAGGGCTTCAACTTGCGGAGGCGGAAGATCAGTGGCGATCATGTCTACAATTTGACGGCTGCCCGAATGTGTTGCGAGTGATGTGCGCTGCGGTGAAACAAGTGTGTCTAAGGCAAGCACTTCAATTTGTGAATCGAGCAACGGACACAGGTGGGCCACAGAAATGCCTTGTGGAAGCACCTGATTCATGTAGCCGAAATTGACAAGAGGTAGACAAGTTTTGTTATCTGTGATGCTGAGCACCGTATAGGGCACTGCAACATTGTGCGCAAGGAGTACGTCGGTGAGAGGCGTAGCGTAATAGTCACCATCGGGCACAGCTGGTGAGCACAGAAAATTGACGTATGTCACAGTTTTGGAGGGCAGGCGAACAAAGTCGCTGCATTGTAATCGGCATGTAGGTTGGTACGGGGCGGCACTGATTTGTGGCAGTTCAAGGCGGAGCACACCAGCGGAGCAATCAATCAGAGCAGAATTGGCGGCAAGAAAATTGAGGCCTAGTATGAGGTCGTGGGGACATGTTGAAAGCACGGTAAAAAGGACGACCACTTGATGACCGGCTACGGTAAGTTGAGCTGTGCACATACCGACGACAGGCACTGTTGCACCATCTGCAACTTGGACGACACTGGTCAAGGGGGGCGTGAGAACCTTTTTCATGCGACGACGAAAACGCGAACTCATAATACAGACGTGAGCGCCCGTATCTATCAAAGCGTCAACAAGTGTGCCATCAACATATACTTCTAGGGTGTTCCGGTTCAAACGTAAGGGCAACAGAGGATTTTTTGGGTAAGGTCGACAGGGCAGCTTCACCTCCAGAAGCTGCGCAGCCTAGTTTTCCGGGGACATGCGGCGGTTAAACGATGGTGAGGGAGAGCGGCGACGCGTATTTGAACGAGAAGGGCGGCTTTGAGGCGGTGGCGACGACGGGACAGGGTGGCCGTAGTCCTCAGGGGCAGTAAATGCTGTAGACTCAGTGCGGGTCGGATAACGGTGGTTTGGTGGACGGAATGAGTTACTGTAAGCGGGGTACGAGTCAGAAGACATAGATGGCCATTGGCTGCGGCAGTAACGAGCGATGTGTCCAGCGCGACCACAGCGGAAGCAGATCGGCTTATCATCAGCTGTTCGCCATTCGGACGGGTTCCTGGTTCAAATAGAGTACGGACGGTGATGTCTCATGTCCACAGAAGCTATCGATGGACCAGTATTATCCAAGGTGGGTGCAGTGGACAGGATACCAAGGTTAGCGAATTCCTGGCGGACAACAGCCTGGATCAAGGCGACAGCTGGCGTTGAGGCGTCGGGCAACGTCGGTTTGTTGGCAGCCGGGTAAGCGGCCTCGAGTTCACGTCGGACGATGCGCGTCACGTCTTCGGTTGTAGACGGATGACAAGGAGTGGCTTCGCAAGACGACGTTGCCGCGGTGTTGGGTAGGCGCTGAAACTGCTGCAAAATGCGTCGACTCTTCGCCTGCTCGAGACGGCGGCACTCTTTGATCACGGCGTCGATGGTCGTTACGTTGGTAAATACAAGCAGGCTGAACTGCATCGTCGGCGATTCCTTTTAAAACGTGCGAAATCTTGTCGGCCTCAGTCATGTTGGGATCGGCCCTTTGACACAACGCTAAGACGTCTTGAATATAAGTCAAGTAGGGCTCAGTGGACGTCTGTGTACGTACGGCCAATTGCTTTCGGGCATCAAGCTGTTGACCAAACGGGTTGCCAAAGAGGTCGCGGAGCTGTTGTTTAAACATTTCCCAGCTTGTGATTTCGTGCTCGTGGGTCTCAAACCAGATGCGAGGGGTCTTGTCAAGATAGAAAATGACATTCGCAAGCATAACGGTTGGGTCCCAGCCATATTGCTTGCTGACGCGCTCGTACATGCTAAGCCACTTGTCCACATTCGCGTTGTCCTCTCCAGTAAAGGTACCGGGATCACGGGGTTGCGTTAGGGCGACGTACCTGGTTGCTGTCGTTGCTGAGGTAGGTGGCGAAGCCGTATCCTCACCCGGAGCCATGGTAGCAGACTTAAGGAGGCGTCCACTGCGTAGCTCCGTTGTCAGAAGAGCACCCAGCACTTCCACCAAAATGTTACGTGGAAAATAACAGCTGTCAGTCCGCAGCCACAACGCAGCTCACCAACAACGTCCACTTCTTTACTATCAGTCTGAGGCACCTTTTCTTGGGTATGCCCCACTATGCCCTCTTTCAATCAGACGAAATCACGTAACAATAGGAAGCTGTATGTTGAATTATGTTGTTATTGATAGGATGTCAAAATTTGATGGATGCGCCGTGTAAATGACAGTAACTGTGTTTTACCTGTATTAAGTGTCATCAGCCATGTTGAGCACCTCGTGTTGATTGCGTTAAGATCAGCTTGAAGCATGTGTTTATCATTGTCACATGAAACTGTTCTATAAATTACACAGTCATCCGCGAAACGTTTGATGTGCGAGGACACGCAGTTAGGCAAGTCATTATTATATATTTAAGAAAAGTAAAGGCCAAGAACGCTGCCCTGCGGAACATCGGACGTTGGTGGATGATGAAGTTATATTGTTAACAGATGTGCATTGAGATCTAGGTGAGAGGAAATTCTTAATCCATCCAATAACGGTTGGAGGTATCTTAAGGTTCATTAGTTTGATTATTAGTTATGGTAAGGAACGTGACTTAACGCTTTTGAAAAATAAAAAAAATGGCATGAACATTGTAGTCCTAAGTCTGAACATGAATGTATGTAATGTAAAAAGCTCGCTAACAGGGTTTCGCCTGAGTAATCATGACGGAAGCCATGTTGGTACTCAAAAATAATGCTGTGGTCTTCTAAATAGTTAATGGTGTCAGTGTAGATGACATGTTCCAGAAACCTGCAAATGGTACTGGTTAGAGAATGAGGGCAAGGTAGTTCAATGGTTGAGCGCGCGCGCGGCCACCGGACACAAATATTGGTATTACTTTGGCTACCTTCCAATCGGTCGGAATGGTGTTAGTAGATAGAGGCTGCGAGAAGAGAGCACACAATAATGGTGATAAGCTCGGAGACAAATTATTATACCATTGTGATCGGTTGCTGACGAAGTTTTAAGATTATTTAGTAAAGAAGAAATTCCTGCCTCACAAATAGTTATTTCAGGCATAAATACGTCGCTTAGGTTGACAAGGAAGGTGATAATGTGGTGTTTTCATGTGTAAATACAGATAAGAAGGCATCATTCAATAGATCTGCACATTCTGAGTCATGAACCATGACGCCGCGCTCGCCAACAATTGTTAAGTCAGGGTAGCTCTTAGGGTTTATTACACGCCAGAAACGCTGTGAATTGTTAGTGAGCATGCAGTACAAGTCATGAGCGAAGAAATGACACTTCGATTATTTTAAGAGTGACTGATGTTGCTTATCACAGACTTTGTGACAATGCCAGGAATCTGAGAGACGGTCTTTGTCTGCTCATCGATATAAGTGTTTCTTCTTATGATTGGGGCATCGGAGCTTTTTGCTAAACCAAGGTGCTGTTGAAGACCAAGCTATTTTTGTTAGTGGGATGAAACGATCCATCAGGTTGGTAAGAGTGGTTTTAATCATTGACCAGTTATGTTCAATAGTTCAAGCCTCGTACTTTTTAATGCAAGGTAAAGTAAACGCATGAAGCTCGTAGTTTATGCTGTAGAAATCGGCTCTGTTATAGCATCGTATATATGGACCAGAACAGTGACGTCTTGGAACGGAAACTGTCAAAGTGCTGGTTGTGATGTCATGGTCACAAAGCCGTCTTGATGAACTAGGCCCGAGCATATGTCAGAATAATTGGTTAGAAGATCTAAAATATTGGCTGATGTAGATGAAGACCGCGTGGGATGGGTGATAAGCTGTGCTAAGGAAAAGTTCCGTTCATATATCATTGTCAAAGGCGAGCTGCTTGCAATATGGTGTTGTCGGGGACATGCAGTATATTTGCTCTAACACTGAGTTTTGGGACACATGTACCACAAGAGGCAAGCGACGGCCCCGTCAACGTTGCCATCGCTCTCAGTGGCGTAAGCAATAGACATAAAAAAATCAAACCAATAGAAACGTAAAAATAAAATCGAAAAAATGACCAACATATATTGGTATAGGAACCGGGCCCTTTAGCATAGCCCTCGAGTATTAGAGTTATGCAACAAAAGTTTGAAAATAGAGAATATACTTTATTTCACTCGTAACCTTTACATGTGAATGAAAAAAAAACACTTTATATTGGGCAAAATATGTGCGAAGGTATGTGCCACGAAAATACGATTATGTTGGCACAGTTGATAAGTTTAATATAAAAAAATAAAGAATGCACCATGCAGGTGTCTCCTTTTGCCTCAACCTGCAGGGCATAACGAGACTGCGTAAAAGAAATCATCCCTTCAGTTTTTCTTATTTGCAATCTCCAGAAGTGCTTCCTCTCGATGCAGCCAAAGCTTGGCAAGTCTTTCTTGCTTTCCATGGGACCCCGGCAAGAGACTGTGACATTTGTTCCAAAGGCTCCTTCGACAAAGTATCCCAGATACGCCATGTACTGAGGATCGGTGCCATCGCAGGCCACCCACAACGGGTCCATGTCCGCCTTGTAGCTCTGCAGCATGTTCTCTATCGTATTCAGGAGCGTCTTTCCTTCATCCGCAGGCAGAGCCTTCAACTTGTTTTAGAGGGGGATCCCGAATTCTCGCTCGAATCTTCATACGACGGAGACTCGATAAGTGAAAAGATCTGCGGTTCCATCGGCCACACTAAAGGACATCCGGAGATTTCCAGTTCTCACTCTTTATCGGATGTGTCATCGATGAATAACGATTAAGATGTCGACTTGGATCAGGACATCTTCCGAGACTGATAGCGTTGGACCAGGATGACGGACTTGTCCGAAATTCCCAGTCTTTGTAGCGGTGGGTTTGACATGTCCGTTCGTTCGATATCGTTCTTCTGCAAGAACTGGGCGGCTTTTCTATCCCACGACCCATTTAGCACCCTGAGTGAGATCGCAACAAACTTCCACTCAGGATAAACTTGGGTTTCAAATTAAAGGTTTTTTTTTTCTCTCTGCCCTTAGGACGGCACGCGTTTAATCAAGGGTGCCTATGACACGAGCTCACTGCTTCAGGGCTTCCATGTCGCAGTGGTCTCGTTTTCCAGCTATTAACAAGCTAAAAAAAACTCTACATACTTACACGATGATTTCGCGGCTCTATAAAAACACTTAGGTGAAGCAACACGACACTTTTGAGACAGCACACGGAACAACACAAGCGGGGAAGGGCGTTGGGAGGAATCACGAGTAGAAGCGGAGAGCCGCAACGGTCGTATTCCGCCATCATCATCGACGGAGGGTGGGAAGGATCAGGGGATAATCCCTTCTTCCCTCACCTCTTTCGAAGGAAACGGTGGGACTTCAAATAAAGTTGATTCATTCATTCATTCTTCAGTTATACCAGTAGTAGTTATTTAAATTCCTCACGCAGTCTTCATGGGCCCAGTTCTTGCATTTTTGCACTGAATGCGGCACCAGCGCCCTATAGCTTCAAACGTTTTTGCAGATTAAACACCTTCAGCCTTTATTTTTGCTAGTGTCTTTATTTCAACGCTTACACTCCATTGGAGTATTTACCACTTGGAAGCGAGATATGCTCGAGAAACGTCTTCTTCACTTCTTTTTGTTGTTGGGAGGCAGAAATGCAAGGGCGTTCCGTGGCTTTCCACCTCATCAGCCGGGATCTGTGGAAAGCGGAATTTTGGACTTTCTTGCGCTGGTTACTTTATATACGTGGTTATACGTGTTTGTGAATGGCTGGACGAGATTATTCCAACTTTTCATGTGCCTCTTGAGACTATCCTCACGAGGAGGACACTTGGCCGAGCTTCACTTTCGGTTAGGGCCGTTCCACGCGCTTTCCGCACAGCCGCAACGCACGTGCCGGGACCCCAAGCGCATGCAAACGGGGGACAAATAAGCCAATTGACGACACTGTGGAAGGTGAAAGAGCGTTGCCGATTGGCTTATTTGTCCTCCGCTTGCGTGCGGCAGGGGTCACGGCACGTGCGTTGCGGTTGTGCGGAAAGCGCGTGGAGCTCAGAGGACGTTGCTGAGAAAGCTGGCACACCTTGCAAGGAGCTCTGTTGGCGAACTACGGTTCAACACCGTACCGCTACAACTGGCCGTCCACCCATCTCCTCGTTCCAGAGCGCTCTGCCTCTTCTCTGTTCTGGCCACGTCCCCCTCGTGCTCATTTATTTCTTCGTGCTCACGTTCTTCACTCAATTATGTCGTCCACCACCTACGCTCTTTTTCTTCTTTAGTGTATATTTCTTCATTTTAAGCACGTTCATTTACTTCTCCGTGTGTTTAGCTCGACGATTTAAAGTATGATATATTCTCTGCTATGGGAGAGCAGTAAGAAGTCCCAGTTTTGAGAAGCATCACAGGTGTGTGTTTAGAAAAAGTGTTAACCGATTTAGAGTAGTTGGTAATCTATTATGAAAGATGTGCGTTTAGAAAAAGAGGTTAACGATTTAGAGTACTCGGTATTCTACTATATGGGAGAGCTGAAAGCCTTCCCTTGGGTATCACACTCGATGAGGCCGCATCGAGAAAAATTGTGTGTTCAGAGAAAAAAAAAAGTGGTTGATGAGTTACAGTACGTGGTACCATGCATGGCGGAGCTGAAAGCCGTCCCGTAGGCCTAGCTGTAAATAAAATGACTACTCCAAAGGGAGCTGTGTTTTGAAAAAGTGGTTATCTAGAGAGAATTTATTAACACGATGTACAGAGCATAAGTTATGTATGACTAATCAGTATTGAGGAGTACATTCACATTTTCACGATTGTTCATCACATCACCACAACACAAAAACCGACATTTTCACTTAGTGCAAACAACAGAAATTGGGTCAACATAACAACAAATGCATATAAATCACGAATGGGTGAAATGAGTAAATGCGTGTTCACAAAAAGTTCTTAATGATTTAGAGTACTTAGTTTTCTACGAAATAGAAAAAATTTATTTACTCTATATGTGCCGAAGACAAAGGCTTCTTACCATTCCAGTAATAATGGCACATACACTTCGGAACACCTAGGTAACACGACAAACATCACTACGTTGCAATTAAGATATAGTTGCTCTAATTTACATGACAATTTTGGCATACTTGTACACAAGAACACAATGCGATATCATGTTACAATGGTATAACAATACAATAGGTGCAATGAAACTTCATTTATTCAAGGGGGGGGGGGGAGGTTAGGAAAAGTGGGTAACAATTTCAAGTACAGGGTACTCTACTATGGAAGAGCTTAAAGCCATCCCGCGGGCCTCAATGCCACATTACGAAGTCAGCGGCGTGTTGTTGTGTTCAGAAAAAAGTGGGTAACGATTCAGAGTACTATGGGAGAGCACAAAGCCGTCCAGTGGGCCTCACACTTGTTGAGGCCATATCACCTCTCCTAGACGCTTCAAATGAATGTATTTAGGACTCTGTTGCACAAGCTATATCAGGTATGCTTACACCAGCTCTTTCCTGACCTCTCCAATAGAGCTGGTATGATATCAGACACACGCAGATGAGTGTCACTACGAACGATTTAAAACGACCGCAAGCATAGCATGTATTCCGGACAACTATAGCACATGTCGGGTGACTTATATTTTCCACTCGCAAATGTTCGCATTGTTGACCCGCATCGTCGTTTTGACACTCAGTGCGTTGCGTGTACATCTTGTGTCAGAAGCATACCCTCGCTTGCTGGGAGAGAGAGAGAGAATAAAATGAGGGAAATGCAGGGAGGTTAAGCAGAAAATGGAGCATCCGGTTTGCTACCCTGCACTTGGGGAAGGGGGAATGAGGAAGAAAGATGGGAAAGAAAGGAAAGACGGAAATAGACGCGCGCAAAAAAAAGGGGGGGGGTGCTATATATATATAGTCTATACAATAGGCCACTGCCATGCATAAAGTTCAGTAAGGCCTTCACTGATTTTCTGTGAGCACACAAATCATGTCGCCTTGATTCGCTCGCAGGATTTCAAGCTGGACGGTTGTGCCCTCGTGATCTCCGACTTCAGCGTAGCTCCCGCCGACTGGTTCGCCCTCCGCGGTCTCCTGAAGCCGTGCAGCTCTCGCATTGAGGCACCCCGCCCTTGGACTGCTTCGACCGGATCCCCACTTTCCTATCTCCTTCTTTTTCTCTCTCGTTGGCTGGCTTCTTCTCCGTCTATTTTCCTTCTATTCTTTTTATCCCTCCTTCTTTTTCCCTATATCTTTTATTCCCCATATCCCATTCCTCTGCTGACCTGTTGAGGTGTCCTCGTAAGGAGAGACAGTTACAAGTCGGCACCTTTCTTTTCTTTTCTTCTGTTATAACCACTTATATACAAGCACTGATTGTTCAGACAAAGGTCTGTCGTCAAGGCGAGCTAACGCAGCAGCTAGTTGCCGTCTTTGCACGCTGTGACAAGGGCAGTGACAGAGAACGTGCTCTATATAGCTTCATCGCTGCCGCAATGACCGCAAGCGGCACTGTCTTCCATGGCGATTCGAAAGGTGAAAGCTTTGGTGAAGGCGACACAAAGCCATATTCGGCAATGCACCGTTGTCTCGAGTCGAGAGAGTCCAGATGGAGGCCGGAGGCGACGAGACGTGTTCAGTCTATATATGCTGTCGCGTGTGCCGTAAGCACTCGGCATTCCACAGGAATTTTAATGCTGCATTAGCGATTTTTCGGATTGTCATTGCAGCATCAGTCCTTGAAAATGGTACAGATTCTTCTTCACCATCTTCGTGTGCTGATCTAACAGCTGCATCGGCATGTTCGTTGCCGCAGTGACTTGGAAGCCACTGAAACGCGATTCTGTGTCCTTTGTCTAAGAGGTGGTGAAGCAGCTCTCTAATTTACAGCACTAGTTGTTCATGAGGTCCCCGGCGTAAAGCGAATATCAAACACTGTAGTGCTGCCTTAGAGTCCGTGAACACGCTCCATTTCTTGGCTTCTTGGTGTTTAATGACTTTAACTGCGCTACGTAGAGCAGCAAGTTCCGCAGCTGTCGATGATGTCTGGTGGGATAACTGAAACTTGACCGTTGTCGCTGTTGCAGGAACGATCACCGACCCTGCAGACCCATCCACTTTAGTTGAAGCGTCCGTATATAGATGAGTATGCTCACTGTACTTCTCATATAACAAGAGAAGAGAAAGCTGCTTTAGCGCTGGAGATGAGAGCCGGGATTTTGACCCTATGCCTGGAACCGTGAGTTCAACATGTGCATAAGTCATACTCCATGGGGGAGTTGAAATTCTGGGTGGAGTTGTATACCCCGTAGGAATACGTGTGCGATATGACAAGACTGTCTGCCAAAATGAGACACGAGGTCGGTCTTCTGGCAGTGAAGCTAGATGATGGGCCGGGGTGTGAGTAAGATGTCTCACGTGTGCTCTGAGCACTTCCATTATATGCGTCTTGAGCGGGTAGTCATTAGTGATCTCGATTGTCTCAGCTGTTGATGAACATCGCGGTAGCCCCAGACAAACTCGCAGAGCCATAGCCTAGGTGCTTTCGAGAGTCCGAATGTTGGTTTTACAGGTATTGGTCAACACAGGCAAACTGTAGCGCAAATAGCCAAGAAAAAGCGTCTTGTACAATTGCATGATTGCATGTACTGAAGTACCCCAGATTTTTCCTCCAAGATACTTGAATAAGTTAGCAACTTCTGTCAGCCTCTTCTTCAAGTGGGCCACATGTGGGCCCCAGAAGAGGTCTCTACCAATGAATACGCCTAGAAATATGTACGTCCTGACATATGTTATAACTTGGCCGTCGGTAGACATAGTGTATGGTCTCATTGGCTTTCGACTAAAAGCAATCAATGCGCATTTCGCTGGCGAGATTTTCAGACCCTGTTCCTTGAGGTTCACTGATACCAACGTCACAGCTTTCTGAAGTCTTGCGCGTACCTGAGGTCTTGTCACGGCAGATGCCCAGACGCAGATGTCGTCAGCGTACATGAATAATTTGACCACACTTGGTAGTCGTTCTACAAGACCAATGAGAACGAGATTGAAGAGGGTTGGACTCAAGACGCCACCTTGCGGAACTCCACGATGCGTTGGCTGTTCGGAGGTTGGACCATCTGCAGTGTTCACAAATAAGGTCCGTCCTTGTAAATAACTGCGCGCTGGCTTTCACAACGCGAGTAATAGCATGAATTTATCGATAAATAAACAAATCAATAAACGATGCTGAAGAATACATTAGAGTGAACTGAAAAATGCCGGTGTAGTCTGATATAGCTTACGAAGTCCGCGGCAGTTCCTTCTCAAAGGTGGTGAACACAAGCCAACACCACTGGGTGTGCACTTCAGACCTACGTCATGGTCCGGGGGGTGACACCTTCGTAGAAGATGGCTGAGTGCAGGAGCGGGGCTGCTTTTACAGTCGCGGAGGCGATTGGCTGCTGCGCTTCGGTAATCTGAGTGGGACCTCTCCAAACGTTTTAAAGTTAGATCTTCTAGTTCACTACAAGCTCGATACGACTTCAAAGGGACACTTAAGGCAATTGTTAAGTCGACGTTTATTGCTAAAAAAGTTGTCCAGAAACCTCGTAGTGTTACTGTGTGTCAAGGAAGGGCTTTTTCTGAAATAAAATCTCCTTTTAGTGCTCCGCGTCGGGTTAGCACACTTCAATTTACCCGCCGCAAAAAGTGGACCGTCTCACGTCACTGTTGCCGTGTACAACTTTGTCCGGCTTTTCTGCGCGGCCGCCACACTATAGCAGCAGAATGAAAGCGGTGTGAGCCACAGCAGCAAGAACGGCCATTGACTGATTTCCTGCCATTGGCTCCGAGATGGCAGACGTTTTTTTATTCAGCTGGGCTCCACTAGATGGCGCGACCTGTCTAATTTAACCAAGCAAAAGTTGGATTTTTGAACCACTCATGCCATTCCCCATATAGTGACGTGTGGCGAGTCTTTTTTTCCTTGAATCAATATCCAAGCAGCATTTTATTACGTCTGTTGATGCACGGAAGGTTTTTTATTTAGTGCAGCTAGATTGATTACTAATAATTGTAGCCGGTTCATCTGACATCATCGGGATCATTTTGAGAATGTCTTACTGCAGCACATGTATTCTTGTGCATTTACCCTAATTTCTCTGTAGGTAGGGTACTGCTGTTGGTAATATTGTCGTTTTAGATGTCATGCATTGAGATTTCACTCTGCCGTAAATTGTTATTTGACATTAGCGTCCCTTTAAGAACATCAAAGTTGACCGCGACCAGTTTGGAAAAGCGCACACACGTTCTCATGGGAACGCCCACCCGCCTCTCCAGTTCCGACGTGTGAGGCCTACTACCAGACATGTAGCAATTACTAATGTCGCCTTAAATTTTTGAAGAGTGGGGGTGGGAAGGGGGGAGGGGCTTCATGCTGAATGGTTGTGTCGTCCGCGATCTCGGACGCTTGTGTAGTTCTCGCCGATCGGTGCACCGTCCTCGGACTCATCCGGCCATAACCCCCATCTTTGCCATCTCTTCTCTTCCCTGTCTTCGCTCACGTGCGGCGAATGCTCCATCTTTTATATCTTTCTCTTCATGCTATTCTTTTCTTTCTTATCTCCTTATCCCGTCCGTGACAAAAAGCTTGGCCATGTCGCTAACCACGCCGGCAGAAATTAGCTATTTTTTTCTTTCCTTCAAGAACAACTTACTTACTTGTATAATTGCAATTTTTCAATAAAAGCCTATATTAACTTACCTGTGTAGCTAGTAATGAGAGTGTCAAAACAAACCCTCCTCACCCGCTTCCATCGAGAACCAGATAAATATATAAAGCAAAATAAAGTATGGTTCTGGGGCTGACGTGAGAACTCTTCTCTCCCCTACCCTACATAATTTTTGGACGTGAAATGCAGATGACAAGATGACACTCAACCATATCTGCCTGCCTAGCCATTTTTCACATCGAGGCGGTGGCGTCAAGAAAAAAAAAATGCCCAAGTTCCTGGAAGCGCTATACTTGCTAAGGGCGCTGCATTCAAATAGTTTGTGTTGGTGGACTGAAAATCTGTCCTGCCGGGCAACGCGTGTGGCCGAGATCAGGAATCGTGACGTTTCGAGAAAATTGAGTGCTCAACCTTCGTTTACATGATCGCGTAGCGAACGCTGAAATGAGCATGAAAGACGCGCCATGCCTGTTGAGCCCGAAAACAACGTTACGAGGACGGCCACCACCTAGAAATGAATAAATAAAAAATCACGAAATTTCCACGAAGTTAATGATGACGGGTGGAGTGAGTGGGTGATTCTAGAGATAGGGGGCAAAGACAAATAATTTCTGTCTGCCTCATGGGTGACACTGACGCAGTGCCTTGTAGGGGAGGGGGTGGGACGGATAAAAAGTATAGTGCAAAGATATAGATAAAGAAACAGGAAGGCAATCGACAAAAAAAGGTGATCGGAAAGTTGTGAGCCGGTCGCAGTAGTCCGAGGACGAGGCACCACATGGCGAAAGCTGCACTGCGTCAGGATGTCGCGGAGTGCGAACCAGTCGTCGAGAGCTACTCTTGCGTCGGAGGTCGAAGGGGGAGCCGCCTGGCGACCTAACAGCTTGTCACCATGAGCGGTGTCCTCTTCGGGTAGATCTACTAATAGCACTTGAGAGTTTGACCCATTTCAGCGTTCAGAGGCTTTTCTACAAAATAAATAAATAAAATAAATAAATAAATAAATAAATAAATAAATAAATAAATAAATAAATCAGCAGTGTGTCAGGGAGACCGATGTCAAAGTTCATTTGACCCTTTTGCCCGAATGTGGAAGGGCTGCCGAATTTCTTTATTTCTGATATACATACATACATACTTACATACATAAATACATACATACATACATGCACATACATACACACACATACATACATACATACATACATACATACATACATACATACATACATACATACATACATACATACATACATACATACATACATACATACATAAACATACACACATATAATGTACTTGTGTTGTCACATTACACCGAGTAGTCTATGGGCTATAGTGAAACTAGGAGGCCCTACGGCCCCCGCAGGTAGAAGCTGCACTTATGTAGAGGAATCTCAAACGTCTCATGTTAGAGACAGAGCTTAAAATGAGTTGTTGGGAGTGCCTCCAGTATGCCATCTCGTCGACGGTGTCGGAAAAAAGGAAAAAAAGAAGGAAATGAAGGAAAGGAAGGAAGGAAGGAAGGAAGGAAGGAAGGAGGAAGGAAGGAAACTTAATTGTCTTAACTACCAGTCCAAGAACAACATTTTCGGTGGCGGCATTGCCAAAATAGAGACGAGAGAGCGATAAACAGAGACTGAGTTGACCAGCACAAAAGACGAAGGCACATAACACAAGCACACCCAGGATCAGTTTGATCCTGCGTGTTCGCGAGTGAATGCCCTTTTGCAAGGTGTCTCACCAACTAGACGAAACCAAAAAACCCCTTAACAACCATCAGCCCTCCTAGAAGAAAAAAAAAACAGAAGACATTGAAAGAGGGGAGACAAGCAGGAAGTTCGAAGAATGGAGGAAGGCTTCAATCATCTACTGCTGAAGTTAGCAGCACTAGAGTCCACAGCTTACGTGCGACTACGGTATACCAGGGGAAGTACTTGAGAAGCCGCAGACAAAGACAGAGTGACGAGCTCGTCGATCAGCTCCTATGAACTGGCTGCGGTTCGTGGGTGCTTGTGATATTGGGACGGTGCGGTGGAGAAACGGGATAGCAGAGATACCAGAAGACGACTGCCACTACACCGCGATTCATGCCAAAGCACCGCCAGCCGCCGCTGCGGTCCGGTCAAGCGCACAGCCGCTGGCCGGATGGAGCGGGCAATGTTCACGCCTGGCCTGCTCTCTGCCAACCGACCCACTCCGCGCTACTACTTCGGGTTCAGCCGTTGTCTCGCGATGGACAGTCATGACTCGAGACCTTCGGCTATTCCTTCCCCACTGCACCATTGTCTCTATATGTAAGCTGAAAACCCTGATGGGCGAGATAGAGCCCAAGAAGAGAAGCGGCCGCAGCAGCCGCGAGGTCTCTCTATGCGTGCGTAGCCAGCTCTCGCGTTTGCGCGACAGGCTTAAGCCCCGGGATTCGAGCTGCCACGCCGGGATCAGCTTCGGACAGATTTATGCCGCACTACTGCTGACTCCTGCAGACCCCACAACAGCTACCCCCCTCCCCCGTTAAGTACCACCACCACTCTCACCGCGTTACGTCTTGTCACTCAACCATCTCCATCTTGCCCAGTTGAACCCGTACTCGCCCTCCCCCTTCCTTTTTTTTTCTCTTGTGGCCTACCCTAATTTGTCGCTTCAAGTGTTTCTCTGCATGCTCTTTATTTTCCAGCTCAAAGTTGCTCGCAGTCTGCCGGCTTTCATAAGTGTTTTGTGTCCTACTGGCATGGGGAGTGTGGTGAGGTAGAGAAGGCTTCCTTGCAGTTGGGAAGCTGAGCACATCGACCTCTGTTTTTCGGGCCTCACATAGCGTGCATAGAAGACAAAAGGGGAAGTTGCAGAAACGGGAGCGTGCGGGGAATAGCGGATTACGCCAGCCTCGAGTGGTGGCGCGGGGCGCTCTCAAAATTGGCCGCCGCTTGCTTCTCGAAAAAGGAGGAAAGGAGACAAGCATGAGATGAAAGAAGAGAAAGCTTCTCCCTCGGCTGACTGCCGGCGCAGCAGCGCTTTCGCGTGACGCTCTCCCTACATCAAGCTGGGCCATCGGGAGAAGAGACGAGTGAGATGAGGCTTAGAACCTCCCCTATGTCCCTCCGCTCCCCCCCCCCTTGCGTTTCCTTTTCTTCCCGCTTCAACGGCGCGCCTCTGCGATTCTTGCGCTCGGCTGGCGCTGCGAATCTTCTGCCTCGTGTTGCTCCTCGCATGCCTTGCCTACTCCCTGTCCTTCTTTTGAATGACTGCGGCTCGGCGTTGCAGTCCACGAGGCTCAACAGACTTATGCCCCGCGCTACGTACACAGTTCGGGGCTAGGAGAGGTTAATGGGGAGGGAAATCTCTGGCGGCCGTTCGACCGGCTCCGCGCCAAGAAATCTTTCTGGCAAGCCGGGGAGCCATTGTGACCTCGCTGGGAGGCGAAGCGTCGTCGTTGTGTGGCGCAAGTGTTTCAGCTTTATTCTTTCTTGATTTCGTGCGTTCCCCTTGACCAAGGCTCCATTATGTCCGTCGCGCGCGAATCTATTATTTGGCTCGAGTTTAGCTCTAGCCGTTGCGGAAAAAGATAAACTGCCGCCGTCCCGCAGTGTTTTCGGGGGGAACGAAGAAACGATCATTGTATCATCGTCTCGCCGCACGGTTTTCTTTTTTTTCTCCCTAAAATTGCGATAAAACTGAGCCCCGTCATTTGCTCCCGTTTTCCCCAATCCTTCTCTTTTTTGATCCCCGTAAACTCGGCGCCACGTCGTGGTTGGTGTCTTACGTACTTATCGCAATTTTGTTGCTGTTGACCTTATCTTACGCTTTGGTAGTCCATGCGTCCTCCCACTTGGGTTGGCGGGGGCGTCGAACACTCGAAAAAAATTTGGGGGGGCAATGTGCGGTTGGGAAACGATGTCCAGCATTTTCCCGTCCCCCCAAGCGCTCACCTCGCCCTCTGTAAGAGGATCCCTTTGTGGTGTTCTCCATGGTAGCAGCTCTCCAAGGCTCGATGCTTTCTTGCGAAAGACAGTAAGTCTGTGGACGGTGGAGTACTCGCGTCAAGTGGGCGTATCAAGGGGGAAGGTGATCGAAGTTCAGATCGCGCCGGCTGTGGCGTAACAGGCAGAAAAGGGAAGGGACGTTAAAATTTGCGGTCGGCGTGGCGACACGGGCGTTTGATTTTTTTTTTATGGCGGCTTGGTACGCTCGCTTGCTCACTGATCTTGTACATGGAAAGCCCGCGGCTGCCGCTGACTTTTTATAGCACCATTGCTGCTAAATCTGCGCGGGACGAGATTGCGCAGTGGTCGGAAGAAAAAAATATAACACGAATGAAAGAAAGTAAAGTTATACGCATTAGTTTCGGGCCTGAGGCGCGCTCGCATCGTTGGCAAGCGTGTTTGTTTGATGGCGGTTTTCAGCTATTCTCATTGCCCTTCCCTTCTTTCCACGCACACACACACACACTAGAGGTCTTTAAACGTTCTCCACTGCTCAATGTGGTCGTGCGCCGGCCAGCCCACGTACAAACTTAGAAGCCGAGTGCCGAGTCCAAACTGACTTATAATGTGGCGGCAAGAATCCGAGATGTACAGCTAGCTGTAAGCCTCGCTTTCTTTTTCTTTGCGCTTTTTCTTTAGGAAGTGGACGTTGTACATAAGGCCGTCTTTCTCTCGTCTTCCCCGTACACATTTTTGGATCTGCCTCCGAGACGATCGCAAGTGATGTTGTTTTCTTTCGGTGCTCACTGGCGTGGCATAAAGCATGCGGTCGACCAGAAGCTTTTGAAAAAAGCTACAGAGCCACGACGTTAGAGGTCGCACTGCAGTGATCCTGCCAGAGAGGGGGCTTTACCCCCCCCCCCCCTCAAAAAAAAAAAAAAAGAAAGCAAGCCGCCACTGGAGAGAGCGCGGCTGTTTTGCGCGGCGATTTATGGAGATCGTCGTGTTTTATTTCCCGTGCGTTGAAACTGCCTCCCAGTGTACGTCGATTTTTTTTCTTCCCGTAGATTCTTTTTGTTTTTATTCCGTAGTGCGGTATACGAGAAATAGCTGGCCACTGTCGCTGCAACTTTCATTCTTTATTTTTCAGCTACTTTTATGGAGTCTTTGCGTACCTTTATCTCTCTTGATTGTGATGCGTGGTCGCTTGGCGCAAGCCGACTTGTTCCCTTTATCCATGGACGTACGTTGTGGTTGCAGCGCCTGTTGTCCGGGGGTGCATAGGCGGGGATCGCATAGGTTGTGGTGGTTTTGGCGTACTTAGAAACATGATTGTGCTTGTCAGCTTCCTTCACCGCGTGACTGCTCTCGCTACCGCTCTTCCTCTCTCTTTCTTTCCCTCTCTCGTGTCAATATTTCTGTGTGGCGTACGGTTTCATACAATACCAGCCCCAGCAGGAGGGTTTTTTTCAAGTCCGACTATTCTGTGTCGATGTGGATTTCACTTTTATACGATTTGCCGAGATAACGACATTTCTGTACATTATATTTATATTTTTATAATATTTAACTTGCTCATTTTCTTAGAACGGCTTTGTTTTGAGGCTCGAGTGAGCCAACGTGGGCTTGTCTTTCTTTCTTTCTTTCTTTCTTTCTTTCTTTCTTTCTTTCTTTCTTTCTTTCTTTCTTTCTTTAAGCGAAAATGTTGTAGGCCCGTGTGTTAAGATTAGGGTGTACGTTAAAGAACCCCAGGTGGTGGAAATTTCCGGAGCCTTCCACGACGGCGTCTCTCATAATCATGTGGTGGTTTGGGGACGTTAAACACCACATTATAATCCATCAATTTCTTTCTTTCTTTCTTTCCTTGAGATGAGAACTGCCCAACGTGACGGCGTGCACGACAAATCAAACCCGAACTCGTGAAATGTTCCATACAGTATCACTTTTTATGTAAAGAAAGAGTACTAAATGAAGTTGGAATCACTTGAATCCGATTTTGTTACCCGCCACACTGGTCCAGTGGTTATAGAGCTCGACATTCGGCCCGAAGGGAGCGGAATGGATGCCCGGCCACTCTAGATGGAGGCGAAAATGCTGTAAGCCTGTATGCTCAGAGTTGTGTGCACGTTGAAGAAGCCCAAGTGGTCCAAATTTCCGGAGCCCTCCACCACAACGTCCCTCATAATGCCAGCGTGGTTTTGAACCGTTAGACCCCTGCGATTTTTTTAATTTACCTATTATGACGCCACTCCGGGACCAATCAACAAGTAGAACGGCGCTTATTACTTGTTGCGATAAAGACTACGAAAATATTCCAATGTTTGCTGATTATATCTGTAAAGCGGAAGCAAAATTAGCTTTTACAGTGTCAACACTTCTCTGCCCATGCATTGTCTGCGTTGGCCTTCGTGGAGGGCTTCATCGTTTTAAGGCGAAGCGACCCTTGGGCTATAAAATCGATGCTATGCGAATCATTCATCAGATGGTGGTCCCTGAATGGCGTCGTTGAGAGTTGTCGCGAAGGGCTCTCTGCCCGATGGCGCAACGAATCCATGTGCGGCAAACTGTTACAGGGCCTGGGTCGTAAGCGACAGAAGTTGTAGTTAGTTTCTTCGGAATCACTGTAAGTGAGCTGTCTTGACCTCTTCCCTTGTTTTCTTGTTGTCTGTACGCCTACCTTAATTTACCTTGAATGTGAAGCAGTCTGTACTGGCATCACTGTATGCATCGCATGGGTTTGTGTGTTCCCGTGTTCTTGTCATGCGTCAGTTGCACTACAGCCCATGCATGGACCTAATTTGTGAGGTTAAATACATCCGGGACGTGCAAATATAAGAACGTGACAACGTAAAGACCAGGAAACAAAAAAAAGGAAAGATTGGTGATGGAGAGACGACTGTGTGACGGGCAGTGCACTATCACGACGACTTTTTTTTCATTTTAATACGACAAAGAAATATGACAAGTTATTCCATTACGTATCGGGTTCGTTTTGAAGCAATGCGCAATTAGGGGTGTTTATGTAGTTGATTTCGGAGATCAAATTGAGTGCATATTCAATAGCGGCCGATATGAATCGAATACTTTTCAAGTAACTTTTGTAAATATACACGTGTTATAGCAGTTACCTTAAATGGATGATGATATCCCCGTATTCAGAAATTTAGCATTAAAACTGCAAACGGGGCACCAAGAAACAATTGGACACTTCTTATCCAAAATTCTGTTCAGAAATTGCGAATTACCGTTTTGTAGACGATAAATTCACGCTACTCGAGCAAAATAGCTGATTGCGTTTCGGGACGACTTCTCGTGTTTCATGTCTACACTACCCCACCGAGGTGGCGGAGGAGAAACCTAAGTTTATGGTGATTTTGCGAGAATTTTGTTCTAGAGGGATTACTTAGTCCGGTGTGTACAAGTTCAAAGAAACGAAAAACGGCGCGAACCACGGGAGAGTGTCTGTCTTGCTCCTGTGGGTCTCGTTAATTCTTGTCTTCTTGGCTAATATTGTGTTTTCGTCGGAGCAGTCAACATTGTCTGTAGTTTGTAAACATGCAACAAATAATGTTAAGGGTCCTCTCATTCGAATCATCTCCACTGGATGTGCAATTTCACTTAGTTATTGCCATTCCTTTTGACATTGGAGTATAGCCCCAACAGCGGCGGATGCAGGGGTTCTCCCGGAGGCAGGGGGTATCGCTTACGAGAAGTGTGATACCTAAAGCTGAGTACAGGGCTGCAATACCCATAATAAATAGCAATAGCCGTGGTTTTACGCCCCCAAACCTCGATATAATTACGAGAGATGCTGTGTTCGAGGACTGCGGAAATTTAGACCACGTGGTGTTCTTTCACGTGCACTACCACCGCACAGTTCACAGGCCTCTGCCATTTCGTCTCCACGGAAGTCGCGCCTGGGATCGAACCCGTCACCTTCAGGTCGGCAGCCGATCACCCTAGCCACTGATGCACAGCGGAGGGCTGCGCTGTTCATGTAGTAAAAAATCAGAGGCACTGGCATGCCACAAAAACGATGTTGTTTATTCTGACGGCATTTTGAAGCGAACGCGCTGCCTCCTTCAGGTCAGCCGGTTAACGGACGCGGCGAGGTGGAACCTTTTGCAAGTTCAGCCACTCGACAGTGCGCATTAATTATTGATGCAATTAACGCGACACGTAGTTATGTAAATGTGTTTAGCTTCGAGAGAACACATTCATCTGAGGAACGGCGAGAGCCTATTGTAATGTACGTGACGCAGAGGAAAGAGAGAGGAAAGCGGGAGTGGGGAGGTCAGCGAGGCACGGTAATCGGCGGATCTGTCGTTCGGGGGAAGACTGGTGGCCGACGTGGCCGTGTTTAACAGGGCGCGATAAGCGCGGTATAAGACCCACGTGACTAACAGATTGCTCAGGGTTGCCCCCACCCCGCCCCTGTTTGTGTGTTTTACCTATATTTTTGTTCATTTTTCGCTCGTGCTTTCCTGGAAAGGCCGTGCAACGCGGTAGATGCATAACTTGCTTCAAGCGATGGAAAGCAACACTAGAGAGAAGTGCAAAAGTACGTGAGGCCCTGGGGTTCCATGCTATTTGGGGTTCGCAGTACTGCAGCTCCCGGTTGACCATCGTTGCGCGCGAAATATTTGGCTGACAGACCGAAAAGACACTGACAGACATGGACAACGTTTTCATCTCAACGAGGGTCAAATACGCAGCACCAGCTAGCTCACTCTATTGTTAATTTATACCCCTATTACCTCGGTTCTCGGTTAATCGAAATTGCATATAAGCGAAAAATTCGATACTAGTTACGTTGACATGATGATTTGTCTAACGTCGCCACCTCTACGATTATTCCGCAACAAAGAATATATTTGTCACTGCTTGTTCAGGGAGTCGACTTCGAGCAAGAACACACATGGAAAGATGGAAAGAGAGACAGATAGATGGCGCGATCATGAGGCAGGGTCACGTGACAAGGCTTCAACAAACGGGCGACAGCCACGCACCAGGAGTTGCAAATTGAATTGCGAGCCATCCATCACGCGCAAACGCGCCCGACCCTGCATGCGGGAGAAGCCACCGGGTCCGAAGCGAGCCAGAGCGCGCAGATCTGGCGACTCGCGCCGCAAACTGCAGCGCCACGGCCGGACCACCACCCGGTGCAGAGCCTCCATGAAGAGCGTACCAGGGCGTGTGTAAAAAGATACAGAAACTATGCCCACACACGCTTGGGACACGCAAAGTTTGCGGACATTTCGTTCTCGCAGCCTACCATGTTTACTCGCGTAAGACCCGCAGCGTTTTGGTTCGAAGTGGAAAAGAGGAGGGGAAGAATTTCGAGAAAGTGAGGCTTTTGAGCAGTAAGCATTACGACGAACGACGTTCCACGTCGTCCAAAGTCATGAATGATACAAAGTAGTTCAAACGTTGGTCACAAAGTGCATACATAAAAACTAATCAAGACTGCAAAGGTGGCCGAGTTGCTTGTCGTTCCTGCTTTTACTGAAGCCTTACATCATTACAAAGGACCTCGTTATGTATACATTTCAACGGCGCACTACCTGGCTGTATGACCTTCGTTGTAGGCAAATATTATAGAAGGAAAGTCGCACGGTTCCTTATGCAGTGGCTTTTGACGACTCGAAGGCCGAGACAATCGACAATCTCCTTTTTCTTTTCAGTCAATGTAATGATCCTCCCCCGCCACACTCAAAAGACTTCCTGCACTGAATTCGGTTTTTTATTGCCTCTAAGATTGGAAACATTGCAAGCTCTCTGCTGCTTACCTGCTTTTGTATTGCCTCCGTGATCAGCAGCCTTTGACCAAGCGACGATGTCACGTTATGGGACGTCACAATGACG
The DNA here is from genome assembly GCF_013339725.1 of Rhipicephalus microplus. NCBI lineage: Eukaryota > Metazoa > Arthropoda > Arachnida > Ixodida > Ixodidae > Rhipicephalus > Rhipicephalus microplus. The sequence continues at coordinate 125,508,092 of NC_051165.1, forward strand.
CCATGACCACCGCGCTACCATGACGTCATGGGGACGTTGTCACGTGGTTATGATTTTTTTTTTTTGCGTAACTCGTGTTGACGCCGCCGACGCTGACTTTCCGTTTTCGTGTTGGGTGAGCCATTTAAGGCTTTTGGCCTGAAAGTATACCCGAGAAGCTGCAGCTGGGATATCTTACACAAAGGCGGCTCTTACACGAGTAAACTCGGTGGGGTGCTTTGTTGCCCCCGACGTTGCTCTCGTGTGGTGTTGTTCAGTACGATTTAGTTTTTGCTCCCTCAGATTCGAGGAGGCGGGGCCGCCACCGAGACCCCCGAAACTTTCACGAGCCTTCGCGCCGGGCTGCTTTCGTATACCCTGCGCTAAACACGGGCACCTAAACAAACCCAGCGGGAGTGAACGAACGGGCGACGCGCGTGTGCGTGCGCCGCTTGTGCACAGTGGCGTGCGTGCGAAACTCAGGAGAAAACGACGAAGGCGCCACCGCGCGGTGCAGGAAATGAGGATTTGGCATGAAACTGTGCTCCGTTCGGGCGGCCACATGGACGCGAGCCGTGAGCTAAGAGAACAAAAGAGTCATCGGGGGGAAATGAGAGGGGAGGCTGTGTTATTTATTGCCTGCCTCCTTTCTTGGGCTATAGAACTACTTAGACAGATAGAGCGGGAGGGGAAAGGGAAGATTGAGAGACAAGCGACAACAACAACAACAACAAAAAAAAAACAACACACCAACCTGCAAATGACGCGGAAAAGACTCGTGCATTCTTATAGAATCGGCCGAAGGCAGTAGCTTTGCCTGCGTAGAATCCCAGCATGCATGACATGGCGTCTACATAACGTATTTGTTTGCGTGCGCGTGTCGCGCTGTTTAAGCACGTCATTTGAACTCAGCTGATTGCATATACAGATGAACAGATATGCTTTATCGATTCAACAAAGCCCAAATTTACGAAGTTCCCGTTCTAACGAAGAAATTTATTCTCTCCAGAGGATCCTACAGGATCCGATGCTGCCGTTACCCCTGATTAACCAAACTAGCATGGCTATGAACCCGATTTTAGGTCTGTGTGCCCAGGTTCATGTGTTTGTTAAAGAACCCCTGGTGGTCGCAATTTCCATAGCTCTTCACGGCGTCTCACATAATTATAGGTGTTTTGGGACGTTAAACCTCAACATTTTTGTAGCATGCAAAGGCGACTCGATGAAGTTGTTCCTGAATAAACTACCAAAAAATGCAGAATTTTTTTTCCAAATTTTGACTTAGTGAGCTTTTTTTTTCTCCCTAAAATGCTCTCCAGCGCTGTCGAGTGAAAACGTGCTGCCACCTTAGTATACCAACCATAGATTTATTTTGGCGAGACTGAAGCCGCACCCAGTCGTGAAACACTGGGCTGAACAGTCGCTACCTCTCTTACGTACCAGTTCGGCAAAGGGAGATGGTGCTTTATGTTCTCCCCAGGAAAGGTGCGATCGATGATCTCGTGATCGCGCGGTTTACGCGAAAGATTACACAGATCGTCTCCTCGCAACTTTCTCCCTTGTTGGCCTGCTGGAGCAATGAGTGCTATCGTTCTGGTTTTTGTCATCAGCCTGTAACAGATCAACGTGAACGTCTACGTGGTCAGCATCGCGTGGACATCCGAGGCTACATATGTCTGGGCCACTCTCGCGGACTTTTCACGTGCGCAGCTGTGATGTAGCTGCAGCTTTCGTGTGCCCCGAAGTTACATCTGCTAAGAACCGAAAAATACCTTTCCTAACTTTACGAACTCGTCGATTTAACGAAATAATTCGAGCGTGCTCATCACTTCATTAAATCGTGTTTCAAGTGCCTCTATGTAGTATACGACAACGGAGAAAATAGGGGGTGGTCTGTTTATGCAAGGGGAGGGGGTGTGAGTGAAAGCATCCATGCCGCAGCAAGAAGGTACAAAAAGGTAGCTGGACAGGTGAGGGAGAGTGTTGATGATTGTTTGATATGTGGGGTTTAACGTCCCAAATTCGCCATATGATTATGAGAGATGCCGTAGTGGAGGGCTCCGGAAATTTAGACCACCTGGGGTTCTTTAACGTGCACCAAAATCTGAGCACACGGGACTACGACATTTCCGCCTCCATCAGAAATGCAGCCGCCGCAAACGGGATTTGAACCCGCGACCTGCGGGTCAGCAGCCGAGTACCTTAGCCACTAGACCACCACGGCGGGACGAGGGAGAGTGTACAAGGATTAATCAGGGACACGGGGCAATGCTATACAATTGTCTCCGGCGCAAGCGCAGTATCTGTTACAACGAATTATGCCGTGATTACGAATAATTTTCACTCTCCTTGTGCGTGACTCGCTACATAGCGTGTGTGATGGAAGGAAAGCTGGTTGACGGGAAGCTAGTGCAACGGATATCCCAAACACACACCGCGTCTCCTAACCCCCTCGAACGTGCACACGCACGAACACACAATTCAAACGTCCCGCCCGTGTGGCGACAGCTGGCTCACGTGAGCGCGCGGAACGATTAGGCCGGATTCCTACATGAACACTGTGTACGCTGAAGCCCCCTAAAACATTCAATTTCGGGGACGTTTCCCACCTGGCTTGCCGTCGACGTATACTTTTTTTTGTCTTTCTATGAAAAAGAGACAGCCGGTGTCTCTTTCACGAGTGATAAATGGGCGTATTTGTAAGTGACACCGGATGTCATTAATGTTCGTCAAGCGAAGCTTTTTCCTACTTTACGAGAGGAGGTATGAAGGGAAATGTATAAAATGCAAAAAGAAAGGCTGTATTGCTGACCGCAGTAACATGCATACACACTCACAAACAAACGCCGCCCAGAAGTACACTCTTAGAAAAAAAAAAGGTAGTAGTACTTGCTAACTTTGGGGTTGTAATGGTTTGTCACATATGTTACAACCCTGGTAGTAAGCGCACTTAGTAGCGGCGAGGGCTATAACAGTTACTACCAGCATTTAGTAACTGTTACTACCCTAGCCGTTACCACCCATTGGTAGTAAATTTTAAAGGTTCCAAGAAAAAAAAGTAGTACACTTAACTACCCTGTTCATTCTTTTTGGCATATTATTTCTCCATATCTAATGTTGGTCAATCAATGTTTAATGACTACACAACTTCGGTTAATGTAGTGTGGTGTGCCATGATCGCGAAGAATTGCATAGACGTAACAAGTTCACTATATTTTTACGCTTTTTTCTTTCTTTATTGCCTGTGTACATACAACATTCGCAAACAAATATACATCAAACAAAGGAGAAACATGAAACAAAGAAAAGAGGTAAAAAGCGTCATACTTAACAGGCTTTTTGAAATTCCTTCATCTGCAGAAGGCTTTCTATTTGATGAAGCCATTCGGGCACCACTTGTTGAACCTTTTGTGATTCCACGAACGAACAGACAGATTGAAAGAAGTATTGCCTAACCGGACGTGCATTAACATCAGCATGGCGCACCGCCATTCTAGATTGACATATACCATGCAGGTCCAGTAACATAACTAGGTCGAGAGGTATTCCTTCTTCATTTGATACTGGTAGAAATCTGATGCTATGGGCATCGAGAGCCAGATCCTTTTTTGAAAGTCATTTGGAGAACATCCCAGAAAAAGACTGCATCCCAGCAGTCCAGGAAAACCAGTTCGATTGTTTCCGGCTTTTTGCAGAGAAGGCAATCAACACCCCAAGGAACGAATAAGCCTTTTTCTTGCATCCATGTTTTCACGGACAAGGTCCCAGTTCGCAGTTTAAAGAAAAAGGTTTTCGCTCCAGGTGATACCTCCATTTTTTTTTTACACGGCTTAAGACATTTTGGCCTGGGCCTACACGGTATAATGTTCTGTATAGGAGAACAGGAAGAACTGTTTCTACTAAATTTTTGTATAACTTTTTACGCGAAACCGCACTGAGGTATTCCAATGAAAAACGCGGTTTTAGAAAGAGACATGAATCAACAACTTCTTTTAGGAAACCTCTAATGCTTGCTTTCATGTGACCAGATGCTACCACAAATTCTGGCAACCGTCTTCCAAGCCTAAGCTGTATAACAGTACGTACGAATGGGTCTCGGTTATTTCGGAAAAACATAAACCGATTAACTAACTGACGAAGGTACAAATGACACGGGCCAAGTCCACCAGAGCGAACCCATCTGAATAAGTTAGTTCTACTTGTTCGCTCCCAAGAAGAACCCCACAAGAAAACAGCAAATAATCTGTGAAGCTTCTGTAGATTCACACGTGAACAATGCAATACCTGAAGGACATACCAGATCTTACTGACTAAAAATACCTTACAAAAGGTCGCTCTGGCGAAAATTGATAGCTGGAAACCATTGAGTTGTTCAGCTTTTTCTCGTAGCTCCACGGCCTGACGCCGCCAGTGCGGTTGACTGTCACAATATTATTCTAATGGCACACCTAGGTATCGTACCGGAGTTGTAGTCCATGAAATACCAGCCACGAATTGTGGAGTCACAGGCCATTCGCCGTGTTAGTAACCCAGGCACTTGCTCCAGTTTACCAAACTACCACTTGCATTACAATAAAGGTTCACAATTTTTATGGTTTCAGCGATACTATCATAATCTTTACAAAACACAGCTATATCATCTGCATATATGCCAGCCAGTACTCGTACTTCAGCTTCTTGTAGATTGTACCCCACTATGTTACTGCTTTTCATGACTTTTTGGCAAAATGGCTCTATATAAATTGAAAATAGGAGGGAAGACAAAGGGCAGCCTTGTCGTACAGAACGTCTGACATTAATTCATTTCCCAAGAACTTTGTTGATGATTAGCCGAGTTTTACATCCAGTATATGCCATTCGAACTGTATCTCGAATTACTTTGCCAACATTGACATAGTCTAACAAAAGAAAAAGAATTTCGTGCGGTGCTTGGTCAAATGCTTTTTCTAAATCTATCTGGATCATCGCGATGTGATCGTTTGTGGCATCGCAGCACTCCAATACACTTCGTGGCTTGTGAATGTTTGTGAATATAGTGTGCCTTTTAATCCCACATGTCTGGTGGTCGCCTACAAATAATAACTCTCTGCAGTCTTCTTGCTAACACTTTCATCAAAATCTTGTAGTCAATGTTGTAGTCCCGTGTACTCAGATTTGGGTGCACGTTAAAGAACCCCAGGTGGTCGAAATTTCCGGAGCCCTCCATTACGGCGTCTCTCATAATCAAATAGTGGTTTTGGGACGTTAAACCCCACAAATCAATCAATCAATCAATCAATCAATCAAAATCTTGTAGTCGATATTTGATAGACTGATTGGCCTGTACGATTTCACTTCATGTAATTTAACTGCGTCCTCAGTTTTTGGAATTAATAGAGTATGAGATAGCAGAAAAGAAGGTGGCAGAACCTTTATGTCTAAAGCTTTGTTAAAAACCACTGCTAGGATCGGTGCTAGTTCGTGTTTGAATTCCTTATAAAATGCGGCTGTTAACCCATCAGGTCCCGGGGACTTTCCCAAATGGAGGACAATAATTGCTTTTGTCCATTCCGGTTCAGAAATATAGGACATTCTAAGCTGTCTTTCCTGAAGTCTTCAACTTTTGGCATTAATTTTAAAAATTCATTCTTGAAATCTTCTACATTTACTTTACATTTATCAAATAAAGTGGTGTAGTACTCGTTGAAAGCATCCTCTATATATCTCTGTTCACTTGTAACGTTTCCCATGTGTTCAATCTGATGTATAACATTCCGCTGAGCGTTTCGTTTTTCTAGACCAAGCATTCTTTCAGTCAGTTTCTCTCCTACGGTCATTTTCACTGCCCTTGCCCTTATTTGCGCGCCACGATACTTCTCCTCATCAATTTGTTCCAATTTGGACTTTACTGACCTTATATCATTTGTGAATAAGCCTGGCGTTTTGCTTTCCTTTGCTAGCAGTTACTTCAGATTTAAGCGTAGGGTTCTTTCTTCTTCACTCTTTCCGTGTTTCATTACAAATAAGCGTTCTATAGCTTTCAACTTTATATTTTGTTTAAATTGTTCCCACTTCTCTCCATATTTTTGGTCTCCACTGTCTATGTTTACCAGCGCTTTTGAACACTGTCCATAAATATTTCCTCTTCCGAGAGATTAGAATTTAGCTTCCACGTGTCCCAGTTAAATACTGGTCTACGTCTATTTCTTTTACCTATTAGAAATGATGCTAAGCAATGATCACTAAAGAAATAGGGAGGACATTGTACTCACTGATAATCGGAACTGATTCCAGTGACACGTAAGCCCTATCTAGGAGCGCATGACTGGAGCCTTGGAAATGCGTATACAGTGTTAGTGCTTTACCAATACACTCTGCAACATCCTCAAGGTCCAAGTCAGACATTAGACTCATTAACGTGACTGTGCTTGAGTCGTTGAAATTGAATAATGTACTTGTTTTATCATCGGCACTGATCGCACAATTAAAATCTCCCATTAGGATGACTATGCGATCGCATTCACAATAAGTACGAATTTCGTCGAATGTTGCACTCCGTTCCTCAACATTAAGAGGTGCATATAGATAAATCACTCCCCAATTAAGAGAAAAGAAGGCCAAATCACATACAACAAACCTTCTGGATGAATCAGACGTGACACTTTGAACACTGGCACCTAAACTATTCCGCACAAAGATCACACACCCCTGCCGACCTACCAACTGCATGACTGACGCTGGCGGTGTAGCGTCCGGTACGTTGCAGTAGGCTCTCGGTGGGATCGGCACTCTCCACTTTGGTTTCCTGAACTGCAATAATGTTCAGGTCTTGGTCTATGGCTAGTCTGTAGAGCTGAGTCTGTTTCTTTCTGGAAGCCAGTCCTCGTACATGAGCGTCGCTGCTTTCACGAACCCGCTCAGCGACGTGAACGGTGAGCGGGTCCAAGCTGAGAGCCCTGCACGTTCAGGGCCAAACCTCATAAGCGCGAAAACGCACGCGACAGCGACGAGCGACGCGACGTAGATTGTCTTCGCGCGATCAGTCGCTAGCGCAGGCAAACCTCATTCACGCGACGGCTTCGGCGAGCGAATTCCACTGTTGCTGGCATGAGGCCGTCTACTCGCACCAAGAAAACCGCGTAGCGAGTGGTATGCAATTTAAAAATAAGATATATTGTTGTATAATGAAACGGAAAGTGTTTATTATTGCCTTGCAGCACTTTTTTATATGCAGATGCGTAATAAACATTGCGTTATTTCTTGTTGCGCATACGTGACTCGGGCATGGGCACGTGCACCTATGTAGTCTTTGTCTTTTCCGGTTTTTAGATGCGGAGCATGTAACACTCGAGGCTTGTAGTGCGGCGCCGTCCGCAAACTTCCTCCTCCTTCTTCCACCATCTGTGCATCCCTTCCTCCTCTACACACCGCGCGCGCTTCACTCCTCCACCATCTGTGCACCCTTCCTCCTCTACACACCGCGTGCGCTTCTCCTCTTCACGAACATTCGCTAGCTGTATAATGTAGCGCGCATGCGCCGTCACGCTTCGAGAACATCGGCAGCTGACGCGCGCGCATGCGCCGTCGCGCTTCGAGAACATCGGCAGCTGACGCGCGCGCATGCGCCGTTGCGCTTCTCCCCTTCTCGAACATACGACAGCTGACAGTGCATGCGCCGTCGCGCTGTATATATACTCAAGGTCGGTGCTCGCTCGCTCAGTTGCCGCTCGTCGGTTGGTTTGTACGGCGCGTCGACGTCCGAGGTCGCAATGATCGACGTCCCTTCGACCAGCGCCGGCCAAAGTGTTGGCGGAACCGCAACCAAGTCGTCGTCCGAAGACAAGGCAGCGCGGAGAAGAGCTCGCGACGCCGAACGTAAACGTCGGCGTCGAGCGGAAGATTCTCAACTTAGAGAACGTGAAGCCGCTGAGAGACGTCAGCGTCGAGCAGCAGCACTGGATTCGGCTGCTTTGAAACGTAAGCGTCGACAAGAGGACCCGGACTTTCGAAAACGGGAAGCCGAGTGCAAATGTGCTTTCGACAAGTTCCGGGGATGCAAGACTGAAGCCGTGGTCAACAACGCTAAACGCGAGGTCGCCAAGAAGTCTACCGCCGAATTTGGAAACCTGCCCAGTGATATACGGCTGGTGGTTGGCAAACCGTACATGATCACGCACAATATCGACGTGGTGGACGGGCTTGTCAACGGTGCCGTCGGGACGCTAAAACTTTGCGAGTGCTCCAACGCCGACGACTTCTCTCTCATCGTCCGCCTGTGGCTACAGTTTGACGTGCCCACCACCGGAAGAATCTCTCGTGCACGTTCCAAACGAGCCGTACAAGAAGCCACGTACAAGGGATACGTCGTTGACAGCGCGTGGATCCCTATCGTTCGACAGACCCTCACACTGACCATCGACCGCAAGGCCGGCGTTACCTGCGAACGATCCCAGTTTCCGGTCGTGCAAGCCAGTGCCATTACCGTCCACAAGTCGCAGAGAGCCACATACTCGGAGGTCGTATACGAGTACTCAAAGACCCATCCGCAAAAGCTAGTGTACGTAGCCATGAGTCGTTGTACCGACGTCAACAAATTGTACATTACCAACGAGGCAGGCGACCACCACTTCCATCACACGAACGACAACGTCGACAAGAACATGGCCGACGAATTTGAATGTTTGCAGAAACACAGACTGGACACCGTCACCCAACGATACTGTCACGCGCTCGAAGACGTTGACTCCGAGTCCCATTTCACCCTGGCACTGCTCAACACCCGGTCGCTAGGCGCTCACGCGGTTGACGTCGTGCGAGATCCCGTACTACGCAGAGTGGACGTGCTTTGCTTCACCGAGACGTGGAACGCCAATAACGTCGACGTTGCGGGATACGCTTCGGTCGCGCGCACGCACGGGTTCCAATGACCTGCGGGCGGTGTGGGAATTTACGTCAAGCGTGACGTCGACAACGACGACGACTACTTCATTGACCTCCGACTACAGCCCGGCGTTCAACAACGCGCCAACGGCGAGCACTGCGTTGCTACCGTCTGTGGCGTCGACGTCATGACGATGTACCTCGCGCCAAACCTCTCTCGTGCCGCCGTACAAAAGTACGTCGACGAGGCCGTGCAAGATTACAGAAAACAACAACCGCAACATCGACCGTTCATGCTAGTTGGCGACTTCAACGTCGACGTCATCAAGGACGATTGGATAGTCGAATACATGGCGTCGCGACAATCGCTGAAACGCGCAACGCACGACGACTGCAAACACCACCAGCCGACCACCATTCGCGGAACCTGCATCGACCACGTCTTTGCAAATTTCGACCTACGACCGCTGCAACCCGATCCACTCACTCTTCACTTTACCGACCAAAAAGCCATCGTGCTCAAAGTTCGTCGCAATAAATAAACACCGCCCTTTCGCATACGTGTCGTACGTGTTCACTCATTTAACACCCCTCCTACAACCACGTTAACCAATTTAGCCAGCGACCCAAGTCGCAATTTAACACCCCATTTCACAACCACGTTAACCAATTTAGCCATCGACCCAAGTAAGTCGCACTTTAACACCCCGTTAACCAATTATATGCTCCACATCCTCCTCAGTGTTCCCCCGAGGGAAGCTGCGGGCAATTTTTTTCGCTATCGGCTGCTTGAGTGAAGCACTTCCGGGTGATGAGCGACGGTTTCCTAATCTGGAGAACCGAGCGATCGCGCGAAAACGAGCACGCGACACGTCGCGCGCATGCCCTGTTTCGTCGCTCATTGCATCGCTCGTCGCTGTCGCATACATTTTCGCGCTTATGAGTGTAGTGCCATCATCATCGCCATCATTTTCTTGATCACTGCGCCGCGCCTCTCGTGCAGCCGATGCGAGCTCGAGCTGCGCGAGATTTAGAACGAGCTGACACGCCTGGTGTGGTGGACGCTGGTAACCGACGTGGCTCCGCTTCAGGCCTGCTATAAAGTGGCGAGATCGGCACGGCCCCATCGGCCGCCTTCGACGTCATCTCACGTCTCTCTTCTCGCGCCGCTACATTGGTGACCCGGAGAACACGCCCTTCGCCGAGCAGCCCGCGGCCATGTTCCCGCAACTCTGCCCACCAGTGCCGCCGTACCAATCAACTTACCCCAAGGTATGGTTTATGCAGCTCGACGCCGTTCTTGCGGTGAATGGCATCACGGACCAGCTGCTGATGCACACCATTCTTCTCGACGCCCTACCGGTAGAGTTGCGTCATCTCTCTGGCACTTCAACCTCCAGCCAGCAGCCTTACGATGACCTCTGCTCGGCGGTGCTTGCCAGACATGGCCTCACCTACCACCCGCTGCCGTTCACCCGCGACTTACAGGTTTCGACTGCGTCGCAGCGCGCACTACCAACCAGCCCGCAACCATCCATTGACCGCGACCGCGCTACCCCTGCTACGACTCCCCCTACCTCAGATCCAGTCGCACGAAGATCCAAATCTGCACCTGAGCACGACGACCAGGTAGACGACGCTCCCACTTCGACTGGTTTCAGCACCGAGAGAGGCGTCCCCTTGGAGCCCGCGAACGCAGGTCTGTCACTCGTGCCTGCCACTTGCACGTCTTCCTCCACCCCAGATAACTCAGGCAGGTCAGTCTTCACGACGGCAACCTCGCCGCACGCCTTGGAGCCTGCCGCAACTACGGACATCGTCGTGCCTGCTATTCGCCCCCCAATCGCGGAGGCATCGCCGTCGACGGTGTCCGAAGATGACTCTCAACCGGCCTTAACGCGCCGTACGTCTTGCAAGCAGCCACTATCACCTACCTCAACGTCTCCCGCAGCTGAAGTTCCTGCCCGTGACATGCTACGACCGAACTTCCGGGATGCTGCCGGACAGACCGCACGTTTTGTACCACCCATGCAGGCGGACAACCACCAGGCCGCCGCGACGAGCACGGGCACGCCATTAAACCCCCAGGCCACGACTTCTGGGCTCAACAACCATCCCTCGGAGCCTTTGACGCTGGACGGCAACTACCAGACGTGTGTCCGCAACGCGGGCTCGTTGGTGACACGAGCGACGACGCCCAATCCTACTGCCTGTCTACCACACTTGACAGCGCACAGAAGAAATCATCGCGTTCGCCGTAAAACACAACGTCCCCTTTTCAAGCGTCCTGCTATGCAGCCGTGCGTTGCAGCTTTGGCCTTCAAGACGGCGCAAACACCTACGAGGTTTTCCCGACGCAAGGGCCAACCACTTGCCGTGCACATGACTAGCCGCAATGCACGGCGTTTCCGCATCCGTCGACTCGGCCACACGCCCCGGCATGCCGGTCGCAGTGCTACGCGGAGGCCGGTGTTTCATCGACAGAGACGTCCGCACCAGCACGACCGCGACGTTGCTCCTTGTCGACAGCAGGCTCGGCACCCTGTGCGCTGTCGGAGACCCCGCTGTGGCTGTGAAACTTCAGTGCTCGGTCATCATGGGTGCGTTCCGACCATTCACACTATTTCGCCCACATTGCCGGCGCGAGCTCTTCAGCGCCTGTCCACAGTTCCAGCTGTGGGCACGTTTGTCAGCCGCGTCTACTCGAAACGGCGGGTGCGCATTCGAATGGTCTCATCTCACGTCTCTCTTCTCGCGCCGCTACATGAGGTTTGCTCTTCACTTATTGGGCTCTCGTCGTCCAGGGTGGATCCATGTTGTTCACCTTTAGTTTGAGCGGCCATCGTCGCGTTTGAGCGACGACGACCGTTGTCGGGCAGCGTTTCGTTTCTTGTCTCCACTGACCACCTTCCACTGCACTTCGCACTTTACTTGCGTTTCGTCTACTTGAGCGCCGTCGTCTGAGTCGCGACGGCGTTTTGCAGACGCCGATTCTAATTCCATCCTTAAGGTATCCAGGTCACCAGGCAAATCCTCATTTTCGTGTGTTTCATTCGCCAAAGAGTGCTGTGAAGCCGAGTTTAGAGGAGTCGAAGTAACGTTGGCCTGAAACGCCGGCGTTTCAGGGCGCGTTGCTTGCAGCTGCGACGCGGCGTGCATCGCAGGCGCAGGACGCGTCTGTCCGCTCGTCGTTGTGGCCGCTGGATTTCCCATCTTCCGCCCGGCGTTCATGTCCAGGGCTGAAGAAACTTGCTTGCTTTTGTTCAGCACCGGCGTGTCGTCCGATGTCGTCTGCTTCTGTGGTGTCGCAGGCAAAGACGCTTGTTCAGATTCCTCCTCATCCATGAGAAGTTCACTCTGTTGAGTCTCTGGTCGTCGCCCTGCAGCTCGTGCGTATGAACGGTTGCACTCGTCCTGCTCATGACCGAAAGAGTGGCATTCGCTGCACCTTGGGACCTTACAATCGCGTCGCATATGTCCCGTGCTTCGGCACCGCAAGCACAAAGGCGATCTTCCCGGCACCACGACCAGTGCCGTACTGCTGCCAATACGCACCTGATGGGGCAGTTGATCCACAGAAACGCCGTCTCGTAGTTGCATGCGTATTACACGAGTTGTCAATTCAACTCCTTCAAAACTCTCGACTCTTCATAGGTCATCGGTCACCTCCTTGACGTCGCCGTATTCATAGAAGGCACGTCGAATAGCGTCTTTTGTAACATCGAACGCTAGCCACTCCAATTTCATCTTAACCTATTGCCGCGTCGGGTTAATGACGAGACATACCCGGTCTTTAACATAGAGAACTCCTGTGCCGCGTCTGTCAGCGCTTTCGTTGCTTGGTCGGTCTTCATGTTCAATAACCACACGTGCGACATCTGATATGCTCCGATGCCACTTGCTGTATGACGCCTAAGTCTTTGAGAGGTTTCCTGAAGTCGTCGATTCGATACGGTCGGCCGCTGACGTCGCAGTGTAGAGCTACTGCTCGACGCATCGCTTCACCTCATGGCAATGAAGGCAGAATAATCCTGTAGTCCTTTGGAACGAGAGGAGACGCTGTACCGCGGCCGGCGTCGGCCGCTGTCGCTGCTCGGGACGAGCTTTCCATCCTGCGTCTGCACCAACCGGCGGCGTCCAGAAACAGAATCTTGACATTGTTACGCATACAATATGACACAAGCGTAAGGTATATATATGCAGCCCCTACTTTGCAGGTGCATGTCTAGCACAGGTAATTCACTTGCCTTTCAGGATGAATTATAGCAAATGTGAATCTATACCAGTACATTTTACCATCTAGTCAGGTGTGTTTGGGGACGTAGCACCATAATTTTAAGCAGCCTTACCTATAAAAATTATATGTCATACCTATTCATTATAAAAGGGTCACAAAAAGTCAGTGTACAGTGGCCAAAACAAGGTACCGAACTCTTTCTCAGTGCATTTCAATGTTTCAAAGGGCTAGTATATCAGCGGTGACAAGGTGAATAATTGTTCTTGGGGGTTTTACGCGCAAAAACAATGATAATATTTGGAGACACGCTGCAGTGGAATAATTGTGACCGTCCTCGGGGCTAATTGTGACCGTCTGGTTATTTCGAACTACCGGCCTTGTTAATTTGCTGCAATTCACTAAGTTTCTTGTAATTGTCTATTAAAACGCGCGCATTTGCTTATGGTTTGTTAACTTGTACTTCTCCGTTTCGACAATACAGAATGACGTTCACATATCTCGGTTGTGTAATTTAAAATAAAATGTGTTTTCATGATTATAGATATTTTCTGCGCCATTTTTCTTTTAATGATGATACATCGAGATGATTCCTCTCATGAATATTCAGAATCGGAATCATACACTATTTTGGATTAGATAGTCAACGGCCTGGTAGCAAAAAGGTACTAACTAGGCAAGAAACGTAGTAAAAGTAGCAGTTAGTATACCTTCTTTCAATCCAGTTACTAACTGTTTACTAACGTAGGTAGCAAACAGGTTGCAAAAAATTGGTAACGGCGGCAGTAAGTAACTGTTTACTAATATAGGTAGTAAACAGGTAGCAAAAGGTAGTAACTGCTCAAGAAAGGTAGTAACCACTCCAGTAACTACATATTTGCTTTCAGTTGCTACCTTTTTACTAACTTTTTTTAAGAGTATAGGAGGTACTCCCCTGCATGGCATCATCTATATACCACTTCTTTTCAAAGCACACCACACAGCTAATTTTTGAAGATTTCGTGGTGGTGAGGCGTTGTAAACGAAAAATTCGATGGCTCCGCGTCTAGAGAAATGTGGCCCTCTAAGCTATAGTATACGTGCTTCACATGCGCGTTTGTGTGCTCAGTTTTCTAATAATTGATGCGCTGTCCATCATGGGATGGTGGGCGATCAGCTGTTTATGATACGACAACCTGTTATTTTATCGAAGTCACTGATCATTTAATCTTCTCCGTTTCATTGTTGCCTGTATATGAACGCGTGGCTATTTTTCTTGCCTGCAGCAAATGAAGTGCTGCGCTGCTGAACGCGAGGATGGAGGCCCGATCCCCGGTATCGACGATGGATGGATAGAAAAACGTTCATTACCGAGAAAAAAAATGAAATAAGGGTTAGAAACAGGTGGGTGGGGCCCCTAGTCCAGGGTTCCACTGGCCTCAGCAGCCCACCGCGCCTGGTCCAGGAGCGCCACTTGGGTCTCCTTTTCCTTGCTAGCGAGCAAGGTCTCCCACTGCTCCATCGTGAATTTTTTCGCCGATATCTGAGGCGTATTAATTGTAGCTGGCCTTAACTCGCAAAGTATCGTCGAAGACAAAAGTAAGGAGCATTGCGCAATTACAAAGAAAGAAATGAGGAAAAAATTCGGAAAGCAGAAAAGAAACAAAGAAAGAAAGAAATAAATGAAGAAAACGAATGCATAAAAAAAAGGAAGAAAGAGAGAGAGAGAAGGAGGTCATTCACGCACGCGCCAATTTTCGCAGGCCCCCTTTATCCCAGCAGAGGAAGCGCTCATGATTTCTTTGTTTATTGAGCAAGTATATTTTAGGAGCAATTTACTCAAGTGCATGCTCTTGACATTAATTATGATGATCATAAATTACGGATGGAACATTTGGCAAAAAGAAAAGGTTGACTTTTCCCTTTGCAGCATGACCCGTGGTATCTTTGGCGTCATCATGCGCGGTCTTCTTTGCAATGTTCACTCATCAGTGTCATCAGCAGCTTTATGAACGTTATCGTCACCACCCCCATCATCATCCTCGTGACGTCTCCTACTGTGCTATCGTCGAAGCACCATCATTGTGTGGCCACTGTCCGGCCACTTGTGGCTGTGTTAATAATCAGAAGGGGAAAGAAAATGAGACAGGAAAAAAAGAAACAACGACAAGATGAAACAGTTGGCCGTACAGACATCTATTTGGGCGAAAGATTGGATCCCGCATCAATGCGAAAAATTACCCTTGGTGTGTTTAGAAAAAAAATATTGGCAGATCCCACGTACAGAGGGAATCGATGATATGCGAAGCACGAATGAAAAATGTTTATAATCAGCACAATCACTTTAAAATCAACACGTTACGAGGTGGAGGTAAATGATGTCGTACATGACTTTCGTGTCATGATTATTATGTTTGATGTGATGATGTGTCGTTTACCTTCATCCATTCACGTCACGTGATACCAAATTTAGTAGACGTGGAGTTAGCGCAACGGCCGCGAGCATGTTATGAGCGTGGTATGTTGTCATCTTCTTACATGACACGCGTGTCAGGATTATCATGTTTGCAGCAGTCATATATTTTGTCATCCATTGGCGTCATGTAACACCAAATTTCGTAAATGTGGGGCTAGCAAAACGGCCACGAGCGCATCATGAAGGGACCAACATGCTCCAATGTAGCGTTGACGCGCACACGCTGGGCACAGTGACGCTACGTTAGCAAAACGCGAGCACTCTATTCTGACGCCATGTGTGACTGGTGCGACCAGCGTCCGTCGGCGGGGCCCAACGGCAACCCGTGTGAATTGCGACATGCTGCATTTCGCGCCAATGCGTTACCCATACAACACTGCGTCGCCCTCTTTTCTTGACGAAAGGACGCCAGACGATGCAGCGCGGCGCGCGCATGCGAGTGTATGGCAGGACCGGCGCTTGGCGTGGCGACGCGGGCGTGACACGACGAAATGAACGCCAGCGAGCACGCGTGCCACGTCATGTCGAAATGTATTGACGCCTTGACTGTAGCATGTAGTCCTGTTCTTATATGACACGCATCTCATGATCATCATGTTTGCAGTGATCACATACCTTCGTCATCCATTGACGTCACGTAATACCAAATTTGGCACATGTGAAGCTAGTGAAATGGCCGCGAGTACACCATGAGTGTAGCATGCAGTCATATTGCTACATGACGCGTATGTCGTGATTGTCATGTATGGATGTGTCATTTACCTAAGTCGTCTATTCGCGTCACGTAATACCGAGTTTGGTACTTATGCAGCTAGTGAAAAGGCCGCGAGCACTTCATGAGCGTAGCATGCAGTCATGTTGTTACATGACATGCATCTAATATTTATCACGTTTGCACTAGTATATATCATACCTGCGTCATCCATTCACGTCCCGTAATACCAAACTTGGTATAAGTGAAGCAACCGAAACGGCCGCCAGCACCTCATCAGCGTGGCATGTAGTCATGTTGTTACATGACACGCATCTCATGATTATCATGTTTGAACTGGTCACATACCTTCCTCATCCATTCACGTACCATAATACCAAATTTGGTGTATGTGACGCTTGCGAAACGGTTGCGAGTGCATCATGAGGATGGAATGTAGTCATGTTGTTACATGACACACATGTCATGATTTTCATGTTAGTCTGTCGCATGTGTTCGCCATGCAATCATGTCATACCATACCGGTTTTGCAACATGCCATGTGAACGAAACCACCACAGGAGCTGCAGGACCATTAAGTGTAAGCCATGACATTCATGACATACATATCATGATTCTCACGTTATAACTAGTCAAACATGTTCTTCATACAGTCGTGTTATGCCATACGAAGCTCCGTATCGATACCATTATCGAAACAGCCAGGAAAGCTAAAAGTCGTAGGGGGCTAGATAGATAGATAGATAGATAGATAGATAGATAGATAGATAGATAGATAGATAGATAGATAGATAGATAGATAGATAGATAGATAGATAGATACGCTCAAGTCGTTGAAGTTCGCTAAGAAATGCTTCGCATTTAAAAGTGGGTAATGATTTAGAGTACTACTTAAGGCCGCCCCGTGGCTATACGCTAAGAAGACGAAGTAAATTCTGATGATGGGGCGAAGCAGGGCCACGAATCATGGCCTTCTTTTTTGGTCTGGTTAACAGCCTTCTATTTTGTTCTTGTTAATTTTTTCTGTCATATGCTTCGATTGATGGGTGGTTAAATGTCCAAATTTTTACGGTGTTGCGGCCTTTTATTTTTTCAGCTTTTTGATAGCCTTTTTGTTGTTCACGGGTGATTCCGTTTGTTCTTGTTCATCTTCACTACAATTTCTTTAGACGCCGGACGGTGGTTTACGAACATTGTGCGACCTTGAAAGGCTTTGCCCGTAAAAGTAATGCAACCTAAAGTACCAATCTATGAGTGAACAAAAATGTCGATTAACGAAGAAAAAAAAATGAGAGACTGCAAATATTAACAGAAAAATCTATGTATGTGTGGCAAAGACCAAGGGTGGTCGATGACTATTCGTGGACAAGTGGCGTGCCAAATGGTCATCAACGAAGCAGCCGTGCGCGATCACAAGAAACTGACAGTGCGGGCATGTTGGGTCAGCATAGAGCAAGTCCTTTGTCGAGTGTATTGGTAGCCTTGGTTCGCGGAATGCTGACCATGCACAAAAGAAGCTGTCTAAATAAATGAAAACTCACATCTTCTTTCGTGCATTCACCTACGACAACTCGAAGGTGGAAACCAGCTTCCTGTTCTTCTCAGTCGATGTACAAGCATAAGGGGGCTGGGAAGACGAGCCGTGGCTTCCCGTCAAGTCACGTTCCTTGAATCTGTGACACAAACCCATGCTGGGGGATCGGCCAAGAATCGGATAGTTTTCATTAAACATTTTTTATGAAAGGTTAGGATTAGTCTATGTAAGAAAGAAGAAAGCTGGAACAGCACAAATTTGTTAATCGAATGTATTAGAATACAAAAAATAAAGTGGGACATTTGAATTTGAAAAATGAGTGTGGAAAAGTAAAAAAAAAGCGCCATCTGCATTGTCCTCTCTGAGGTTACTAACTCTCCGGTAAAGTTCACCGCCCAAAGGAGGTTGCTAAAACGGCACACTTTGGTGTTACGTTGCATTACACCTTACGCCACAATTGGTGACGTCGCAATGATATCATTTTTTTTTCGATATGTGATGTGGTGCCATGATGGCGTCATAGGCTGTGTTCCAATACTAACCGTAGACGGCTAAATAGATAGCTAAATGGACGGCGCCCATCTCAAGTCCCATTCCAATTCTCACGTAGCTGGCAAAATAGACAGCTCCGAGAAGACCGCATCGTAGACAAATACGATGCAGGTTACTTTGCTGTCGAAATAAGATGGTGGCTCTGCGAATCACTCAGATATTCCCAGAAAGATCAAATCTCGCCGGAATGGTCGTCTGCACACAAGCTGACGCTTCTCCAGACGCTCAATGTGAGTAACGTTTATTTGTTTTTGATTTTAACACGAAATGAGCAAGAAAATACAACTGCTACATTTGTTAATCTTAGCTTTTTCTTCTCGACGCGAGGTGGCGCATTGTCGCGTAAAAGCCGTCTAAATATGTTCCATTTCTCGGACAGCATGGGCTCGATACTGTCTTCTAGGCAGTCTTCGTAGACTGTCTACGCGCTGTCTATGAATGGGAACACAGCCATAGACTGACTTAATTATGTGATGATGATTTTTCGCATCGCCAGTCCCGACGCCGCTGGAGAGTGGCCGCCAACAGTCGAATTTCCAGTATGATGAGACATCTAACGTTTTCGCCCTAGGTAGTAAATATAAAAGCCACACGTGAAAAAAATCTTCTTGTATTGTTGGTTCTTTTCAGATTGTAATGGTACTCACATTAGGAAAATGGCACTCACTCACACATGCAGTTAGAAAATTAAAAACAGTTAGTGAACTATGCGAAATGCAGCAAACATGGCAAAGGGCAAGCGGCAAAATACATGTAAGATTATGAGCAATCGCCTCGCAAAGCGAGCGATGTCCCACCGCGTCATCTGATTGGCTCTCCAGATGCCGGACCTTCCTTGCCTTCAGTCTCTCGGCTGCATTTCCGATGGAGGCGGAAATGTTGTAGGCCCGTGTGCTCAGATTTGGGTGCACGTTAAAGAACCCCAGGTGGTCGAAATTTCCGGAGCCCTCCACTACGGCGTCTCTCATAATCATAAAGTGGTTTTGGGACGTTAAACCCCACAAATCAATCAATCAAAGCGATGTCCCACCACCGTAAAAACACACCAGAAAACTACAAGATAACCACCCTTCGTTATGGCTACACGTATAGCGACGGCCATTGAGCAGTTGTTAGTTGGGGAGGCGAAAGCTGATTACCCGACTTTGGCATGGAATATTTATTTCACTACTTATGTAGTGTAAATTTGCCAAGGCTACAGCTTTTACGTTCAGAATTACGCGAATATTAGTCATTTACTCGTGCTTGACTTAAAGAGGCGAGTGTGGAAACTTCTCTAACCTCGTTCTCGTCGGCACTACGTGCCGAGAAAATGGCCCTTTCATAAGTGGGCCTGTTCGGTATTTCAAACCTCGTGCTTTCATAATTAAACTTTTCGCGAACGTGAAGTTCTCTTCTTGATTGCAGAGCGTATGACCACGTATGTTTATAAAAAAATGTTTAATAATTTAGAGTACTTGGTACTCACTCTACTAGGGGACGGCAGAAAGGCGTCGCTAAATTGTCACACGATGACGAACCACAAGCCAGTAACGGCATGGCAGGACATCATGCATGTTTAGAAAAACAAGTTAACTATATAATGCACGAGGTAGCGTTTAGAAAAAAAGTGTTTAACGATTTAGAGAACTTGGTACTCTACTATGGGGGAGCAGAGAGCCGTCCTCTTACGAAAATTCATCGAAAGAAAAACCATACACATGTGTGATTAGAAAAAGTGGTGAGCAATTTAGAGTACGGTGTACTCTACTTATGGGAGAGCTCTAAGCCATCCCCAGGATTCTCGCAGGCGCTAAAACCATACACATGCTCTACGAAGCCACTGACACATGCACTGCGAAGCCAGTGAGAAGAGGAAGAGTTGATAGATGAGAATACGTAACACCACATCGCCACATCTGGTTCTCCGCAAGCATTCTGAAAAAATGTTTTCACATTGTATTCTGGTTACTCAAGAAGGAGGTCTTTTTTTTCTCTAAGAATTTCATTCGGGGAACAGAGCTTCTAACGTAACGTTTCAACTGCGACTGCACAGGAGGCACGAAAACATTTCTTTTTTACAGTGCGCTGCCTAATTTTTCTACAAAGACATTCCTAACACATTATTTCTCATTCATATAAACACGCAGTTTTATTGAATTCTTGAATGAAATCATAGCATTTCAACAAAGCCTTGGCAGTCCAGCAGGCCCGTGAAGCGACGGAGATGCAAGGCCTTGACGTCCCGACATAGGAGACCTGAGCCCGAGCATTATTCTGCCGGACAATTCATATTTTTTTCTGCCTATCTATCTATCTATCTATCTATCTATCTATCTATCTATCTATCTATCTATCTATCTATCTATCTATCTATCTATCTATCTATCTATCTATCTATCTATCTATCTATCTATCTATCTATCTATCTATCTATCTATCTATCTATCTATCTGTATATCTGTATATCTATCTATCTGTATATCTGTATATCTATATATCTGTATATCTGTATATCTGTCTGTCTGTCTGTGTGTCTGTCTGTGTGTCTGTCTGTCTGTGTGTCTGTCTGTCTGTCTGTCTGTCTGTCTGTCTGTCTGTCTGTCTGTCTGTCTGTCTGTCTGTCTGTCTGTCTGTCTGTCTGTCTGTCTGTCTGTCTGTCTGTCTGTCGGTCGGTCGGTCGGTCGGTCGGTCGGTTGGTCTTCGACATTTAGCTCTCCTGGCTGTCTCCATAATGCCATCGATACCAAAACTGGTACGGCATAACATGATGGTATGACGATCATCGCTGACTAGTCATAACAAAAAAATTGTGACATGTATGCCATGAATGTATTGATTTACATTTCATGGTCTTGCTGCTCTTGCGGTGGTTTCGTTTACATGACATTTTGCAAAAGTGGTATGTTATGGCATGACTGCATAGCGAACATAAGTGACAGACCTTAGCGTGGAAATCGTGACATGCATGTTATGATTTTCATTTTATGACTAGTCATGACTACACGTCACGCTCATGGTGGGTTCACGGTCGTTTCGCTAGCTTGACATATACCAAAGTTGGTATCGCGGGACGTGAGTAGATGACGAATGTTAATGACAGGTGCAAACATCATAATCATGAGATGCGTGTCATGTAAGAACACGACTACATGACATGCTCATAGTACGCTCGCGGCCGTTTTGCTAGCTTCAGATATACCAAATTTGGTATCAGGTGACATGAATAGACGACGAAGGTAAATGACACGTCCAAACATGAGAATCATGAAATGCGTGTTGTGTAAATCATGACTACATGCTACGCTCATAGAGTGCTCGCGGCCGTTTCGCTAGCTCCACACATACGAAATTTGTCATTACGTGACCTGAATGAATGATGAAGGTAAATGACACGTTCAAACATGATAATCTTGATATGCGTGTCTTGTCAAACATGGTTACATGCCACTCTCATAGCGTTCTCGTGGGCGTTTTGCTACCTCCACATATACGAAATTTGATATTAGGTGACGTTAATAGATGACGAAGATAAATGACACGTCTAAACATGATAATCATAATATACGTGTCATGTAAAATATGATTACATGCTACGCTCATAGCATGCTCACGGCCATTTCGCTTACTCCACATATGCGAAACTTGGTAATACGTGACGTGAACAGACGACGAAGGTAAATGACACGTTCAAACATGATAGTCATGGCATGGAAGTCATGCACGGCATAATTTACGTCCACCTCGTAACGCTGTGCTCATTTTGAAGTGACATATTAGCGTTCCTCATTTGTTCTTCGCATATATTGAATTTCCACGCCACGTTGGATCTGCCAATTTGGAGGGGCAAAGCTCCTTACACCGCGGGTCGTATGTCCCGTGTCGTCGTAGTCGTCGTAGTAGCCAGTTGCATGGCATTGCTTGTCAATAAAAACGGTGTCACAGCGTATGCACGAAGTGAATGATCATGAGTGGGGTGAAGCGTCCGTCAGTCTGCCCGTGCTGCCATGCATCCGTCCGTCCATCCGCCCATGCATCCGTCCCCCCCTCCGATTCGCCCCACTCATCATCATGCACCTCGCGCATAAGCTGTGATTTTTTTTTTAAAACAATGTACATCATAGAAAGGTAAGATTTAAGTGAGCCACGAGCGTGGTGGATGAGCCGTTATCCCAAGGCCCAGATCATCGTCTTCCTCTTAGCCTCGTCCTTTTGACTCTCAGTGTGGCTCCTCCCTCCTGATTGAAACAATTGCAAACACATCACCCCTCACGAAACCAGCAAATAGCGCACTGTAGCCGATCGGTCGTTGCGCTAACTGACGCAAAGTTCCTCCGGTCAGTGACACTCACGGGAGGTGTGTGTGTGTGGGAGGGGGGGGGGGGGGGAATAAACTATGGGGTCAAATTCATCGCATGAATTGCTTACTCCATATCCCCAGAATGACAGAAAACGACCCACGGTGGTTTCGTTAGATCGAGTGTTTGATGTAAAACATAGTACTTCAATGCGGTACTGTGGCACATCAACGTTCGTTTCCTTTTTCTGATACGAGTTCTCAATTCGAACTGTTACTTGTTGTCTCTGTGGTTTTTAGGACCCGCATCATTGCGACCAGGTACACTGCCAACGCAATAGAGAACTAAAGCTGCACGAAATGGAGCGCTTTGGCGAGAGCTGGCTTAGATAGAAGATGTGGCCGCACACGAACTTACCAGTATGAAACAAAGTCTCCTGAGGAGCATCGAAGGGCTCAACGATTTCATTCGACTCACCGGCGTCGCCAAAGAATCCGTGACGTGTGTCTCACCCACTGACAGCTGCAGAGTGCAACTTCGGAACCTGAACGACGACTGCTGTCTCGCAGTGAGGCGATACCTGAGTTTTGGTGATGAGAAATGGTTCACTGCAGCAAGCCAGACAATTTCCCGTCTAGCCGAGCCAGGAGTAAAGGATCAGTCAAAAGCAATAAATACATTGTTTCTTCACTCTCGGAAGTGCAGTCTTGCATTTTATAGAACATAAAGGTTCTGTAGCGATTTTGTTTTGCCTGGTACCATTGCGCTTCTGAAATATGCGTATCGTGCAAATCGCTACTAAACTTTGCCGCGGGATATTTCACACCATAAACACGCCATAGAAGGATTCTTTCAAGGGGAGCTTTGAAGAAACACGACTGCCTCGAAACTTTCAGTACAACCTCGCCCGCTTGCTGCAGTCACTAAAAGTTTTGTTCTTTATTCTAAGTTATATTCGTGGCGGACAGCGGTAACGGCTTAAATTGTGTCCTCCTGGGCACTTAATTTTTCTGCAAAGGTAGTTTTCCTATTCTTATAAGGGCTGATTTCAGTGCAACCATAAAGGACAATGTGCCAGTGCTGCTTTGTTAGCTTTGTACTCCGCATTTCTTCTTTTTCAAAATTCATCGACAAAACTACTCTTCTGATTCGTTTGTGATGTTTTATTCCAGTTCTAATGGGCAATTAGTCAACATTAAAATTGAACTTTCGATGTGACAAAGCAGCAGTGCATAAATTCTCTTTTGTTTTCACTTCTATTATAAATGTATATTTTATTGTAATATGTTTTTGTAGCCTTATATATTTCGTTGTCCTGAAATCTATTTCCTGGGTGCGGTCACGTAATATCCCACTGTGATACTTCGTCGTACCTAACTTTGCTAGTAACTGACCATGCGTGATATTTAACTTTTTTAATGGTGCCTTTCAGGAGGCATTCTAAAATACTGAAACATAGTCCGTGCGTTGGGGGATGAAAGAGGACATTTTTAAGCTGCACAGTTTCATCTGCTTGGTAGTGTAATAATAAATGAAAGGTCTGAAAATAGCACCATAAAAATACTAACATAATCAATCAATTTATCAATCAATCAATCGTTTAACGCGCCCAGGAACAACCAATAGGTATTTTTGCAGGCGCATGCAAAAGTAAAACAATAAAAATAAACATACAATACTGACAGTCTTCAGAAAGCTAAATCAAATAAAAAAAATGCCGCATATCCAGGGAGTGGATGATGATGAGTGAGGCGATGTGCTGGAGGGTTTCATCGCTAAACCATGAACCATCCGTGAATATCGCCCACTACATCATGAAAGACATGACAAACACTATATATTTATCCAAGAAATTTTATTATTCGTAAGTGGTAGCTATACGTCTTTTCCGTTTCCCCTTCATTATAATGGGCCCCGCCGCGGTGGTCTAGTGGCTAAGGTGCTCGGCTGCTGACCCGCTGGTCGCGAGATCGAATCCCGGCTGCGGCGGCTGCATTTCTGATGGAGGCAGAAGTGTTGTAGGCCCGTGTGTTTAGATTTGGGTGCACGTTAAAGAACCCCAGGTGGTCGAAATTTCTGGAGCCCTCCACTACGGCGTCTCTCATAATCATATGATGGTTTTCGGACGTTAAACCCCAGATATAATATATTCATTATAGTGGCTTCAAGGTTGGTGAAGTGGTGGATCGATGATGGGTCGTAGGGAGATGTCTGCAAGGACGAAGTAGTGGGCAGTTTGCAAAGGTGGAACTATATATAGGCGGTCACGTACAAACAAGGGATGGACACAGTGGGGCAATCTATGGTTCATTAACGCACACCTGCACGAACGTACACGACAGTCTTGCATTTCATATTGGCTATTTCTCAACAGTATTTGCTTTATGTTTGGTGAAGTCGTGGATCGGTGATGGGGTGTAGCGGGATGTTTGCAAGGACGAAGTAGTGGGCAGTGCAAAGGTGGAACTATAGGTGGTCACGTAGGTACATACAAAGGACACAGACCCACGCCTTTAGGAGCTTCGCCCCTAAAAAGGGCGAAACCGCAGAAACAGAATAAATCAGCGCAAAATGATAAGAATAGAAGACGAGATGAGAATCGGGGATTAAATGTGAAAAATATTGTGCAGTACACACAACTATGCGCAAGGCTTCCAGAAAGGCGGAGAAAGATTCTGAAAACTGTGCAAAACTAGGTTAAGACAGTGCAAATCTCAGACACATTGGCGATGGACAATGAAAAGCATTAGGATCAAGGAAGTTGACATTATAGATACTTTGTATTTCTGTGAATGGTAGAGTGGTGGACGAAGCTGGCACGTACCGCATGTGTTCGCCATGCAATCATGTCATACCGTACCGGTTTTGCAACATGCCATGTGAACGAAACCACCACAAGAGCAGCAGGACCGTTAAGTGTAAGTCATGACATTCATGACATACATGTCGTGATTTTCATGTTATGACTAGTCAAATATGTTCTTCATACAGTCATGTTATGCCATACCAAGTTCGGTATCGATACCATTACGAAAATGGCCAGGAGAGCTAAAAGCCGAAGGGGGCTGGCTGACTGGCTGGCTAGCTAGCTAGCTAGCTAGTTCCTGGCCTGTCTTCTGAACTTCTGGCCCGGTGCCATGGTCCGTATTGTGTCATTGACGCGACCTCCCGGTGAATTACATCATCGAGCCACTAACACAATCACCAGATTTGCGCCATCGAGGACGCGAGACCATACACGTCGACCGTCTCAAGCCCTAGTACGACCCCCTCATTGTGCCTACTCCCTGAGCCGCCAGGATGGCTACCCTTCACCCCGGAGGTATTGTAGTGGAGCATACGCACCAACGCGTATGCGCCTTCGGAAGATAACGAAAAGCCCCGTGCTCTGCTTGCGCGAGAGCCTGTGCCGCCTTTGCCAAACTTGCCGTACGGCCATTTTTTGTTGCAACCTCGTTGCGACTTCTCTGCTCGAATAAGCGTCATCACGCTTTGTATTTCTGTGAACGGTAGAGTGTTGGACGAAGCTGGCACGTACATGATATGGTCATTCTCTCTGGTTTACGTACGTAGAATTTGAGAATCAATGCACCTGAGGAGTAAAGGGCAGGATATCATAGCGTGAACCAGCTTGTAAAAAAAATTACAGCTCAGAGCGATTCCGTCGGCAGTAAAGTGATGACAATGATAATAATCTGGCAGTGTTAAAATGTGATCCAGGTTTCATTTGTAATGAAACGATGGCTTTGCAGTTATAAAACGACAACTCACGCTGCCATTCCTCTGGATGTCGTCGCTTTATGAGATTCTCGTAACCAAGGAAGCTGCGTTGTAACCCACAGTGGGCTACAGTACAACAACAACGACAACAACAGCAACATACTGTTGGGTTTAACCAAGGAGGTTCAGCCTCTCGAAACCATGATGTGTTTAGTGCGCGGCTGCTGAAATTTCGGCCACCAGGAAGAGATTGTGTAGAGTGCGCCCAATGAGCCTCAAGAAGTTCTTCCTATATATTGAAAATGAGGTCGTCACGGCCGGATATAGTCACTAATTGCTAGTAAAGGCGTTATAATCTTCCCCTTCGAATCATGCATGCCAAGTATGGCTGTTTGGTGCCATCCTGGCAACTCCAGTTGTGCACTGCTGTTCTGTTTGTTTTCCTTAAAATGGTGCATGCGAAGTATGGCAGTTTGATGCCATTCTGGCATCTCCAGTTGTGCACCGCTGTTGGGTTTCATCTCCTAAAAGAGGTGCATGCGAAGTATGGCAGTTTGGTGCCATCCTGGCATCCACAGCTGTGCACTGCTGTACTGTTTGTTTTCCTGAAAATGGTGCATGCGAATTGTGGCAGTTCGGTGCCAACCTGGTATCTCCAGTTGCGCACTGCTGTTATGTATTGATCTCCTAAAAATGGTGCATGCGAAGTATAGCAGTTTGATTTCAACCTGGTATCTCCAGTTGTGCGCTGCTGTTCTCTTTGTCACATTCGTAATTTAATGGAATACCCTTTTGTATCAATTTGAATTTCTTCTTAGTTTGTTGTGAAATTATGATTATGCCTTGATTCCCTCTGGGAGGCTGCATACCTTTAGACTAAGCCCTTGAAGCCTAAAAACTACCTTGATTCAATTCACAAGGTACGTTAGATAGCTTATTTGTGTGTGCAAATCTGATTTGTGTAGCCCATAGCGTTTAGAATGCCTTGAAAAGTGACTCTTTGTCATGAATTACTGTCGTGAAATGTGTATAGCTAGAAATATTTGTTTGTATAGTTTTTTCGCGGTCACGAGTGTGTTCTTCATTATCAAAAACCACGCTGAACAAGTTACAACTATGAAAAGCCTAATGATGTGCTCGAGCTTTTGACGTTAAGGCTGAATGTTAGTCTATTTTTCTTCAGCCACCAACAGATGTACTTGGCCTGTTGAATATTGTCAATGAAATGCTCTAAACTAGAGTGAAGATAATAATCAATAAGTAATTTGGAGAGTTTGGTCTGCATGTGCGCGTACATCCAAATTATAGCAGCCATAATGAGGATGCATCATAAAGGCAATGCAATGGCCTAATTGATTTCTGGTATGCATAAAGAGTGGACTACTATAGACATATACAAGACGGACTCTTAATGAGACATAAGCGCACTGGCCAAATTGCGATGGTTGGGAGACATACAGGATCGTTACATATCGGATACGTACATGATGATCTCAAATTGGCCACATACGGGACGTATACCCTTTCAGAAATCAAAGTGAGGGACCATAATGCGACATCTGAGAGACATACAGGTTCTGTGCTCATCTTCATTGAGGAACCATACTGCACATCGCAGAGTCCTAGCCATATTCATACGGGTCTAACCAGGTGTCTATACGTGCTCCAGTGACTTCGCAATGATTTAATTATCTGTGTGGTGGCCAAAACACCGACAAGTCTCACCACGTGCTGCGGCGTGAGACACTATAGTGACTGTCAAATGATTGCACCAAGAAGACGCGAGCGAATCAGAAAACAAAAAATCAGATCATATCCACGGAGTGAATGATGATGAGTGGCGCGAGGCGTCCGTCAGCCTGTAAATGCTTCCGTCCGTCCGTTTTTTCGTTCTTGCTTCCGTCCATCTGCGCGACCATCCGTGCGTCCATTCATGCGTCCATCTGTCTGTCCGTGCGTCCATCCATTCTTCTGTCCAGCCGTCTGTACGTCCGTTCGTGCGTCCATCTGTCCATACGTCATCTAGTCTGCCTGTCCATCCGTCCGTGCACCCTTTTAGTGAACACTTCAAGTACCACCATTTCGCATCTCGCATCCCCTGTGGCACATACCTGCTCCGCGCGTCCGTCCATTCATCCGTCCGTCGGCTAGTCTGTCTGTCCATCCGTCTATGCGTCCGTCCGTGCGTCCATCTAGTGAACACTCCAAGTACCGCCATCACCCATCTTGCTTCCCCTGTGGCCTATACCTGGTCCGCGTGTTCATCCATCCGTCCGTCCGTCTGCTAGTGTCTGCCTGCCCATCTGTCCATGCGTCCGTCCGTACATCAATCTAGTGAACACTTTAAGTGCCGCCATGTCCCATCTCACATCCAATGATTGATTGATTGATTGATTGATTGATATGTGGGATTTGACGTCCCAAAGCCACCATATGATTATGAGAGTCACCGTAGTGGAGGACTTCGAAAAAATTGACCTCCTGGTGTTCTTTAACGTGCACCCAAATCTGAGCACAAGGGCTTACAAGATTTCCGGCTCCATCGTAAATGCAGCCGCCGCAGCCGGCATTTGATCCCGCGACCTGCTGGTCAGCAGCGGAGTACCTTAGCCACAAGACTACCATGGCGGGGCATCTTGCATCCCCTGTGGCACATACCCGGTCTAAGAGCCACCGTACGTGCCACCAGTGGCTACGTACAGCAACAACGGAGGAAGGCCAGACCCACACTCTAAGGAGCTCCGCCCCTAAAATGAACAGGCCCGTATAAACCATTGCGTTTATATCAGCATCTGTAAATAGACTTTACTGGTTGATTCAAGTTCATTCAGGGACTGGAGTCTCTGACTGCAATTACGATGCACAAAATTAGGCGACGTAAAACTTGTGGCTTCGTGGAATTATGACAGCGGAAAATCTGGGTAAGAACACAAGATTTCTAAGACGAAGGTGTGTTATTGCCGGGGTCTTGCAATATTCCACTGCCATCATGCGTGAAAATAGGTTTTTTATTTATAGTTGGTGAAATAGGGGAAGGTAGGCCACGTCAGAGCAGGCTATCTCAACATCATGACAGTAATGTACAAGATGAACGCACAAACACGAAGAATTAAGAATAAGATAGGTGACAAAGAAAGGATTAGAAGAACATTTACTGGACATCGAACCGACAGCCAGGTGGTCCGCGGTGATCATTTCCGGGAGCTTTGCCAACAGCGTACATGCACGAAGGTTCACAGGAGTCTAATATCTCTCACACCTTCCCTCTTGGAGGTCATGTCGTGAAACTAGTTAATGCTTCAGCAGTCACAGCGCAATGGAGGCTATCGTTGGAATGCAGTGTATGCGGTCGTTGGTTTCAGTGATTGCACAGTCACGTGATTTGTTTTTTTTTTTGCTTCATTTCAGCTTGTGAAGCCTCGTCGCCAGAGCTGGGAAGTTTCCATATGCACTGTTTCTCCGCCGCCATACTGTTTCATTTACGATGACGCCGAATGTTAAAACTATAGTATACTGTATTGCGCGTCACAGAAAGCAAATGATGTCGACCGATGAGTGACACAGAAATGAGTGCTTTGAAGCACCGAGAAAGAGACGCTCATATATTGACATATGCAGCTGTACATGAGCGCTGACGCTATATGCCTGTGTACTATCCTCATGAGAAGTGAAATATTGTAAATTTAAATCCATTAAGCCCATGTTTTGATGCAGCTGACACATCGAAGTGTTTGTACACTATTAAAAAAATGAAATGGCACTTGATGAATACCAAAGCGTGTTCGGCGAAAGCCTGTGCCCATTGAGACGGGGCTAGTGAGAATGGAATGGGATGCACGCGTCTCTCTTCTTGTGAAGGCGAGGATGACAAAATAACAAGAAAGAAGGCTGGGAGATTAACCAGGCATACGCCCAGTTTGCTACCCTACGCTGGAGGAATGGGAAGGGGGCATAAAGATGAGAGAGAGAGAGGAAGGAGAAAAGGAAGAGAGAAAAGAGAGCATGAGTTTTGGCCGGGCAACAGGGGAGATGCATGCGCATGAGAGCCATCGGACTAACTCGACTGCTGCAACCGCCCCGCCGCGGTGGTCTAGTGTCTAAGGTACTCGGCTGCTGACCCGCAGGCCGCGGGTTCGTATCCCTGCTGCGGCGGCTGCATTTCCGATGGAGGCGGAAATGTTGTAGGCCCGTGTGCTCAGATTTGGGTGCACGTTAAAGAACCCCAGGTGGTCTAAATTTCCGGAGCCCTCCACTACGGCGTCTCTCATAATCATATGGTGGTTTCGGGACGTTAAACTCCACATATCAATCAATCAGTCGACTGCTGCAACAAGACACTTGACGAAGGCGCGTGGTTGCCGAGAGAGTGTAAGGAGGAGGGAGCCTCAATCCCCTCGCCGCTTAAACTTTACGAATGGTTGTATCCTTAGAGTTAATAAACTGGTAGTGTCATCCGCAAACTCGGGCGCCAGCGTAGCTCTGGCCGGTCAGCCAGCCGTCCACGATCTCCTGGTGCCGTGCAGCTATCGCCTATCGGTGCTTCGTGCTCGGACTCCTTCGAACGTAGAGTTTCCTAAAATTGCCTAGAGGGGACTCTGGCACTGCGATCGTTCAGCGACCATGGGAATAGACAGATTTGCCTGGGTGAAAAAATAACTTGTCGTGAGCAGGCAATATAGTCTTCGTACTTGAGGGCGGAGAATCGTACTGGCGGCTTAGTTTATTGCTGTTTTCGGTTTTGTTTTGAAGGAATGAACGAACCCTCTTGAGCTTCGGGGCCCGATTTGAAATGGTAAGCCTAAAACAATAAGGTGGTGAAGCACAACCGCTGAACATTCGCTCATTTTTGTTTCGTGAAAAAACAGCTTCAAGCCACATGAGCACACATGGAGCCAGAAGCAGGCCATAAGTACGAAGATTAGACAAAGAAATGGCAGATGATGCGTACCGTGGGAATCGATGATATGCGAAGCACTAATGAGAAAGGGTGATAGGTCACTTTAAAATCAGTACGACGTTACGAGGTGGTGGTAAATGATGCCGTACATGACATCCGTGTCGTGATTACCATGTTTGGATGTGTCGTTCACCTTGGTCATCTATTCACGTCACGTGATACAAAATTAGTACATGTGGAGCTAGCGAAAGCGCCGCGAGCACGCTATGAATGTTTTATGCTGTCATGTCTTACATGACACGCATGTCAGGATTATCATGTTTGCACCAGTCATATTGTTCGCCATTAATTGACGTCACGGAACACCAAATTTGGTATATGCGGAGCTAGCAAAACAGCCGCGAGTGCATCAGGAAGGGCCCAATATACTCCAATGTAGCGTTGACGCGCGCGCACGCTGGGCACAGCGACGCTACAATAGCAAAACGCGAGCACTCTTTAGTCTGACGCCAGGCGCGGCCACAGTCCGTTAAAGCGACCCCACGGAAGGCTGACGCGAAATGCGACATGCTGCATTTCGCGCCGATGCGTTACCCCTACAACATTGCGCCTCCTTCTTTTCGTGACGGGGGGACGTCGCTCGTGCTGAAACGCGCATGCGTCAAAGCAACGCAGTAGGTTGCGCGTTTGCGAATATATGGCAGGACCGGCGCCTGCCATGGCTACGCCGACGTGACGCAACTAAATGAACGCCGGCGGGCATGCGCACCACGTACCATCGAAATGTCTCAGTGCCTTGACTGTGGCATGTAGTCATGGTCTTACATGACACACATCTCATGATTATCATGTTTGCACCCCTAACATACCTTCGTCATTCATTGACAACACGTAATACCAAATTTGGCTTGTGTGTAGCTAGTGAAAAGGCCGCGAGCGCATCATGAGTGTAGCATGTAACCATGTTGTTGCATGAAACGCCTGTCATGATTATCATGTTTTGATGTGTCATTTACCTATGTTGTCCATTCGAGTTCTGTAATACCGAGTTTGGTGCATGTGAAGTTAGCGAAACGGCCGCGAGTGCATCATGAGCGTATCATGTAGTCATGTTGTTACATGACACGCATCTCAAGTTTATCATGTTTGCACCAGTATCATACCTTTGTCATCGATTCACGTCCCGTAATACCAAATTTGAAGCTAGCGAAACAGCCGCTGGCGCATCGTGAGTGTGGCATGGGGTCATGTTGTTACATGACACGAAACTCATGAATACTATGTTTGCACCAGTCACATACCTTCGTCGTGCATTCACGTACCGTAATACCAAATCCGGCATTTGTGACACTGGCGAAGGGCCCGCGAGCGCTTCATGAGCGTGGCATGTAGTCATGTTATGTGACACGCATATTATGATTTTCATGTTAGGGTCTGTCGCTTGTGTTCGCCATGCAATCATGTCATACTACACCAGTTTTCCAACATGCCATATGAACAAAACCACCGCAAGAGCTGCAGGCCATGACGAGTAAATCATTAGATTCATGACATACATGTCAAAATTTTCATGTTATGATCAGTCAAATATGTTCTTCTTACAGTCATGTTATGCCATACCAAGTTTGGTATC
Organism: Rhipicephalus microplus; assembly: GCF_013339725.1. NCBI lineage: Eukaryota > Metazoa > Arthropoda > Arachnida > Ixodida > Ixodidae > Rhipicephalus > Rhipicephalus microplus. The sequence continues at coordinate 125,540,944 of NC_051165.1, forward strand.
GATACCATTATCTAAACTGCCAGGAGAGCTAAATGTCGTAGGCGGATAGATAGATAGATAGATAGATAGATAGATAGATAGATAGATAGATAGATAGATAGATAGATAGATAGATAGATAGATAGATAGATAGATAGATAGATAGAAAGATAGATAGATAGATACGCTCAATGTCGCCGAAGGTCGCTAAGAAATGCTTGGCATTTAATACGTGTATACAGTGTCTAGAAAATTATTTTTCCAGACACTGTAGTACTACTACTACCCCGCTGTTTCTTGCGGGCTGCTATCTATCAAAACGCCTCCTTTTGTAGCTGTAGATTTTTTGGTCGCTTTTTTTTAAAAAAATGTGCAGTTCATACTTCGTATTTGGTGGCATTTGCTTAAAGCAATCCAAACGCAACTGAAGAATCTTGAGGCTCGTGATTGATGATCCATATGATGTCACCCCAAGTTCTATGTGCTGACAAAACTTTCAAGTGAAACTAGTGAAAGTGCGGAGACTTTTCGAGGTGAGGTATGCGAGCATGTCTTGAGTGTGTTGCTTAAGAATCTATGTTTTGTTCGAATTCCATGTAATAACCGTTCGTGTGTTGGCATCCGCCATGCACGGGACGGCTTTAACCCCTTTTTCCAAACACATAGCCACGGTCAGACAGTGGTTCGCGCTCACGGGACCGCTTTAACATAGAGAAAGAAAAAGACAAGAGAGGACACTCCGCGAAACCTGGCCTCAGGAAGTGCGTCACGATTACGTAACGAACTAGTGCTCTCACCAAACGTCAGAGGGCGCAAGCGCAAAAAAACAGTTATAATCACTGCAACAGAGTTGTTTTCACAAAATAATAACTATACGCCCAAATCTGGTAAGTTTTATACATAAAAACAATTTATTCAACACACCTTACGCGATTATTTTTCTTCAGCCGTACTGTCATAAACAACATCCACCCATAGCAAAGGCGCACAGCGTCAAGCAAAGGCGGCACAGCGTCAAGCCCAGGCGACGCGTGCTGCGTCTGCCACGGACGCGAGCGTCTGTGCGCTGAGCATAGCTGGGCAGCTAGGTCATAGGCTCGGTGGCTCGGTGCAAAATATTGAGAAGCGTTCGCTGGGCCTCGCATGCTTCACGACGCGTTTCCCGAAGGCTCGGAACACGAATAATTCTTGGTGTGCCGCAGGCAAATCTAGACTAGCCAAGTGGCCATCATCTTCGTTTCTTCGCTAGCCTCGTGCCACTAGTGCAAGCTGCTCACAAATTTTTTGACGTTTCCAATATAATTTTACCGCACAAATTTCAACTACGATTTTTCTTCCCAATGTACTGCTGATACTGCGTACGTACGAAGGTGTTCTAAAGTTCCCAGGCCGCGATACCATTGCATTACAAGAGATAGCGGCCTGGAAACTTCTGAAGATCTTTGTACGTGGTCTTGACGTATATCTTTGTAAGTCAGAGTTTTATGGGTCAGAGATGTATCACTGGTTTTGTATTGTGCATCGATTAGCTAATTATTCAAAGGGGTTTGTTGGTACACTTATGACGTGCACATATCTTTTTCGTAATTTGATAGCGAAGCATCCACTTACTAACATTTTCAGACCGCGCTGATGCCATGCCGTCCGGCGGTCCAAGCTACGGCAGCTATCGCCGTGTATCGTGGTGCTTCAACAATGGCAGAACCCACAAGAAGCCTGGGACGAGTTTCTTCCGCATACCGCGGGACGGCAGGTGTGTTAAAGCTTTTGTATGGTTTGCATGTCTTTAGGCTTACTGTTCGTACTTGCTCAGTGAGGGTAACAATAAAAAATCACTATTCAAGCACTTCCCCTTTCAGCTGATAGTTCATTGTCAGTGCAGGATGAAAGCATGGATGCAGTATGCTGGACGCGATGATCTACTGAGTAAGCCGGCCAGCCTACTGTACGCAATGTACAGGGTTTGTAGCGACCATTTTACTGCTCAAAGTTTCATGGACCCTGGGCACACAAGGCTTACAAGAATGGCTGTTCCCAGTGTGCAACCAGCTGCACCATGTAAGTGATTGACTGAAACTCAAATATGTGCAATAGCAGCCACTTGTATTGAATCAGTGGCGACAGTTAACCGCGAAGATCTTCGTAGCCGATGGAGAAACCTCACTATAGAAGTCACACTTGGAAAGTCTTAAATTTTGTGAATTGTGGGCTATTACCTTCCTAACAGCAGCTTTACATTTCTGTTGTTTTTTGATGCTCTTGACCTGCGCAACTTGTTTTGAAAGACTTTAAAGGGCTATTTCACATTATCTTCAAGCCTGAGTGCACATGCACATATACCTTTCATCGGTGAAAGCTGGCACTGTTGATAATTCCCAAAAGCACAAATTACTTGTTTCCTAGTTGGTGCCTTATCTTTTCTTCCACATTCGACCAATTTATGCGTTTGAAAGAGCTGTTTAAGTTTCCCCATACTACAAGCTTTGTAACTTGTACCAACTGCACACATATGCACGTTCTCTGACCGTCGCTTCAAATAGTGATTGTGACATGACTGCAGAAGCTGCACTGCAAGGTGCGGATGAGCTTCAGTTTGTGTTATTTTAAGCCTCTTACTGACACATTGTCGTAATTTCATTTCTTCAGGACCTGCGGTAGAGGCTTCAAAAAGCGGCTCCCACACATTGAGGTGCCCCGATGAGCAGGGTGCGTTCAGTGTCACGATTTCTTTTTTTTACCCAAATTGACTGTTGACCAAACCTCTGCAGGTGGCAGCTCCCTTGTAGCTGGTGAAAGAATTTCTGCTGACTTCGTCTTGCCGGAGAAAACCTTAACCAGTCGTTCAGCTGTCACAAAAGAAACTTGTGTGACCGGTAAGTTGTATGTTCTCTTCAACACCAGAGTGGATTTATATAGAGACTTCCACAGGCCGCTCGCAAGATTGTTCCGACAGCACTGTTCCAGGCACTGAACAAGCTTCACAAGACCCTCCAGAAGACGTCTCCGCCAACAGCTCCACGCATGAGTGCCCTAGAGAAAATAGTGACTATGCTTTTATTGCAGCTGTTTTTAATGTGCTATTTTTATGTTTAGGACATTCTGAGAAAACTATCCTCAAAAGGACACTACGTATGCACTTACAAAATGTAAGGGTGGGCTCTCAGTGATTTTCTTTTTTGTGTGTGCATTGTCAACATTGTGAATGGTTTGTTTTTAGGTAGTGGAGTCGAAAACTTTGCACCACAGAAAGTTGTGCACCTTGGGTCTGAAAGAGCGAGGAAAGTGCTCGTATGGGATTAGTTGTTCTTCGCTTTTACATCCATTTTTTATTGCAGTGCGTTCCTGTGTGCCAGTGGCAATGTCTCCATCAATGAAGTACAAGCAAACCATTAAACATCTTCACTTCAACACCAGAGTGGATTGATATAGAGACTTCCGCAGGCCGCTCGCAAGATTGTTCCGACAGCACTGTCCGAGGCACTGAACAAGCTTCACAATACCCTCCAGAAGACGTCTCCGCCAACAGCTCCACGCATGAGTGCCCTAGAGAAAATAGTGACTATGCTTTTATTGCAGCTGTTTTTAATATGCTATTTTATGTTTAGGACATTCTGAGGAAACTATCCTCAAAAGGACACTACGTGTGCACTTACAAAATGTAAGGTTGGGCTCTCAGTGATTCTTTTTTTTGTGCATTGTCAACATTGTGAATGGTTTGTTTTTAGGTAGTGGAGTCGAAAACTTTGCACCAGAGAAAGTTGTGCACCTTGGGTCTGAAAGAGCGAGGAAAGTGCTCGTATGGGATTAGTTGTTCTTCGCTTTTACATCCATTTTTTGTTTATTGCAGTGCATTCCTGTGTGCCAGCGGCAATGTCTCCATCAATGAAGTACAAGCAAACCATTAAACATCTGCAAGCCAAAGTAGCAGCACAGCGGACCCACCAGTATTTCACAATGCTCAAAGCATACCACGTCCCCAGCAAACTTTTGGGAATCTCACTGTGCCATCAGAAGCAGCTTTTGCATACGTACAAACACTTTAATCTCACTTTCTTGCCATGATTGAGGCCACTGCACATCACCTTAAAGTGTGCGATGTTTTGTATCACCATCTGTCAAGTGTTGGCGATTTTCATTTCTGCTCTGCTGGGTGTTGTTGCGACGCGCGCCTCCGACGACGTTACGAAGGGCGCCTCGAAATCTCACCGCTGCAACCACTGTACGAAAGACGGCGACGCCAACACGGTCCCGAAGGCGCCACTGCTTCGAACTCCGCAGGGAAGGTCACTAGCCGTTTTGTAGCGTAGGTTTCTCAGCTCGCGACTGCTTCTGCGCTGAGCTGATAGACGAGCGGACGAGACGACGGTGAGTTAAACAAGGTTTATGTACAGCATATATACAGAGGCGTTACAAATTCGGCACTGGGGCCGACAGCTTAGAGACCCGAAGAGCCGAGCTCTCCTCTCTAACACATAGGTCTGCTGTAAAAAGGGGTCCGCTGTCAAAGGGGGGTCTCTTCGACGCGCCGCAGGGCTTCTTTTATATGCACCGGGTCCAATCCGAATGTCCAACCAGAAGCGCCGCTGGTCGCGAGGTCAGAATACTCCAATAAGGTCACCGCTGGGCCGCGTCCTTCTTTCTCATCGAATCTGGAGAGGCTGCGCTGCAGGTGGCTGCACCCAAGGACGAGTGACGTCGCCGCGCATTGCGTCAGCCGCCCCCCCCCCCCCCAGACAGGAAGACGCCAGTTGTTTACTCGACGGGCTCGCTGGCTGCGCTGACTCACTGCACGTGCGCGCCAGAGAGGCGCCGCACGTGTTTACGCCGTTGAGTTGTTCGCGTCAGGCGGGCTGGCCTTGACACAGATTGCCTTTTTCAGAGGCACGGACGTTCGCTGTGGACTCGCAGGCATAACAGCACCCCCGCCGCCAGGCAATGCGCCGAAAAGACGAGCTGCTTCCACGTGGCTCGGATGACAGGCGCGCTCGTTCGCCAGGTCCCTCCAGGTTCGCCTCCAGGGCCATGGGGAGAATGCAGCTCTAGACTCCGTTCCGGGAACACATTCCATTCATGAGGACGGATCTCAGCTCCACTAGCTTGTCGCCACAAATTGTCGACCAGCTTCGCTCGTCTCACGATCTTTGGTTTCAGCACTTGTCGATGGTTCTGCAACTTGTCAAGAACGGTTCGACAACAGACAACACACGACACAAGCAAGTGCCCTCGGTCACCCGACAGAACACCAGGCAAAATACATCAAGAGGCACATGAAGGACACAAGACTCTCTCATTTTTTTTAAATGTACAACAACGTAACGAATTAGAATAGAACATAAAGTTGGCTCCTTGAGCTCACTCTGGACGAGAACGCTCAGCTCAGGTCGCGATGAGGTCAAAATTTTGCCCCGAATCGCCAGCCAGAAACCGAAAGGTTGAGAAGTTACTAGCTGGAACGCACTGCTCGATGCACCTGCATTAGCGTTTACCTTTCCTTTATTTTTTTTTGATAGCGAACGTCAAAGTTGCGCTGTGGAGCAACATGCTCCACTTCAGTAACCGGTCACTTTTAGGCGACGATACCTATGCGACACCAACAGCTGCTCATATTTGCGACGTTCCACAGGAGAACAACGATACGGCTTGCTGGGGATTGGCTCCTCACAAGTTAGCTCTATATCGTATTCGATCACCGTTGTGTCTCCGGGACGGTCCAAGAACACGTATCCAAACTCGGAAACAATCCTTTTCAGGTCCTCCTCCTGGACTTCACTTAACCTACTCTCTAGGTTCAACTCCTCCAAGGTTACCTCCGATCCCCTTTCGACTACATCACCCGAACTCAAAATTTCTGCTCCCTCTTCCTCTGAAGCAATCAACAGCAAATTTACGACCGCTTGACATTGAACGTATGGTTTCCTCAAGTTACTGTGATAACTTTTGTTCGGCCGCCTTCCTAATTTCACTTCATAATTCGAATCGGAAAGCTTCGATAATACTTTGGCGGGCCCTTCCCAATCAACCTTAAGCTTGTTCCTTTTGGACGGCTGCAGCAGCATTACCCGACTTTCTACTTCAAAAGCACGCTTCTTCGCCGATTTGTCGTAGTACTCCTTCGACAACATTTGTGAAGCTTTCACGTGGCTTTCCTCTAGCGCTTTAATCGAGAGGTCCGCACGCTGCTCTCGAATGGGCGTTTCTCGATCAACTCTCGACAGCTTACTCCTACTTTCCGCTACAGGCGAGAGCGTTGCGCCCCTCTCGCTCTGACTCAATGGCGCCATGTCATCTCCCCCTACGCATACCGCGCTGGTCGCTTCGGCGACGGGCCGCTCGCGTGACTGCTCACATGACTCACGCGAAAAATTTCCTTTCTGGGGTTCCGTCGACCCGCCGACAAGGTCGCTTGAGAGTTCACCGCATTGAACAAGATCAAGCTCCTGCGAAAGCTTCCGCGCTTGCGATCGCGTGAGGGCCATGTACGCTAAGTTGGGGAAGAACGATTTACCCTGCTCTTTGAGAAGCTGCTCCGAGTTGTTGGAGAAAAGATCAGGAAAACGATCGGGAACCGCGGCAGACACAGCCACTTCGGTGCGAAGCTTACCGAACGGGTCTTCAATGACAACCGTAGCGATCGGTAAGCAAGCACTCTGCTCCTCGGTGACTTACCTGATCCACGCGCATTCTCCCGTAAAGTCCTCCGGAGACACCAATGAAGGATGGACAACGTCCATGGTTGCCGCTGAGTCTCTAAGTGCTCGGCACGTTTTCCCATTCAAACTAATTTCTTGGGTATACGGCTCTAACAACCGCATGTTCTTTTTCGATTCTAGAATAGTTGCAAAAACAAACTTTTGCTTACAGTTTATCGCGATGTGCCCTTCCTTTTTGCAATTGTAGCAGATTAGCGGCTTCCGTTTGTTTTCCGATTCTAGGATAGTTGCAAACTTTTGGTTACAGTTTATCGCGATGTGCCCTTCCTTTCCGCAGTTGTAAAGATTCGCGGCTTCTGTTCGTTTTCCGATTCTCGGATAGTCGCAAACTTTTGCTTACAGTTTATCGCGATGTCCTTTCCTTTCTGCAGTTGTGGCAGATTCGCGGCTTCCATGGATGAACTCTCATTGAAAAGCCCGTTTTCCTTTCACCCTTTTCAACGCACACTGCCCTGCTATGCAACTTTCGGCGAGTATAATACTCCTCAGCTAACTCTGCTGCCTTGTTTAGCTGTACTTCAAGTTTGTCCTGCAGCCAAAGTTTGACATCCTCCTCGATGCAGCGGTAGAATTGCTCCAATGCAACGCATTCGACCATTTTATCGCGGTCGTCATAAACACCTTCGCCCTTGAGCCATTCAATTAAATCGGCTTTAAGACGAAACACGAAGTCAACGTGTGACTCATTCCCCTTTTTAGCATACTGGAACCTTTGCCTGAAAGCCTCGGGTGACAACTTATAACGTCTCAAGAGCACTTCCTTAACCTCGTCATAGCTCTCAAACGCTTCCCTCGACAAGCAAGTTATCGCGTCGGACACTTCGCCGGGAAGAAGAGCTAACAGGTTCCGCGCCCAAAGAGACCGCTCCAAAGCGTTTCGCTCACAGACGTGTTCAAACTTGACAAGATACTTCGCCATGTCCTCGCCTACTACGAACGGTGGCAGTTGGTCCCGAATTCTAAAACCGCTGACCTGAACCGTCGGAGAAGCTACGCTAGGCGCCTGCGAACACTGTAGGATTGCCAATTCTATTCGTTTCAACTCGAGGCGCTCCTGTCTCTCGGCCTCCTCGCGCTCGCGACCTTCTCGCCTTTCCGCTTCTTCACGTTCGCGAGCTTCTCGCCTTTCTTCACGTTCGCGAGCTTCTCGCCTTTCAGATTCTTCACGTTCGCGAGCTTCTCGCCTTTCAGCCTCCTCGCGGCGTGCTTTGATATCTACCCAGGCCTCATCGACTTCCTCAGCCGACACTCCCTCATCCTTCATGATCTCAAGGATCGCTTGCTTTCGTTTCGCACGGCCCAAAGTAATGCCGAGTTCCTCGCAAATTTCGATGAGTTCCTTCACTTAAAGGTTCTCCATCGTTCACACTAGCCTCTTGCTGTTTGCCCCTGTTAAGAATTTACTTGCCGTACCCACTATAAGTCTACTAGCAAGATGCGCAAGCAATTTTTCACACTCCCGTGTTTACCCCCTCTGCATTAACTTTGGTTTCAAAGCACTTCGACTTTGCTTGAAACAATCAAAGCTCACTTCAATGCTTCACACAGCCCTTCTCTAAACTACTACAACCTGAGCTAGAGTAGTCTGGTGAACGGAGGGGAAAACATCAGGCACTCACCGCATCGATGTCGCTGACGCCGGCCGATCCCGCCGCTGCCACCACTGTTGCGACGCGGGCCGATCCCGCGGCTGCCACCACTGTTGCGACGCGCGCCTCCGACGACGTTACGAAGGGCGCCTCGAAATCTCATCGCTGCAACCACTGTACGAAAGACGGCGACGCCAACACGGTCCCGAAGGCGCCACTGCTTCGAACTCCGCAGGGAAGGTCACTAGCCGTTTGGTAGCGTAGGTTTCTCAGCTCGCGACTGCTTCTGCGCTGAGCTGATAGACGAGCGGACGAGACGACGGTGAGTTAAACAAGGTTTATGTACAGCATATATACAGAGGCATTACAAATTCGGCACTGGGGCCGACAGCTTAGAGACCCGAAGAGCCGAGCTCTCCTCTCTAACTCATAGGTCTGCTGTAAAAAGGGGTCCGCTGTCAAAGGGGGGTCTCTTCGACGCGCCGCAGGGCTTCTTTTATATGCACCGGGTCCAACCCAAATTTCCAACCAGAAGCGCCGCTGGTCGCGAGGTCAGAATCCTCCAATGAGGTCGCCGCTGGGCCGCGTCCTTCTTTCTCATCGAATCTGGAGAGGCTGCGCTGCAGGTGGCTGCACCCAAGGACGAGTGACGTCGCCGCGCATTACGTCAGCCGCCCCCCCCCCTCCCCCGACAGGAAGACGCCAGTTGTTTACTCGACGGGCTCGCTGGCTGCGCTGACTCACTGCACGTGCGCGCCAGAGAGGCGCCGCGCGTGTTTACGCTGTTGAGTTGTTCGCGTCAGGCGGGCTGGCCTTGACACAGATTGCCTTTTTCAGAGGCACGGACGTTCGCTTTGGACTCGGAGGCATAACAGTGTCACGCGAAGTTTCTGAAAATGTTTTGCCGGGTTCATTTATGTTGGCATGTGCGTTTTGTGAACCGAAACTTAGGTAGGGTTAGGTTCCAGTCTTCAATCTCAGGCATACAGCTTGTCAAGTTTAAAGGTTAGCAAGTAGTGCCGGGTTTACACTAAAGTATTCGAGTTGAGCCGAATCCTGCAATAGCTTTGTTATGTTATTACTTCGTTACAGCAGACTTCATTATGGTCTTATATGCTTATATTCAGTTCAACTGGACTAACCACTCCTTCGTTACATACATTGTTTAGGTTATTCGCTATGAGGAGTAGGGACACTGTGTATTCGCTCGAAGTGATTTGCATAACCTTAAAAAGAATGTTGGGTATCCTGTCTGTATTTTTGTAGCAAATGCGGGCGAACTGTACACTTTACTGTGGCTCGCTTGGTCACTGTGTATGCTTTATCTCTCCAGCTCAAGTAATATATCGATAACAAAACCGCTTGTTGAAATGTCTTCGAGCGGGTAAGGAACACAGTATGAAGTGGGCACGGTTCACGTTATCACGCTTTTCGTATTTTAGCTTCTCATCAACCTCCTCATCTCGCCCATCAAAATTTTCGAAAGAATACCCAAACTTGTAGTGTTTCATGGGGCTGCGGACGCTGCCATTTTATTTTTATATAGCTTGTGAGTGATAACGTACGATGTAGAGCCTTTGTGAAAAATAATGAGCCAAAGTGGTTTCCTTCTGCTATTTATTAGCCCTGTAATACCGCTCTCGTAGCACCAATTCAGGTCCACAATTCTGGATAAGTGATGACTACCATCTATTTTAGCTCGCAAGCGTCACAGCAACACCCAGACCCAAATCAGTTGGGATCTTAAGTTTTTGATGAAGGTGACGCATAAGAAGAGCCACTAGACCTGCCAGTGTTGTAGCATAAAGTTTGTCTTTCACGTAGTGAGCAAGCTGCAAAGCCCTACCTTTCTGAGGACAAGCAGGCATCAAGTCTGCTTTTTTTCATTTTGGACTAGCTGTTCTTAAGCATAGCCAGCACACTGCACCTTTGCCTTTCTGCTATATTGTGTCGTGTGGTTTCTGTGCGCTCTTTTTTTCTATTCATTATTTCAGTTAACCCCAGGCGTGATTCGCGACGTCATTGCTGTGTATATGACACTTCTTCCTTCTTCATCAGCATTGTGCGCTGTGTTTTTGCCATAGATCTTTACTTACCCACTGGCCCGGTGTGTCATACTTCACCAGCTTCTCGGCTTTTGCCAACTCTAGCGATGTGTGCGTTGTCTGTGTTCTCTCTGTATTTGTTACAATTTATTTGTAAGGCGAGATGCGTTTGTTGTCTACCTTTGTCATATTGTGCTTTTTATATTCTCAGACTCTACCTTGCCTTTGAATAAAACATTGCGGATACTCTGTCTCTTTGACTGATATATACATTGATCACTTGTTCCAAAAGAAAAACACAAGCGCGATGAATAAAACCGTAGTGAATTATCATTACCTACATCTCTTTTTATTATAACTTAATCGAAATAAAAATTACGTCACGACCAATTCGCACGAACCACTGAACAAAACAAAACAGGGAATCGCTAAATCAAAACGACCTACAAAAACTATCCATTTGGGTGACGAAAAGTAGTCCGAGATCATGAACTTTCGTGATAGCCAAACGTCGGTTACGCAAAGTAATTCGAAATTTGCGCCAGTGAAACCGAAACAGGAAGTGCGCGCCACTTGCTCTCACCAACCACCGGGTGTGCTAGGGTCGATTGGGCCGCTGGGGTCTACGGGAGTGTCCACTCTTAACCTTTTTTTTTATTTCTCTATGGCTTTAAGCTCTCCCACAGCAGAGTACGTAGTACTCTAAATCGTTACCCACTTTTTCTACACACACCTGTTTTACCAGGGACGGCTCACTGCTCTCCCACAGTTGAGTATAAAGTACTCGATATCGTTAAACATTTTTTCGAAACACAGATAGAGGGAAAGTGACTGTCTCCTTACTCGGACATTGAGAACCATGGGACGGCTGTAAACTAGTAGAGAACCGTGTGCTCTAAAAATAGGTTCTCTACCATAGTTTTCTACCATAGTAGAGAACCTTGTAAAATCGTTACCCACTTTTTTCTAAGCACACTATATGCAATAGAGTGCCAATAACACCTTAAATTGTTAATAATTTGTTCTGAACACAAAGAGATCGCTGGCCGTAACGTCCTTGGTTTTAGCAAGTGACCGCGCATGCTCTCTTATAGTTGAGTACGCAGTACTCGAAATTGTTAAACATTTTTTGTAAATATATAGAGACGGTTTCGTCTTGTATCGGCTCCTTCCTTTTTTTAAACACATGCACTACGGCCGATAATGCAGCCCGCTCAGCCCATGAAGAAACTCGTGTAGTCCCGATTCCTCTATCAAGGAATGATGCAGCAAGACAACTTTACCTGCTGGCTGGAGATCTCACACGCACGTTCTGGTCGTCTACCAGCTTCCAAAGGTGTCAATTTTATGAACTGGATCCTTCGCTCAAGCTAAAGCTACCATCACAACTTTCCCGCTCCGATGCGACACTGTTATGCCGCCTTTGGTTGGGTGTTGCATTTACAAAGGTGTACTCCTTTCGCATTGGTATGGCAGACACTCCTACATGCGACTACTGCGGAGCTGAAGAGACCATCGAACACGTCCTGTGCAGCTGCGCTTGCTACGACACACAGCGATGCCAGCTCCGGATGGTTTTGAATCAACTTGACCCCGGACCATTTTGTGTGCAGAAGATACTAGGACTTTGGGCATCTGCCTCAGTTGCGCAGAAAGCAACTAAAGCACTGCTACTTTACCTAAAGTCAACAAACCTGAGCGACCACCTGTAGACTGTGTGTGCTCCCCGAGTGTGCTCGTGATTGTGTGTACCTTCTCATCTTTCTGCAACCTCTTTTCTCCCCTTTATCCCTTCCCCAGTGCAGGGTAGCAAACCGGATGTGCGTCTGGTTAACTTCCCTGCCTTTCCTTGCATCTTTATCTCTCTCTCTCTGCACTACGGCCTGGAGGACGACGACGAAGAGTCCATTTCATAGAACGCTTGTGCCCTTGTCTCAAATTTTCTATCTATTTTTCCTCAAATTCTGGGAGATACCGCTCCCTCCTTATGAGAATGGATGAAAAAGCCTCTTAGGATTTTCGAGCTGGACAACCGCTACGTCTGGCAGCGGCTAGGAAACGTGGGACCACCTCAAGTGGCACAGATGGCGCGGCAACGGAGCTCTACTCCTACGGCTTCGAGTCATCGGAAAACAAGTACACATTCGTCATGAGTCGCAATGCAAAAAGGAGACTGCTACGATCATCGTCGACGGCGAGTTTATCCACTGTGCAGGCTACCGAGCAGCGTTGGCCACACACTATACTCTTCATGGCTGTGGACCCTTCAGCGAACCTACGGCGGCTTAACAGGCAAGTCCTCTCTGCATACCTCGAAGGACTCGCTCTAAATTAGATTAAAAACGTCAGGATCAACTCATGGAAGAATGCTCTGGCAGTTGATATGCTACACCATAGTGCGCTGCAATGTCTACAGAACATCTCGGAAATCGACAGAGTCACAGTTAAATCAGTGATCCCCACTGACTGCAAGGGCAGTGTTGGCGTCATTTATGACGTGGACATTTCCATTCCTACTAACGATTTTCCAAAGTTGATAAAGCCAAGTACACACGACATCCTCATCAAGTACATCGCAGAGCTTGGTCAGTCACGTTGCCTGAAGATTGTTTTTGAGAAAGACAGTCTTCCCACACACGTCAAAGTTGGCCACGTTCGCCACCAGGTCCGTCCATACATACCGAAGCTCCTATAATGCTTCAGATGTTTCAAGATGAGACGTGTAAAAGGATTATGTACCAGCAATGTTGTGTGTCCATGGTGTGCCGAACTTCATTTAAAAGACACCTGCCCCGCAACTGCGTTCAAATGCTCCAACTGCCATGGCGTTCATAAAGCGTCGCCTAAAGATTGCCCCCGAGTGCGAATTGAACGCCCGGTGCTGAAACGCATGGTGTGCGACAATTCAACGCACAGAGAAGCCGCTACTACTGTCAGGCGACGTCAGCGTCACCGCAGAAAATCATCACGAAACATGAGATCTGCCGACAGACACACGTCATCTCAAGCAAAAACAACTGGCCTCCCATCATCAAGCTCTGCGAAGACGGATACACCGAAAACAGAATCAAGGTCAAGACTCCCACCTCGTTAAGAGTGGCCCTCACTTACACGAACACAGCCTGTTTCAGAGGTGCATCGAATCCCGACAACCTCGATGCCATCACTAACCACTGATAAAAAGGAAACTGAGGATCGCCAGGTCATTAACGTGTTGCAGACCCTTATGAGCGCAATGCGTATGCTCCTAAGAACATGAACACCCCGTCAGCGCAGAGCTCCCTCCAGGTGCTGGACACTTTGAGTCCGGAGCTTGCAGCTCTAAGGTAAAAAATGGCCCGCAACATGTTATCCTTTCGAGAGGAGGTCAAGAACGCATCTGTCTTTCAGTGGAACGCCAGAAGACTTAGGGCGCGTATGTCCGAGCTCCGCAACATGTATTCACGAACCATTTCTCCATAATTGTGATTGTGAACCGAACCTGTCAGCTCACATGATACTGTCTGGATATGAGTGCTTTATGTCTTCTACCCACGGAGAGCGCAGCAAGGTCGCTGTGTTCATACGACGCGACTTAACTTATGTTCATCACCCTGTACCGCCGGACGAAGAAAACCAGTACGTTTGTCTAACAGTAAAAAACAAGAAGACCACATTCACAATCATCGGAGCCTACTTACCTCCATCACGTTGTCGCCCCGCCGCGGTGGTCTAGTGGCTAAGGTACTCGGCTGCTGACCCGCAGGTCGCGGGTTCAAATCTCAACTGCGGCGGCTGCATTTCCGAAGGAGGCGGAAATGTCGAGGCCCGTGTGCTCAGATTTGGGTGCACGTTAAAGAACCCCAGGTGGTCGAAATTTCCGGAGCCCTCCACTACGGCGTCTCTCATAATCATATGGTGGTTTTGGGACGTTAAACCCCACAAATCAATCAATCAATCCATCACGTTGTCTACAGCGTGAGCGCTTGCACGAAATTTTGAATTCAACCCTCCAGCCATGGGTGATAACTGGTGACTTCAATGCCCACCACTACTTATGGGGAACCTCCAGGGTCAACACTAGAGGTAGAGAGTTAGTGTCTTTCGCTTCTGACTGTGAACCTATCCTCGTGAATGACGGCAGCCCTACGGATCGGCCTATAGCAGTTGCCTGGACCTCACTTTCACCTCACTCTCGTTCGCCAGCAGAGTGCACTGGTTTTCGTATTTGAAACAAGGGGTAGTGACCACATCCCAACATACTTGAAGGTTGACGGCTTTCCTAGACTCAAGTCCTCCAAAGCCGTCCAGTGCACCGATTGGCAAAAATACAGGTAAATCATGGAACACTATGTTGGCGGCTCACCCTTCAACCAAGAGGATGACATAAAGAGTGCCCTACAGTCAACCACGCGTTCGCTTTAGGTGAGTTCATCTCACACTGATATGGACATTGATCTCGAGAAACTCCGAGCGATTCGTCATCATGCCGAACGACGTTATAGACGCACGAAGTCACTTGATGATCGGAGAGTGGCCAGACGCACACAAAAGAAAATACAGCGTCACATGAACAAGTTGGACAAGCAACAATGGGGATCTTTTGCGCGTCTTTGGATCCCAGAAAGCCTCTATCACTAATCTGGAGAACTGTCCGGGGTCTTCGTACAACCATTACTCCGCGCTACCCATTAAAATCTCTGGCACTTCACTCACGCTGTGAAGAGATTGATGTCGCAAACTCTTTCTGTCGAAGGATTGCCTGTGGGGCAAATTCAACTGGGACGAAGACGCCCGACTTTTCTGTATCCTCACGTGATCCCCGAATGGACATTTCGTTTTCAATGGACGAACTAAAGGCTGCGCTTGCTTTGTGTAGACGTTCTTCAGCGCCAGGACCTGACGGCATCACTTACCGCACTCTGTGTCACCTAGGAGATCAAGCTCGGAAGGCACTCTTGCTGCTGTACAACGGCTTCTGGCAAACTGGCATGGTTCCACAGGAATGGAAGTCAAGTCGCCTGATTCCACTTCTCAAAGCCGGCAAGTCAACTTTGGACATTTCCTCTTACCGCCCAATTGCCCTCGCGAGCTGTGTGGGAAAAGTTATGGAAAGGATGATTTTAACGCGTCTGAAATGGTACTTAGAGCTTTACGAAATATATCCAGATGTCATGTCCGGGTTCAGGCGAGGCCGCTCATCAATTGACAGTGTAGTTGACTTGGTGACACATATAGAGCCCGAGAAGGCCTGCAAACAGTTATCTGCTGCTCTGTTTCTTGACGTTAAAGGGGCATACGACATTGTCACCCATGAAGCCATTCTCAGCGCACGAGAAGGAGTGGGACTCGGTGGCAAGATATATACGTGGGTTCACAGCTACCTACAGAATAGATCATTTCACGTCCAGACAGAGAATGGCCCGACACCCGAGTATTACTGTAGTCGAGGAATCCCGCAAGGTGTAGTGCTAAGCCCGACGCTGTTAAACCTAACACTCATTGGACTAGTTGGCAAGCAACCAAGCAGTGTACGACTTTACATTTATGCTGATGACATCTGTGTGTGGACATCAGGTGTGACTCGACTTCAACTTCGCGCTCGACTTCAGAAGGCTGCATCAGTGACATCGCACCACCTACGCAAACAAGGGCTCGAAATCGCAAGTGGAAAGTGTGCAGTCGTGGCTTTCACCAGAAAACCAATGTACGCTTACGGAATATCAATTAACCAGCAGTTGGTGTCATGCAGCCGGAGTCGCAGGTTCTTGGGAGTCGTAATCGACCGAAACCTGTCTTGGACCCCACACGTAAGCTGCGTGACAAAGCGGCTGACCGCCATTTGTCACTTGTTCAGGCTTCTTGCTGGGAAAAGTTGGGGAATGTCTGTCGAGTCTATGTTACAGCTGCACAAGGTATTATTTATTGGATTTCTGCGGTACAGCCTACCTGTTATATCTTACACGTGCAAAACGAACCTGAGCACAATCCAAAATATTCAAGCCCAGGCGCTAAGGATATGCCTTGGTTTACCCCGCTGCGCATCGACAGCTGAAACAATTGTCATTGCACAGGACTACTCGATCATGACGCACATCACTATTGAAAAGATGCGCACGTACCTCAGGCAACATGCTAGGAATCCTTCCCATCACTTGGCAACTGTCGCTACTGAGAGGCCTCGCTCTTAATTTAGTGCAATTGTCTGTGGACATTGTGCGTCGTTTACGTCAGGTTTTATGCCTGCTGAGAAACTGGTGTGTCCTCCGTGGTGCCTGACGCTTCCGCAAGCACGTGTTTTAATTACAGGAATACAGAGAAAATCAAATTTGCCTTGATCAGCCCTAAAGCAATTGAGCTTGCACCTTCTGCACGAAATGTACATTAACCACGTGCACATATACACCGATGTTTCAACCACAGCGTCTGGTTCTGGCGGTGCGGTGGTGATTCTAGCTAGAGGAATCACTCTGCGAATCAAGCTGTCACACGTCACTACGTCTACAGCGGCAGACTTGCGGCTTTGCGTGGCGCCCTAGAGTACATCAAATCCCAGAGACCGAGTAAATGGGCTGTGTTTTCCGACTCTAAACCGGCCCTACAGAGCATGCAGTCAGTCTTTCGACGAGGTTGCCATTAACAGTTAACTTACAAGGTTGTCAAGATTCTTCACCATTTCACAGAAACAGGCCACGAAGTCAAGTTTCAGTGGCTTCCTGGCCATTGTGGGATCAGTGGCAATGATTCCGCAGACAACGTGACTCGCACATCGCACCAAGAAGAGCACACCCTTCCGATTACTTTGTCAAGGACTGACGCTGCAAAGCAACTTCGTCACCTGGCACGTAGTCTGTGTCTGCTGGAGTGGAACATCCCAAGCATAAGACATACGAGACTCTACCAAATGAACCATCGACTGGAACTTCAACCTCCATCCGCGCTTCGTCGAGGTGAAAATTCACTTCTTTGTCGCCTTTGGTTGGGGGTTTCTTTCACAAAAGCATATACAAACCTCATCGGATTGACCGACAAAGCGGAATGGGACGTCTGCTGCACCAAAGAAGACATCGACCATCTGATATGCCATTGCCCTCGATTTGCCTCTGAAAGACGGAAGCTTTCGGATGCATTACGACAATTGGACGATCGGCCACTCTCTATGCAGATGCTACTTGAACACCATCCTCGCCTTTCGTCGGCTCAAAAAGCAGTCAAATCTGTCTTGTGGTTTTTGAGGACTACAGGCCTACGTGACCACCTTTAACTTTTGTGTAGTGCCACCGCTGCATACGCGCCGGCCTTTGACTGACAATCCTCTTTTTTTTCTCTTTCTCTGTTCTTTCCTCTTTCTCTTATCTTTATGCCCCCTTCCCATTCCCCCAGCGTAGGGTAGCAAACCGGGCATGTGCCTGGTTAACCTCCTTGCCTTCTCTCTTGATGTTCATCTCCCCCCTCCCCCTGCACAAAGACCTGATGATGTGAGGTTCAAGGGATGACCTAGTGCTCTCCCATAGTAGAGTACCAAGTACTTTAAATCGTTCATCACTTTTTCTGTACACACCAAGGCAGCACGTTCTCATCAAGTGTGAGGCCCACGGGACGGCCATAGAGAAATATACTATGGTATGGCATTGTATACCTTCCCGTAGTAGAGTACCAAGTACTCAAAAACGTTACCCACTTTTTCTAAGCAGTTTCATACTTCTCCTTCTATGTCACTGAAGCGGGTGGTTGGTTAGGCCGGAATTTTGCTAGATGCGGCCTCATCAAGTGTGAAGCTCTTGGGATGGTTTCATGCTCTTCCATAGTAGAGTAGCAGGTACTCTAAATTGTTTTCAATTTTTTTAAACTAACTGGTTCATGATGTAATCTTTGTCGACGCAGCCTCATCAAGCGTGAGTCGCACGGGAATGCTTTATGCACTCCGATAATAGAGTACCAAGAACTCAAAACCTTTTACCACTTTTATTAACACATGAGAAATTGTGATTTCAATCTCACCATAAATTACCGGTTCAGGTTAGGGCTCTCCCATAGTAGAGTGCGAATCGCGCTATAAAGCGTTTACAATTCGTCCTCTAAACACGCTCACGGCTCTCCCATAGTTGAGTTCGAAGTTCTTGGAGTTGTTGAACGCTTTTTCCAAACATACCATAGTCTGCCTCTTAGCTTATACAAGCTGTGGGGCAAGGTAGAGCTCACCGCACTCTGAAGTAGAGAAGGCATAGTACTATAAAGCGTCACACGCATTGCTCCTAAACACACTCACGTAGCCCTCTACAGACGGTACGCACATCTTTTAACTCCTAGCACGCGTTTATTTTCACTAATAACATGCAGTCATCGGCCTCAAACTCTAATCAGTGCTCAAAACCCACACGTCTGTATACGGAAGCGAAGGCGTGTACAAATGACGCCGAGAAGTATGCAGGACTCGTTGGGCGACTTGGTATTCCGTTCTTGTAAAGAGCAGCGCGGAAAGAAAGAACAAAACGTAACGTATGACACCGAACGAAATAAGTATGCCCCGTCCTGTGTTAGCGTTGTGCCATTGTCTCTGTTGCGTAGTATTTCAGATTTGCCTTTTCCGCGCTGCCCACTTTAAGTATATATGCGGTGAAGTGGAAAGGGAAAGCAATCTTCTACGAAGTCTGCATAGAGCTGTATGTAGACTGCTTACGCATGCATACGCTACAACCGCCAAACTAAAGCCATCGCCACTGTGTTACGCAATCTTACAATACATTCGGCGCTGCTCGGCGCCGGCAAATTGATGGATTGTACCCCGTTGATTTTCCTGCAAAAGGAAATACGACAAAAAAACTAAAAAGCGGCTGCGGGAAAGCCTCCTCACAACACACTCTGTATGCACAATGACACAGCGACCTCTCTGGAAGGAACAAGTTAAGAAGCGTGCGTACGTTATCATGGTATTTGTTTCTTTTTCATTACGTTTTTTTCTTTCCTTTCTTAGGGCAAGATGATCATGGAGGTGCATATATTTCTTTTTGTCGCTAGTATTTGCTCCTTCCGACGGAACAACGCGGTGTTTTGCATGAAACATCGCGCAGTTAGACGAGCCCTGGCCTGCTTCATTTTACGGTTGCCGCTCGTTCGCGTTACGGAAGTTCTGCGCGAAGGATGCTTGCCCCTGAAGCGAGGCCCTGCATGTCAAAGAGGTGGGGCAGGTCTCTCCAAGTCTGACATATTTGAGTAGACGTTTCACAGTGCTGTCGTTGAGACACAATTCGAAACCCTTTAACTATCAGAACGAGATAGTCCTTTTATTTATTTATTTATTTATTTATTTGTTTGTTTATTTATTTGTAAGCTAGAGCACTGCGAAAGGTGTAGTAACTGCAGAAAATAATTGAAAGTCAGACAGCTGAAGAACCTATTATATAAAGATTTAGGACAGGCAAAATAAATACGTTCACAGTTTATCCTCAAATTGCTGCGGTAAGCAAAAGTAGACAAATAGAATGATAGAACAAACGAAATTCATATAGATGGAATGTTCTCAAAGGAATTAATATAACATCCCTGATAAGATAGACTATAAAATAGCTTAAACGTTCAAAACACAGGAAGCTGCCCCTATTGGCACGCACTTTTTTGTAATTGGATTTTCATTATAAGGTGGGGGGGGGGGCAGCATTGCTGCCCAAACATGGCCTGCTTCCTGGTTCTTCGGGCACGTCACAAGACATATCGGCAGTATCACGTCCAAGTCGTAATAAACACCACAACATCGCTAAGAAATCTTTTTGTGCCGATAATGCGAATACTACCACATTACATGGAAGCACGTAAATCAACAACCGCTAAGCACAACTCATATGTTCATGTGTCATTCTGCGTTAGTTTTTTCAATACCGGTCGCAGAGACAGTTGCTTTGCAATGTGCTCAATGAACAAGACGACCGGATGGATTCTTCCGATAGAAAAAAAAATTATGAGCCTTGTAGAGCACTTTAGGTCGCAGAAGGAAGCTGTGCAGGCGCCTCTACGCTTTCTGCATATAACCGGCCTCTCCGACTGACTCTAATGGGACACTTCTGCATGTGTGCTCATGTTTACGTTCCTTGTTTGTTTGTTATATCTTTTCGTCTTCTCTCTGCCCTCTTCCCGATCCCTATTTCGTAACCCCTGTGCCGGGTAGCGAACCGAATATTAAACCAAGTTAACCTGCCAGGCTTTTCCTTTTCATCTATTTCTGTCTCTCACAAACACACAAAAGTGAAAACAAGTGAAAACACACCGTTACGTGACTTCAAACATCAAGGAGCGATAGAGAGAAGCATTCAAACAACTAAGCAGCTCCGATAAAAAACTAATGCGCAATGTTAGGGAAGCACGCGTGATCACCAGTCATTGTATACAGTCTGGTGGTTTTAGTGCTCCACTGCGGAAGTCACGGGAGAAGGTGGGGGGGGGGGGTTCAATGCAGGCTTATGATGCTTGAGACCCGTCTGCTTAGATTTAGCTGCGCATTAGAAAACCCCAGGGGGCAGAAATTTTCGGGGTCCTTCACTACGGCGTTTATCATCACATTGCGGTTCTTGGCCGTTAAACGCCGGTAACTCGTAAATTATTAATTGAATGCGAGCTACACAAAATATGTGCAGCACTTTACGTCGATGGGCGTGATGTGTGCGTCGTCTTTACAGCATCAACGCAATAAGAAGTACGCGTTTATTTATTTATTTAACTATTTATTTATTTAATTATTTATTCACCTATTTATTTACTTATTTATTTCCAATAACCTAATGTAAAACCCCACGTTGTTCCGTCAGAAAAGTAAATATTGTGGAGAAAAAAAAAATCTATGCACCGCCGTGGTCCCTTTCCCAAGAAAGGGAGGGAAAATTTAATAGTAATGAAGATTAAACCAATACCGTAGCAACGTACGCACACTTCTTACTTGTTACTCTCGGTCATTGTGCATACATGGTGCGTTTGAAGGAGGCTCTCCCAAGGTTGCTTTTAGTTTTTTAGGGGCGAAGCTCTTTATAGCGGCACCCGTTCATCCCTCGTAGCCGTTGTAGTATGTAACAACTATAACATTTTGACCTCCAAGGTTGTGTCGGTGAGAGATTTATTTTGTGCGTTGTTGAACAATAAGAAATAGTGCTCAATGTACATGCCAATGGCTGCTAATGGGGAATGAGAGACTGAAGCATTCGGCTTTTAGTTAACGCGCACGCTGCAATCCCCATTAGCAGCCATTGGCATGTACATTGAGCACTACCTGACAAGAAAGGGCTGCTATATATATACGTTATACTCGCTGGGCGTAACCTCCTTAGTTTTAGAAAGCTTTAGCGAGCGTTGGGCCGCAGTGCTATGAATACAGTGAACTAGTATATACCATGAACTCGAGGTGGTTAAAGGTGGGAAGTAGACCCGAAGCGCAAACCGTAAGAAAGTGTGCGTGTGCCACCTCTCGTTTAGTCCTTAGAATGTCCGCTGGATGGCGGTGCTTCTATATAATAATAATAATAATAATAATAATAATAATAATAATAATAATAATAATAATAATAATAATAATAATAATAATAATACTTTTTATTTCTTCAAATAAAACAGTACACGTGACTAGGCCTGCCAAAGCCAATTGGTGGCTTGAGTGGCAGAGCCTGGCAGACAGCAAAACAAACCGGACGCGTTACAAGATTGTATTTCATGGCCTAAGAGGGATAATAGAGGAATATATGATGAAAAGATGTGAGATGGTAGTGCTTGGAGTGTTGGATAGGTGGACGAACGGACGCACAGACAGATGCATAGACGGACGCACGGACGGCTGCACGGACGGACGGACGCATGGACGGACGCAGGAGCGGATGCATTGACGAACGCAGGGACGGACGCACGAACAGATGCACGCACGGATGGACGCATGGACGGTCACACAGACGGACGCATGGACAGACGGAAGCAAGAACGAATGGACGGACGAATGCTTCGCCCCACTCTCCATCATTCACTCTGTGGATATGCTGCCATTTTTTTTTTTTGTCATACTCGCTTCAGCAGGAAAATCAACGGGGTAGAATCCATCAAGTTTCCGGCGCTGAGCAGCGCCGAATGTATTTTACGGATGCGTCACACAGTGGAGACGGTTTTAGTTTGGTGGTTGTATCACGAGCGGTTGTAAGATGAGATGTTGTGAAACATAGCACATGTTTCACAACATCTTTGAAGACTACGAAGCTGTAGTGGTGCACGGTCACTGGTAGGGAGAGCGTTCCAGGCGTTTGGAAGAGGCAGAAAAAGGGAAGATGAATTTGTGCATATAGTATTATTCGTATTACCGTGCGGTGGTCTTCTTAGCTTTTTGTCTCCTTCATGCGTTAACATTCAAGGTTTCCTATTAACTATAGGTTTGATTTTGTGGACATTCAGAGAATGTTGCAATGAATAGAATCATTCCGCGTACACAGCAATGTGTTTTTGTTGATGAGCTATCATATACGCCTGTATTGCGATTTAAAACGCTGTTGATTTGTATAACTTCTGTTACATTTGTTTCAAAGAGACACCCAAGTGAAGAAAGAGATTGAATAGGAAATCAATTCTGACTAACAAAATCATACTCTCAAAAACTCTACCATCATACGTTTACTGATCGATCGGCAAATAATTGTGAAAAGCTTCGCTTTTTAAATTCACCGCTGAAATCTCCGTTAATGACATCACGGATTTCAAGGTGTTATCTTAATATTTTTTTGTATTTTGGCGGCATTGGCATAACGAAGTTTTCTGTAACTTGGTTCAAGTTTCTGGTTCCTTCAGGAGATAATTTATTATTTGATGATGTTTAGCGCCCCGAATCCACAAAATGATTATGGCAGATGCCTTAGTGTCCACCGAGGTAGAACACTGGTTAGGATGCTCGGCTGCCGACCCGAAGGTCGCGGCTTTGACCCCGGTCACGGTGGTCGGTCGCATTTTGATAGAGACAACGCGGTAGAAGCAGGTGTACTGTGCGATGACAGCGCACGCTGAAGAACACCAGACGACGGAAATCTCCGGAGCTCTCCACTATGGCGCCCCTCGTACTATTATTGTGGCTTTAAGACGTAAAGCCCGAGACATTACAGGTTTTTAGTGAGCTACGGAAAGACGTTATGGAAATACGACACGGTTGCTTTCCGTATGCGCGTACAATGGTCGCGCATGCGCACTCGTCAGCTGGTTCCGTATTGCCGCGTTTCCGTAACTTGTTTCCGTATCTCACTAAAAACCTCTATTGTTAGAGGGGCCGCGGTAAAGGGCGCCTCTAAAATTTCGACTACCTGGAGCTCTAAATCGGTTAGACCATAAGGCAATACACTAAATGTTTACCAATTAGGAACTTCATAAGCCCTGGCAGATGTCGTCAAGATCTAAGGCTGTCGCAAGAACTTCCAGGCATTTTCATTTCTCACCGTTTTCTAGCTTGCCGATCATCTTCCAGCAAGCAAACGCGGTGTTTTGATATCGCGAAAGAGCAATCATGTAATGGTAAGGAACAAACGTTTTTCCCTTTCGTGCGTCTGTAACTGCTCGTCATGTCGAGCGATGGTCTCGAAATGCCATGGTCCGCGTGCCCAAAGCTATGGAAACGCGGTGAACTAGCATTGCGAGCTCGACGCGCATTGCAAAAGGTTTAAGAGACTGCTCGCGACTGCCTTCGGTCGCCGCTCCCAGATGGCGCCAGCTACCCGCGGGTAAAGGTGCTCGCTTGTAAACTCGCTGCTATTAGGGTGAGAAGAAGGGTGGAAATGTTATGCGTCAAAGACATTGGTAAGAATTAAAAAAAGTTTTTTCGCTTAATCGCCTCATTTTCATGCGGTGTATAGCGCATTCGCACGCTTGTAACGGTCACGTTTTCTTTTTTTTTTTCGTTTTTGCTAAATGTAGACCTGAAATATTCGTGCGCGTCACGAACGCGCTCAAAAGCGAAATGAACATCGCTTTGCAATTTTCAAACCACCACGTTCCTATGCATTGCAATGGGGGCCCTGCAAGGATTGTTCTATTACGGTAATTATCAGCCATATCCCATCGGAGGTGGTAGAGGAGTTCAATTCATTGATCAAAAAGAACGTTGTTGTGCTTCGTGAAGGGAGTATTGCAAAGGGAACACAATAATACGCAGGTTTTCCAACAATGTTGTGTAACAATTCGGGGCACAGAAAGACAACAATATTACGAACAAAAATACGTATGGCGCAATGAATAAGTTTATTGTAATACGTTCCATAGAAAGAGATGATTTTTAATTAAGATGACATTCGGATTCCTTAGAACAGGTAGGCCACAGGTTTGCATTAAAATACCCTTTCAACTTTCGATTTATTATCCGCGTACCTGAACTCAACGTAAATAATCTAAAGGTGATAGTTTTAATTAGTTCCGTTTGTGGAAATTTCGGTGATAGCTTTCTTGGCACTGAGCAATGAAGTCGGAGTGGTCCGTGATCCAAAGGTAGCGATGATGCAAATGAGAAAATGCATGAATCCGCATCCAAAGATGGTAACGGCCTGAATACCCGCGCGACCAAGGGGACTGCTTTCAGCTCTCCCATAGTAGAGTACCGAGAACTCTATATCATTAACTATTTTTTCTAAATGCACACTCATCACGCATAAGCTATGCTCTGTACATAGCGTAATTTTTTTTCTAAACAAACATTCATCGGGTGCAACTCTTCGCATCCATTCCCAACAGATGGAATCATCAAGTGCGAGGCCCAAAGGATTGCTTTATGCTATCCCATAGTATAGTACCTATATAGTACTCTAAATCGTTACCCACGTTTTCTAAACAACACATTAGCAGAACTCTCTGCTCAATACGGTTGCAATAATATCGGTACAACTCACAACAGCAGGGCCTATTTGAGTCTCTTCTAGTTTTCGTGGAGGTACTTGGAAGGGGTTCCACTGATGTGGTAATTTTTTTCAACGTGGCCTTGTCAAGTGTGAGGCCCACGGGATGGCTTTAAACTGTCCCACTGTAGAGTATGAAGTACTCTAAGTTAACCTCTTTTTCTGAACAGCCCTATATTCCTCAGGAAGCGGCTTT